>JBBHAA010000418.1:0-315000 GCA_037953035.1 Aquarana catesbeiana | reverse complement strand
CTGTGCGCTCTGAAGTGGTCCCCCCGGTGTTCCGGAGGAGATAATACTCTCGGGTGTCCCCGTTGCTTCCGCCACAACTGCGCAGGCGCCGCTACGTCACATGCACTAGGGTGTGCGCGCGTGAGCACCGCATCCGGAAGGGATCCGGGATGCCGCTGGCAGATGAGAAGCGCCCGGATCAAGGTGTTGCCACCTAGTGGTTGCATATAGGAGACGCAGGGCCCAAGCGTCGCCTCTCTCGTCCTGCCAGAAAGGCATAGAAGATACACCCCTGCCCCCCAGAGGGAAAACACAGGCACTAGAGGGGAGGCAACCGGGGACATAGAGCCAAGCAACCATGAATTATGCACAATGTAAAAAGATGATAATGCAATGTGACCCAAACGGTCCGTGTCACTTATTCACTAGGTGCTACACATAGGGTCTATATAACTTGAATTGACCCCTGGCTGGCTGTAATCTATGCATCATACTCTGCATACCATTATCTTCTAAGAGATGGTTACATAGTTGTAGTAGCATCATCCTATTGCAATTACATAGTCAAATAGCACATTGTACAAAAAAAAAAGAAAAGGAAAATGACATAATACCTAAATGTTTATACATATAAAGAACTATGAACTGTTTTCAGGCTAGATTCTTCTGAAAAGTAAGACATTTCGGAGTATAAAACCCACTTTACTAAGTTCCATCACATATACGAAAGAATGCCTCATACCTTCAGGAGTAATGAGGAAGATGGTAGTGGGGATGTTGGTCGCACGTAGGGAAAACCAGGCAGGAATAGGTTCAAAAAATGGAGATGCTGATTTGGAGGTGTATTGTAGCTCAACTCTGGTCTGCATGGGGGGAAAGGGGGAAAAAGAAGAAGGGGAAGAAACAAGAATAGGGAAAGGAAGAGAAAATTGGTGGTATTATATCTTCTATCACGTCTCCACAGGACACTGCGGCACGTTCGAAGTGGAAGATCCTTTCCCATACATTCATTGTGTCTTTCCAGATGAAAACCCCTGCAAAAAGGGGGCAAACGAAATCGATTCATTTAGACCCGGTGGAGAAGTGGCCTGTAACTGGAATATCCATCTCTACTCTTTTTGCAGCAGAGACTTATTCCAGTCGCCACCTCTGGTTGGGATCTGTATTTTGTAAAGGGCCACAAAAGTAACTCTTGAGACCCTGTAATTGTGTGTAAAAATTATATGCCTCCCAATGGGGAGATACGGATTCCCCACCTCCATGCTATAGACATGTTGGGAAATGTGTTTTCAAAATTCCTGCCTGGTTTTCCCCACATAGTAGGCGCCAAATTCACATTCCATCAGATATACTATTCCACGAGTGTGGCAGTTCACAAATTGTGTAGGTGTGAATGTGTTTCCGTTAGGTAGAACAAACATTTTATCTTGCTTGATAAGTGAACAGTATGAACAGTGTCCCCTGTGGACTGTGCAGAGCTCGCAAAAAAATAACTTGTAGCTTATTTAGCTGCCTATGGTAGTGATAGGATCAGGAAAACACCACCAACCTTCTACAGGTAGCTTTAGCTGAACACTGTGCAGAGCTCGCACTACACTAACTTGTCGTTTTAGCTGAACACTGTGCAGAGCTTGCAAAAAACTAACTTGTAGTTTTAGCTGAACACTGTGAGGAGGACGCACTACACTAACTTGTAGCTGTAGCTGAACACTGTGCAGAGGTCGCACTACACTAACTTGTAGCTTTAGCTGAACACTGTGCAGAGGTTGCACTACACTAACTTGTAGTTTTAGCTGAACACTGTGCAGAGGTCGCACTACACTAACTTGTAGTTTTAGCTGAACACTGTTAGGAGGAAGCACTACACCAACTTGTAGCTTTAGCTGAATACTGTGAGGAGGATGCACTACCCTAACTTGTAGCTTTAGCTGAACACTGTGTAGAGGTCACACTAAACTAACTTGTAGCTTTATCTGAACACTGTGAGGAGGACGCACTACCCTAACTTGTAGCTTTAGCTGAACACTGTGCAGAGGTCACACTAAACTAACTTGTAGCTTTAGCTGAACACTGTGAGGAGGACGCACTACACTAACTTGCAGTTTTAGCTGAACACTGTGCAGAGGTCACACTAAACTAACTTGTAGCTTTAACTGAACACTGTGAGGAGGACGCACTACACTAACTATAAATAGTCTAGCTGCATTGGAGTGTGCCTTCATCTTTCAGTGGATATATGCGTTTCTGACCTCCTATAATAAGAGGTCCACCTGATCTGGTAAGCGTTTGTCTGTGGTGGAGGATATTGTCACCGATTTACCACTGGAGAATTTATTTCCTTTTCCATCACAAGGGAACTTGCCATTCTTCATTTTGGACATCTGAGTCCCTATATTTTGTAATGGACTTTTTTCCTCATATTATAGCGCTGCACTAACATTGTTTTATTGATTGTTTATAGGCTTTGTGATTACCTATAGTGTTCAGCTTGCATCCATTCATTTCACCTATTTGTTTGCACTGATTGCTTCCTGTTTATACAGAGGAACACAGATCGTCTCCTCCCCTTGTGAGTCCCCTCCCCCTACAGTTAGAATCACGCCCTAGGAAACAAAATTAACCCCTCGATCTCCCCCTAGTGTTAACCCCTTCCCTGCCAGTCACATTTATACAGTAAAACGTGCAATTTTATAGCACGGATCGCTGTATAAATGTGAATGGTCCTAAAAATGTGTCAAAAGTGTCCGGTATGTCCGACGCAATATCGCAGTCATGGTAAATATCGTAGATCACCGCCATTACTAGTAAAAAATAAATAAATAAAAATGCTATAAATCTATCCCCTATTTTGTAGACTCTATAACTTTTGCGCAAATCAATCAATATACGCTTATTGCGATTTTTATTACCAAAAATATGTAGAAGAATAATGTAACGAGCCCCTGCTCGCTCGGTTCCACTCTCCCGACACTCCTCTGCTGCTATAGAATCAGATTGCAGATCGCAACATCTGATGGTTCGGTCATCCGATGCTCCGGGACTAGAACTACAGCTATGTGCCGTTCTAATCCAGTTGTGTAGCTCAGAACAAACACCAGGCAGGCTGTATGTAAGTTCAAACAGGAATCTCTTTTATTGACAGGAATACAGGCTCTTTTATACAGTAAAAGAGGAGGTGCATACCTCCTGCTCATATTACTCTAACAATACACATGTAACCTAATTAACCTAATTAACCTAATTAACATGAGCTAGTTTACTAACATGACCTTTTGCCCAGACTTGTGGTCACCGAGCTTCACACAGTACATTATACATTATCATAAGTACAACCACAGGACATTTTCACAATAGCAGGAGCTAATTACAATTAACAATATAAACAGTGTTCTCCCCCCTCCTCAGCGTAGTCATCAACACTTATAGTAGGAGTAGATTGTTCGTCTCCTAGCCAGTCCTGGAGGCTAATATGATCAGCTCACTCAATTAACATGTTGAGTTCAGAATCAAACAAACCAATAATATTCTTTACGAATATATCCTGGGAGATATTGGGGATCAATATTACTGTCCCATTTTAAGCAATACAAGAAATACCCTCCAAGTCACCATTTCCCATATGGCATACACAGGGTCCCCAGAGTCTGTGTGTCCTGGGGGACCAGGACCCGAATCCACAGTAATACCTAAAGAGTCCCCAGGCATACAGTTAACAAAGAGCACCGTTCCCTCAAATGCCAGAGCCCATAATCGGTCGGCAAGAGGCTTTCATTCAGTCCCCTCCAACAGCCTCTATCCTGGGTGAGTCTGTCACATTTCTCCCCCATCAAAGGTTGACTAACAAGGTCCCAGACCTCCACCTGGTCTGGACATGCATTAGTCAGGCAGAGTGAACTCACATTGTCTGTCTGCATGATCTCCTTTCTTGGCTGCAAGGAATAGTTGACCTTAGTAGGTGTGGGGCAGAGGTCATTTACTCTCTGTCCGGCTGCCAGCACTTCAGTTGGGTGGTTTTTAACATTCCAGGGCTCAGTCTGCTGCTGGGCAGAGGGGCCGATCGCCCCAGCTTTCTGAAACTGTAGAGACACTATAGGTGCTAGGCAGAGGCCAGCAGCGCTCTGCCCTGTTGCCAGTGATTCAGCTGGGAGTAGCAGCTTTACTACATGAGCTTGTTGCTGGAGAGAGAGGCCGACTGCCCCGGCTCCCTGGAACTCCACAGTTGTTGCCGGTGCTGGGCAGAGGTTGGTAGCACTCTGCCCTGTTGCCAGCACTTCTGCTGGGGACTCCGCATCCTCCGCTCCGGCTAACCGTTGGGGCAGGAGACTGGCTCCCTTCACTCCCAAACTGTGTAGCTGCCATTGGGGAGGTGAGCCGGCTGCTTCCTTTTCCATTCCCTCATCTGGCTGCTTGGATGACATGTCTATGGTACTGTCTCCCAGGTGCACGGATCTTTGCTGGGGATGAAAGGCCGCTTCCTCTACCCTGGCCAATTGTTGGGGAGGGACAACACACACCTCCTCTCCCTTCTCCCCCTGTATCTGCTGCTAGGAAGTGATTGCCACCTTCTCACCCTGAGCCTCCGAAACTCCTGTGGGGCAGAGGTCTTGGACCCTCTGTTCAGTTACCAGATCTTTAGCTGGAGAAGTTTGTTGCAACTCCACAGATACTGCTGTTGGTGCTGGGCAGAGCACAGTGAAGTTTGGCCCTAATACCAGCTCTTCTGCTAGAGGCTCATCAGGTTGTTCTTCCTCAGCAGAAAAGTCTATTAAATCCCCTGTCTTTGTAACTGGTGTCTGGGGATAAAGGTTCACCATCTCCTGTCCCTGGAACCCAGAAGATGCTATCAGTGCTGGGCAGAGGTTAGCAGAGCTCTGCCCCGTTGTCAGCACTTCAGCTTTGGGGATAGCGATCTCCAGATTTTCCACTGCCGATTCTCTGGCATTCTGCTGGACAGGCACATTCCTCCATCCAAGATCATCCAATGCAGAAACAGGTTCATCAAGTTCAGTCAGCACTTGCTGCATCCACCATAAGACCTCCACCTCCATAGCTGCGGGGGCAGGTTGGCAAAGCACACCGTTACTCTGCCACATTGTCAACTCTTCAGCCAGGATTTCAGAGTTGTCAACTGGTATTTCCTGATAGTCCCAGGCAAAGGGAGCCCCACCCTGAACAGAGTCTAGCAGCTGTCTGTAGGCCATCTCAAGCTCCCATTCCCGAACGGCCAGAAACTCCAAATCTTCCTGTGCCCAGTGCACTTCTGAGACATTCATTCTTCGCTCTCTGTGCTCCATTATTTCCTCCAAACGCCACTCCCGATCACTCCCAAAGTCAGGGTCCCTGGACAGCCTCCAGTACAACAATCCCAGGCCATCGTAGTCAAAGCCTTCCGTGGGGCTGTCATCCGCTGTCCACGGGCACACTTGGGCTACATACCACTGGAGTGCTCTGTAGCTCTCATCCAACCGCATTTCTGCCCAGATCAGCCTGCTTAACTCAGCTGTCCACTCCTTCTGAATTCCTCTTCCATGGTGGCTGGTATCTGTACCTCTCCTGCTATCTGGACCTTGGATCCAGGTGATGGTTTGGATGTGTTCACGGCAAGGAAGCACGATCCCACTGGTCCCTCCCGGCTCT
The DNA here is from genome assembly GCA_037953035.1 of Aquarana catesbeiana. Classification (NCBI taxonomy): domain Eukaryota; kingdom Metazoa; phylum Chordata; class Amphibia; order Anura; family Ranidae; genus Aquarana; species Aquarana catesbeiana. The sequence continues at coordinate 309,384 of JBBHAA010000418.1, read as the reverse complement.
CAAGTAAGTCTTTCAGAGTGGCTCTCCTGCAGGCTGGTTTGGAGTGTCCCAGTAACTGGAGAGCAAATCCCACAGCTGCCAACCAATGTAACGAGCCCCTGCTCGCTCGGTTCCACTCTCCCGACACTCCTCTGCTGCTATAGAATTAGATTGCAGATTGCAACATCTGATGGTTCAGTCATCCGATGCTCCGGGACTAGAACTACAGCTATGTGCCTTTCTAATCCAGTTGTGTAGCTCGGAACAAACACCAGGCAGGTTGTATGCAAGTTCAAACAGGTATCTCTTTTATTTACAGGAACACAGGCTCTTTTATACAGTAAAAGAGGAGGTGCATTCCTCCTGCTCATATTACTCTAATGCCGCGTACACATGGTCGGACTTTTCGTCTACAAAAGTCCGACGGACGCCGACTGACTAAAGCCGGCTGACAATCCGATCGTGTGTGGGCTTCCCCGGACTTTCAGCAGACTTTTCCAGCCGCAAATCTGACGGACTTTAGATTTGAAACATGCTTCAAATCTTTATGTTGTAACTACGCCGGACCCAGAAATCTGCTCGTCTGTATGCTAGTCTGACAGGCAAAAAAACGACGCATGCTTATAAGCAAAAACTAATCGGAAGCACTCAGTCTAGTAAAACTAGTGTTCGTATTGTAGGTAGCACATTCCTCACGCTGCAAATTCTGTGATCGTTGAATGCAGCGCATTAATGTCTTCTTTAATAATGCTATAAGAACAAAGATGTTTTGCTGTTCCTATTCACACAGAGTTCTCCCAAACTGATTTCTGGATTCTTTTTCTCTTTGATCTCATGAATGATATAGTATTATTTTTAAAAACAATGTCTCCATACTAATAATAATTTTTACACTTGTTTTTTTGGGGGAGTCATCTTTTATTTTAGATTTTATCCAGATTTTTATTTTATGATTGTTGTTGAATTTATTTTATCTTTTATCTACCTTTTTTTTTTTGGGTTTGTAAAGTTACCACAAAGAACCATTTTTTTTATATATATTTTTTTGTTTCTTTTAGTTTTGTAGTTCTTAAACTGAACACAAATACATTTTTCTTTCATTTTTGTTTGTTTTTAATTGTTTTTGTTTTAAGTTACCAACACAGAACCATTTTTTTCTTTATTGTGATTTTTTCTTTTGTATATAAAGTTAACACAAAGAACCTTTTTTGGTTATGTATAATTTTTTTTTTTTTTTTTAAGTTACCACTAGAACATTTTTATTTTTGTGTGTGTGTTTTTGCAACCTCAAGGAGACTGTTGTCCCTTGTTAATTTGACATTGTGTCTAAATCAATGATGTTAATTAAAACACATAAAGTCTTTTCATAAACTCAAATATCCATTTATTTATGGTCAAAAGAAAATAAAGAGGAAGTCAACGCTGGAAAAAGTCTGTGGACAAGAAAATTGGGATCTTGAGGAGTCCATATAAGAGGGAGTACAATCTGGTCCAGGAATCCCAGAGATCAACATCAGCAGCGGATGATATAGATGTCCCCAGACTGTGGTACTACGACAGCCTGCATCTTCTGTCAGACCAGACTGAACCCAGGTCATCACTTTCTTCTCTTCCCTGCAGCCTTTCCTCCACGCTGCCCTGCACCCTTCCCTGCAGCCTTCTTTGGAGGCTGTGGCTCTGGTGTTTGAGTTGTGGCAGGAGGTGGAGGAGGAGGGGGGCTGCCTCATGTAATTGTGTATTGGCAGTTAGCTTGCTGTTCAGCCCCTTGTGGATCATTTCCGCCAAAAGTTTTTCGCAAATGAGGCGTGGGCCCCACTCCATTTGAAGCATCCTGCTGGCTAAGTAGCACCCATAGGCATCTTCAGCATCGGGGGGCTCCTCAAAAAATTGGTGGCCTCTCGCATGAGGCGCAGGGATGCCTCCTGTGTCACCGTCTCCTTCCTGGCCCTTTTTTTTGGAAGGCGGAGGGGAGGCACTTGAGATTGTGTCAGTCTCCTACTGGGCCCAGCCACCTCCTGTCTGACACTGGGTCCGGCCTCCTCCAGGATGACACTGGGTCCGGCCTCCTCCAGGATGACGCTGGATCCGGCCTCCTCCAGGCTGTCCATGGGCCCGGTCTCCTCCTGCCTGCCACTTTCCCCACATTCCTCCTGGCTGCCCTCATCCTGTGTATAAAAAAGGGACATAGTTTTATTTTTTTTTTTGGGTTCATCAATGACACACAATTTGCTTCTCATGACTTGCAAATTCAATATGAATACATCTCTTAATAAAAGAGTCTAGAAATCAGACACGATAATTTTTTTAAGCAGGTGACAAACATATTTGGCCACTACTGTCAATTGATGTGTATACATCATTTTTAGGAGAAAATTATTTTAATCAATTATAACATCCAGTTAACATCATTAATATTAGGACAGTAAATATTTTTGAAATTAATTTACCTTACTCCAGATGGTCACATCCAGTTCTTCCAGGATGGAAGACCCAGCTTGGTCCTCATCAGCCTCTGCTGGGGTGGAGGGAAGGGTGCATGGAAGGGTGGAGGGAAGGGTTAAAAGTGATGCCCTGGCTTCAGTCTGGTCATCAAGAAAACGTAGTTTATTGTAGTACCACAGCCTGGGTACATATACATCATCTGCTGATGCTCCTGATCTCATGGAATCCTGGATCTTGTTATGCTCCCTCTTATACATGTTCCTCAAGATCCCAATTTTCTTTAACAACATCTCCATCGTTGCTTCTGGGATGGTCGTCTGGACAAATGTCAGAAGTCTCTCCAGCGTTGACTTCCTTACATGTTTCAAATAATATTGAGGGTGTTTGACCTCCCACAGATTCCTCATCTCTCTGTATTTGTCAATGAAAGCCGACAAAAATTCAGGCTCTTTAAATTTGGCATTCATAATGTCTGTAAAAGATAAAGACACAAGACAAAAAACACTTATGTTTCTGCTAAACCCTCATCATCTTATCCCTACGTAGGCCTCATCAATCTGTCAAGCCATATAGGCTGCTTGCTACAAAGTTTTGACCAAATTTCAAAATTTAAAATTACCTTTGTTTTGTAGCATCCCGGTCCACTATCTTCTACGCACAGAACGTACGTACGACACAATACGTAACAACGTTTTATACACTACACATGTGTAATACTCCGCCTGCTTGGCCCACCCCTGACGTTCTTTTTCTTTACGCATATACCCCGCCCTTGACTCTACACACAGAACGTACGTACGTACGACACATGCTCAATACCTCTCTTTATACACTGCGCATGTGTGAAACTCCGCCTGCGTCGCCCGCCCCTGACGTTCGATTTTAACTCATATTCTCCGCCCCTTGACTCTACGCACAGAATGTACGTATGACACATGCTCAATACCTCTCTTTATACACTGCGCATGTGTGAAACTCCGCCTGCATCGCCCGCCCCTGATGTTCTACTTTAACGAATATTCTCCGCCCATTCTTTCTACGGTGCGTAGTGGGATGAATAATGGCGGAGACACATCAGGTGTGTACTACCTCAGGTAGCGACGAAAGCCCGGAGGCCGGAACGTCACGATCTGGGAAGCCGAGATTTAAGGCCTCCAATATGTCCTTTAAAGAGATGGTGGAAATTCTGAAAAATAAGGACTATGATGGGAAGTATGGACCGTACGCCCGGCCTAATTTTAGAAAAGCCAAAATAATGGCGAAGGTGGTGAAGACATTACATCTTTCTTTTGGGGTACGGCGCTCGAAAGATCAGATTTGGAAAAGATGGTCCGACCTCAAACTCCGGGAGCCGGATCAGTACAGACGGATCCGTAAAGTGCTGAAAAAAAGTAAAGTACTTGTCGTGTGTTCATCTTCTGTTTATTACCTTGTATCCTGCTCCATGTGCTTTTCTTTACTGTACGAGCTTTTCATCATTTGAAACGATCTTTTAATAAACCTTGTTACATATATACAGACCTAGATCTTTTATTAATGTATCTCTCTCTCTCTCTCTCTCTCTCTCTATATATATATATAGATATATATCTATATCTATATAGATATATAGATATATATCTATATATCTATATATATAGATATATATCTATATATATAGATATATAGATATATATATATATATATATCTATATATATATATATATCTATATCTATGTGTATATGTATATATATATATCTATATATCTATCTCTAGATATATAGAGATATAGAGAGATCTATAGATATTTATATACACACACATCTATATATATTTAAATATATATATATATATATATATATATATATATATATATATATATTATATATCTATTGATATTTAGAGATAGATAGATATAGATATCGATCTATCGATCTATATATCTATCTATCTAGATATGTCTTTATAAAATTAAAAATGTATTAAACTAGGAACTCTACACAAACAGACAATTTGTATACCACTTCACTACAATGTTTGAAGATTACTATGTACTAAAATATCTGTGTGCTAAGTATATTAATTTTTTTGGTTCACATAGGTGAAAAAAGACTCAGCCAAGATGAACCCAGTCCCCCGCAACCGAAAGAACATAATTGGGAAATCAGCCCAAGCTCCACTGAGGATTTGGAGGAAGGAGAGGGGGGCGACATGGGCACCCCACCAGGTGAGTGTCTGACACACCAGCTTATGGTAATCTATGTATGGCTGCATATTTTTTGATGAAAATTTTTAACTCTATTTTAGGTGATCTGGTTGTGCTTGACTCAAGCAACAGCGCCACCCCCGAGGATGTTTTGGAAGTATGCGACATGGGCACCCCACCAGGTCAGTAATCTATGTATGTCTGCATATTTCTAAACACATATTTTCATTCAATTTTAGGTCCGAGTGAAAATTTTACAACAGACAGTGCCCAACGACTAATTGCTCAAATAATGACCTGGAATGGGGAGATTGATCAAATGCGGAATCAGCTGGATCGTATGCAGAAGGAAATGAACATGATTGATGTTTTGGGTCGAATCTAAATGCCCTTTTTCAACCCAAAAAACATTGATCATGTTCTTCATTTCCTTGTTTGCTGACCCCATTCTGGGCCTTCTCTTTTTTATTTTGTATAAATTATATGCCTGTTTAAATAAAAAATAAAAAAAATCTTTAAAAAATAGAGTCCTGTTTTGAAAAAACAAAAAAAAATAAAAATAGAGGCCTGTTTTCCAAAAAAAAAATAAAAAATAAAAAATAGAGGCCTGTTTTCCAAAAAAAAACAAAAAAAAAATAGAGGCCTGTTTTTAAAAAAACAAAAAATAAATAAAAAAATAAAAAAGAGGCCTGTTTGTTAAACCCCCCCCCAAAAAAATTATATAGTAAAAAAAAAAAAAAGACCTAATTATATTGTTCCAAATTTGTAAATATTTAGATATTTTTTTGACTATCAACATTTTTTACAAATGCATAAGTGAATGTATACAGAATATTAAAACATCTGTTTAGTAATGAACTAAATGTGTGGTTTGTTATTTCAATGCTCAGTATCAGTTTGTTTAAATTTAAAATAGTTCTTTACAGTGACAATGGTGCTTATTTAGTCAAGGAAAATACACTTGGCACTACAAGTGCTCTACCATAACCTAGGAGAAAGCCAAAAAGAAAGGCAAGCAATAAATATAATTCAATATTTCATCAATATTTTTTATTTTGAGAAATTAAATATCCTGGGGCATTGCAATGGCCCCCCTACCCATAAAATAATTGACATATTGATCTCGAACTTGATGGGCACTTTGGGGGGCCAAGCCAGTACGGACAGTATCCAGGCCCATCAGATTGTCACTAATAAGTCCGGCCTCAGGCCCAACTGGCACAATATAATTTGTAGAATGTTTGTTCAAAAAGTTGTGCAGGATGCAGCACGCTAAAATGATGAAATTAAGTTTGTATTCCGCCAAGTTTATGGATGTCTGAAACAGGCGGAACCGGCTGGCCAGAATCCCAAAAGCATTCTCAACAACTCTTCTCGCTCTGGCCAGCCAGAAATTAAAAACCCTCCTCTCCGGGGTGAGGGTTCTTTGGGGGAATGGCCTCATGAGGTGCTTGCTCAGAGCGAAGGCTTCATCTGCTATGAAGACAAAGGGAAGTCCTTCCACGTTATCCACATCAGGTGGCATTCCCAGGCCACCACTCTGGAGACGCTGGCAGAACTCCGTCTGGGCAAATACTCCTCCATCCGACATCCGGCCATTCTTCCCCACGTTCACATAGAGAAATTCATATTGTGGCGACACCACCGCCATTAAGACAATACTATGGATCCCCTTATAATTAAAATAGTATTACCATGAATGGGGTGGTGGCACGATGTGGACATGTTTCCCATCTATAGCCCCTCCACAATTGGGAACGTCCCAACGGGTGGCAAAATGGGATGCCACAGTCTGCCATTCCTGTGGCGTTGAAGGAAACTGGGGAATCAAACAAGAAAACAAAACTCAGTAATTTAGAAAAGAACATTATACACTTAAAACATTATTGCCCAGCATCAGTATAACATTAACCCCTTCCCGCCGACCGTATGCAGATATGCGTACTCGGCTTTCCGGGGTTATACCGAGATGATGCCCGCAGCTGCAGGCATCATCCCGGTACCATTTTTTACAGCGGGCGATCGGCTACCCGGGTATAACAACCGATGTGGCTAAAAGCTCCCTCCTGCCCCCTCCCGCCGCTCTTACCGGGCCTCCCGTGCGATCGGGAGGTTCGGTGTCCAATCCGCTGCCTCCGGTGGCTGTGGGCGGGCTGGAACGAAGCTGTGGACGGCTTCGTTCCAACCTTCTCAATGTAAACGCGGAAGCGACGTAATGGCGTCACTTCCCGTTTACTCGGCTGCCAATGGCGCCGGTTTAAAAAAAAAATATACAGTATTCAGAATCACCGTTTTCGGCGATTTGAATACTTTGAAGTGCAAAGGAGGGATTGGGGGTCTTTTAGACCCCCGATCCCTCCATAAAGAGTACCTGTCACCACCTATTACTGTCATAAGGGATGTTTACATTCCTTGTGACAGCAATAAAAGTAAAAAAAAAAAAATGTTTAAACCCCATTTATAAAGTATAAAAATAAATAAAATACATTTTTTTTTTAAAGTGCCCCAGTCTCCGCGAGCTCGCGCAGCGAAGAAAACGCATATGGAAGTCGCGCCCGCATATGTAAACGGTGTTCAAATCACACATGTGAGGTATTTTCACGATCATCAGAGCTAAAGCAATAATTCTAGCACTAAACCTCCTCTCTAACTCAAACCTGGTAACCGTAAAAAAAAAATTTAAAGCGTCGCCTATGGAAATTCATGGGTACCGTAGTTTGTCGCCATTCCACGAGTGCGTGCAATTATAAAGGGTGACATGTTTGGTATCTATTTACTCGGCGTAACATCATCTTTCACATTATACAAAAAAATTGGGGTAATTTTACTGTTTGGATTTTTTTAAATTCATGAAAGTGTCCCTTTTCCAAACATTTGCGTTTAAAACACCGTTGCACAAATACCATGTGATATAAACTATTGCAACAATCTCCATTTTATTCTCTAGATTCTCTGCTAAAAAATATATATAATGTTTGGGAACTCTAAGTAATTTTCTAGCAAAAAATACGGATTTTAACTTGTAAACACCAAATTTCAAAAATAGGCTTAGTCATGAAAGGGTTAAATTAAATAATTGAAATCTTCTTATATAAATAATATGGAAAGGCACACTTATCAGATTGCTCACCCCCTCTGATGGCACATTGTTACATTTTAGGGGTGGTAAAATTAGAAATTAAAAGTTTAAGGACACGCAGGGTTTTATTGACTAAATGCTACAAGACTGTGCAGTTTGAAAAGTGCAGTTGTCGCACCCTGCAAGTGCAGTTGCTCCACAGCTTAGTAAATGAGGTAAGGTAAAAGGCTTCATGTTGCAAGGAGTACCCAATCACATGCAAGGGCAATTAATCCAAACACTTTGTGGCTTGCACATGATTGGATGATGGAAATCAGCAGAGCTTCTGCTCATTTACTAAAGCCCTGGAGCAAATGCACTTGCAGAGTGCAAATGCATTTTGCAAAGTGCAACATATATTTGCTTTGTAAAAATCAACACCACAGAACATTATAGCAAATTATTAGGGGGGGTTGGAAATCAAGTTAATGACACACACACTATTTGGATGGAGTTTAGGGGGAGGGGTTTGGAAATCAAGTTAATGACACACACACTATTTGGATGGAGTTTAGGGGGGGAGGGGTTTGGAAATCAAGTTAATGACACACACACTATTTGGATGGAGTTTGGGGGGGTGGGGTTTGAAAATCAAGTTAATGACACACACACTATTTGGATGGAGTTTCGGGGGGAGGGGTTTGGAAATCAAGTTAATGAAACACACACTATTTGGATGGAGTTTGGGGGGGAGGGGTTTGGAAATCAAGTTGATGACACACAAACTAATTGGATGAAGTTTAGGGGGGGAGGGGTTTGGAAATCAAGTTAATGACACACACACTATTTGGATGGAGTTTAGGGGGGGTTTGGAAATCAAGTTAATGACACACACACTATTTGGATGGAGTTTAGGGGGGAGGGGTTTGGAAATCAAGTTAATGACACACACACTATTTGGATGAAGTTTAGGGGGGAGGGGTTTGGAAATCAAGTTAATGACACACACACTATTTGGATGGAGTTTAGGGGGGGGAGGGGTTTGGAAATCAAGTTAATGACACACACACTATTTGGATGAAGTTTAGGGGGGAGGGGTTTGAAAATCACGTTAATGACACACACACTATTTGGATGGAGTTTAGGGGGGGAGGAGTTTGGAAATCAAGTTAATAAAACACACACTATTTGGATGGAGTTTAGGGGAAACAAAATGCAATGCAGCTGACTACATTCAAACTGAGTAGACTAGGTGGATATGTGCCCAGCATTGTAGGAGGTTAGTGAAGCAAATATACATGCATGACAAAAAAGAACAGAAAAAAATTACAGCATGCATGGGGAGAAAAAGGGGACATTCACACTATATTGCAATGATGGTAAGTAGTGTTTGAGTTAATAAATACATTACATTATCAAAGATTAAATAAAATAACATGTGATGCTAATAAAAGAAAACATTCTTACCTTAATATAGTCCTCCTGCATGACCTGAATGATGGCAGAACAGGTCTCTGGGATAATGATCCCCAGAGCCTGGAGGGAGATGCCTGTTGAGAACTTCAAGTCCTGCAGGCTTCTCCCTGTCGCCAAGTACCGCAACATGGCAACTAGCCTCTGCTCCGGAGTGATGGCTTGCCTCCTGCAGGTATCCTGCCTGCTAATATAGGGGGTCAGCAAAGCCAACAAACGGTCAAAAACGGGGTCCGTCATCCAGGGAAAGTTCCTGAAATCCTCAGGATTATTCTCACGGATCTCACGGAGCAATGGCATGTGACAGAACTGGTCACGCTGGAGCAACCAATTCTTGGTCCATGAACTCCTCCTCACCCTGTTCATGGACTGGTCTTGGGCTGAAGAATGAACTACAGCACCAAGCACATACAATGCATAAGCTCTACGATGAGTACGTACAGGTAACATGGCTTCAAAACGGTCGGCTGGTCAGAACGCACTTAACAGAACGCACTGAAGAACAGCAAGGCCTGTGAAGAGCGACCTGAAAATCAGCAACAATCAGACAATAAAACAAAGATTTCTCAATGCTGACCAAACGCACTGAAAAGCAGATACAAACCTCACAAGAACAGACTGAACAACAGTTAAAACGAACTGAAAAATACGAGTCTCACAGGTGCGAATCGTCTCTCACCAAACTTCTACTAACACGAGATAAACACGAGATTAGCAGAAGGAGCCCAAAGGGTGTCGTACGGGCTATTGAACTTCCGTTTTATAGTCTCGTCGGACTTGGTGTACGTCACCGCGTACTAGGCTGTCGAACTTTTGTGTGATCGTGTGTAGGCAAGTCCGTTCGTTAGAAAGTCTGCCGCAAGTCCGCCAAAAGTCCGTCAAAAGTCTGTTAGACGGGCTGTTGGACTTTTGTAGATGAAAAGTCCGACCGTGTGTACGCGGCATAACAATACATCTGTAACCTAATTAACATGAGCTAGTTTACTAACATGACCTTTGCCCAGACTTGTGGTCACCGAGCTTCACACAGTACATTATACATTATAATAAGTACAACCACAGGACATTTTCACAATAGCAGGAGCTAATTACAATTAACAATACAAACAGTGTTCTCCCCCCTCCTTAGCCTAGTCATCAACACTTATAGTAGGAGTAGACTGTTTGTCTCCTAGCCAGTCCTTTTTTCCTTTAAACTTATTTTTATTCAAATTTTCCTTATAAGACACAAAGACATAAAGACATATACAAATTGGTTGTCTAGCTTGTACAGGTAATATCGCAAGTACATCAGGTAAAAAAAAAAAAAAAAAAAATGAAAGGGAAAGGAAAAGAGAGGAATACATCCATGCAATACAATTTTAACATGTAAGTGAAAAGGGGATTTTTGGAATTTTTGGGCCGCCCCCCCACTGCCCATAAAGGCCTATACCTATTAACTAGGAATTACATTTAATCGTCGATTCTTGGTATCGTAACTGAAGCTAGTCCAACATTAGTAAGCAATGTTCATTTCCTCCAGCCACCCACTCCAAACCTTATTAAATTTCAATTGGCAGCCTCTATTAAGATAGGTATCTTTATATAGTGGAAGATTATCGTTAACCAAACGTTTCCACTGGACATTTGTGGGGGGATAGGGCTTCTTCCATTGAAATGTTATGGTTTTCCTAGCGTAAAATAGAAGCAAACCAATCATCGTGCGTTTAGCTACAGCAGGAACTAATTTTTTTATAAGGCCCAACATACAAATCTCCATAGACGGTGGTAGATTAGTGGATGCAATTTTATTGATTAGGCCTAGTACCTCCCCCCAGAATTGTTGTATCTTTGAACAATGCCAAAAGATATGGGAAAAATCTCCGGGGGTGTAGCTACATCTCCAACACTTAGGGGAGTGGGCAGGATTTATCAAATGAAGTCTGTGGGGAGTGAAATACGCCCGGTGGACTATTTTAAATTGGACTAACTTGTCACGTATAGAGACTAGCGAACTAAAAGGGAAGTCCCAAACACCATCCCAATCTTCGCCACTCAAAGCTGGAATGTCACGCTGCCAACGGGACAAAAGGCCGTCCAACGGAGGCAAGGACTCATAGATTAAATGCTGATATATGTGAGATATAGGTTTTTTTGTACAACCGGATCTAAGAGTAGTCTCCAGTTTAGACTGTATTAATATACAGGACGAACGTGGGAATTGGGCTTCGAAAGCATGCGAAAGTTGAAGATAACGGAACTGATAGTGCTGCGGAAGATTATACTGGGAGGAAAGCTGACAAAAGAAAGCAGTGAGGTGCAAGACACCACTTGTGAGATTAATTTTATACCATATCTAGTCCATATCTGGGGGTCAATAGATTTGTAAAAATGTGGTAAATTGGGGTTTAGCCATAGGGGTGTATTAGGGGAAATTCCCATCTGGCTGTGTTTTTCAATAGCCAAGCCCATTTTCCAGGCCCGTAAAGTAGTAAGCATAGACGGAGTTAATAAGTGTGGGGCACATGGGCCTCTGTAAATTAGGTATTGAAGAGATTCCCAGGAGCCTGCCACGGTGGCCTCCAAAGCGGAGGCCACATTGGTTTTATCAGGATTTAGCCACCAGACCACTGTCACCAGCTGTGTCGCCAAAAAGTACTTATAGCAATCCGGAAAGGCCATACCACCCTGCGATAGTGGCCTCATTAATGTAGTTAACTTATATCTCGGTGGTAAGGAGCCCCAGAGAAACTCTGAAAAGCGTTGGTTTAGTTTAGTAAAGAAGGATTTAGGAATCCACTGCGGGGAATGGCGGAATAAATATATGAATTTGGGGATGACCTTCATTTTAAGCAAGTTGACCCTTCCCCATACCGATAGGGGGAGATTATTCCATGCCTTGAGTTTAGCTTTCATATCCCCCACTACCGGATCCAAGTTTAATTTAAGAAAATCTGAGGCTTGTGCAGAGACACAAACCCCAAGATATTTAAAGGAGTCAACCCACTTTAATGGGCTATCTGGAGAGGATGTCAATTTGGCTGCTTGATCTATTGGAAATAGAGTAGATTTTGGCCAGTTTACCCGGAGGCCCGTTACCATGGAGAAAGTGTTGAGGAGTGACAGAGCACCCTGAAGTGATGGACCCGCGTCCCCCAAAAATAAAACCATGTCGTCAGCATACAGGGCTACCCTCTCCTCCAGCATGCCTATCCTAAGCCCCTTAATATGAGGCGATGTACGGAGAGCCTCTGCAACTGGCTCTATAGCTAGAGCAAATAGAGCCGGAGAAAGAGGGCAGCCCTGTCTAGTTCCCCGAAACAGTTGAAATGGAGTTGAGAGTCTGGAGCCCAAACGAATCGATGAGATGGGACACCTATAGATCACCTGCAACCATGATATAAACCGTAGTGGAAAACCCATTCGACGTAGAGTCTCCCACAAAAAGGGCCACTCCACAGTGTCGAATGCCTTTTCTATATCTAGTAGGGCAATAGCTCTGGTACCGGAGTTATTGTGTTGGGCATGAATATTGGTAAAGAGTCTCCTAAGATTAAAGTCGGTTGACCTAGCCAGTCCTGGAGGCTAATGTCATCAGCTCAGTCAATTAACATGTTGAGTTCAGAATCAAACAAACCAATAATAGTCTTTACATATCTATCCTGGGAGATATTGGGGATAAATATTACTGTCTCATTTTAAGCAATCCAAGACATACCCTCCAAGTCACCATTTCCCATATGGCATACACAGGGTCCCCAGAGTCTGTGTGTCCTGGGGGACCAGGACCCGAATCCACAGTAATACCACCTCAAGAGTCCCCAGGCATACAGCTCACAAAGAGCACCGTTCCCCCAAATGCCAGGGCCCATAATCGGTCGGTAAGAGGCTTGCATTCAGTCCCCTCCAACAGCCTCTATCCCGGGTGAGTCTATCACAAATACATATCGGCCTGAAATGAGGAAAAAATGTATTTATTTTTTTTTTATGGATATTTATTATAGCAAAAGGTAAAAAATAATGTGTTTCTTTCAAAATTGTCACTATTTTTTGTTTATAGCGCAAAAAACAAAAAAACACAGAGGCGATCAAATACCACCAAAAGAAAGCTCTATTTGTGGGGAAAAAAATGATAACAATTTCATTTGGGTACAGTGTTGTATGACTGCGCAATTGTTATTCAAAGCGTGACAGCGCTGAAAGCTGAAAAATGGCTTGGGCAGGAAGGGAGTGAAAGTGCCCTGTATTGAGGCGGATAAACTTCCAGCAGGCCGTGGCCATCTTAAGTGTGGACATCTGAAGCCAGACTGTATTTCTTCCTGGATCTCATCCTTGCAGATCTTGCACATGCTCAGTGCAGCACAAGCAGTGTGATAGGTTTCAGGTCAGGTTTCCATAGCAACAGCAGTGTCAGAGGAAGTTGCTGCCCCTTAGCTATGCAAACCTCTCCTCCCCTCCTCCCTCCAGGAACCAGGAAATAAATTATAATTGCATTATTTCATGCATTGCCTACCTGAAAATGGCGTAGACCAAGTAAAGATGAATTTCTATGACATCACATCACCCCAAGAAAATTGCATCACAACACTCCTGGCAAATTGCATCACAACACTCCCTGCAAATGGCATCACATCGCCCCCCGCAAATTGCATCACAACACCCCCAGCAAATTGCATCACAATAACCCCCACAAATCGCATCACAACACCCCCTGCAAATCGCATCACAACACCCCTTTGCAAATGGCATCACATCGCCCCCAGCAAATCGCATCACAACACCCTCCACAAATTGCATCACAACACCCTGCGCAAATTGCATTACAACACCCCCCGCAAATTGCATCACAACACCCTCTGCAAATGGCATCACATTGCCCCCCACAAATCGCATCACATTGTTCCCAGCAAATCGCATTACAACACCCCCCGCAAATTGCATCACAACACCCTCCGCAAATCGCATCACAACACCCTCCGCAAATTGCATCACAACACCCTCTGCAATTCGCATCACTACACCCCACGCAAATTGCATCACATTGCCCCCAGCAAATCGCATCATATAGCCCCCAGCAAATCACATCACAACAACCCCTGCAAATTGCATCACAACAACCCCCGCAAATCGCATCACAACACCCCCTGCAAATCGTATCACATTGACCCCAGCAAATCGCATCACAACAACCCCCGCAAATCGCATCACAACACCCCCTGCAAATTGCATCACACCGCCCCAGCAAATTATATCACAACACCCCCAGCAAATCGCATCACAACACCCTAGCAAATCGCATCACAACAACCCCCGCAAGTCGCATCACAACACCCCAAGCAAATCACATCACATTGCCCAACACATCGCATCACAACACCCCATCACATGCCACCATCAAAACTGCCCCCATCAAAACTGCCCCCATCAAAACTGCCCCATCAAAATTGCCCCTATCAGAATTGGCCCATCAATACTGCCCCATCAAAACTGCCCCATCATATTGCCAACATCAAAACTGCCCCATCAGAATTGCCCTATCAATACTGCCCCAATCAAAACTGCCCCATCAAATTGCCACCATCAAACTCCCCCATCAAAACTGTCCCATCAAAGCTGCCCCAATCATATTGCCCCCATCAAAGCTGCCCCCATCAAAACTGCCCCATCAAAATTGCCCCCATCAATACTGCCCCCATTAAAACTGCCCCATCATATTGCCACCATCAAAACTGCCCCATCATATTGCCATCATCAATACTGCCCCATCAAAACTGCACCCATCATATTGCCCCCATCAAAACTGCCCCATCAGAATTTCCCCCATCAGAATTGCCCCATCAAAACTCCCCCATCATATTGCCAACATCAAAACTGCCCCATCAGAATTGCCCCATCAATACTGCCCCAATTAAAAATGCCCCATCATATTGCCACCATCAAAACTGCCCCATCTAAACTGCCCCATTAGAATTGCCCCATTAGAATTGCCCCATCAGAATTGCCCAATCAGAATTACCCCATCAAAACTGCCCCAACAGAATTGCCACCATCAAAACTGCCCCGGCATATTGCCCCATCAAAACTGCCCCATCAGAATTGCCCCCATCATATTGCCAACATCAAAACTGCCCCATCAGAATTGCCCCATCAATACTGCCCCCATCAAAACTGCCCCCATCAAAACTGCCCCGTCATATTGCCACCATCAAAACTGCCCCATATCAAAACTGCCCCCATCAAAATTGCCCCAATCAGAATTGCCCCATCAAAACTGCCCCCATCAAAACTGTCCCATCATATTGCCACCATCAAAACTGCCCCGACATATTGCCCCATCAAAACTGCTCCATCAATACAGCCCCCTCAAAACTGCCCCGTCATATTGCCACCATCAAAACTGCCCCATATCGAAATTGCCCCCATCAAAATTGCCCCATCAGAATTGCCCCATCAAAACTGCCCCATCAGAATCGCCCCATCAAAACTGCCCCATCATATTGCCACCATCAAAACATCCCCATCCAAATTGCCCCATCAGAATTGCCCCATCAAAACTGCCCAATCAAAACTGCCCCCTTTCAAAACTGCCCCATCATATTGCCACCACCAAAATTTCCACATCATATTGCCCCATCAAAACTGCCCCATCAAAATTGCCTCATCAGAATTGTCCGATCAATAATGCCCCCATCAAAACTGCCCCATCATATTGCCACCATCAAAACTGCCCCATCATATTGCCACCATCAAAACTGTCCCATCAAAATTGCCCCCATCAGAATTGCCCCATCAATACTGCCCCCATCAAAACTGCCACCATCAAAACTATCCCTTCATATTGCCACAATAAAAACTGCCCCCATCAAAACTGCCCCCATCAAAACTGCCCCATCAAAACTGCTCCATCAGAATTGCCTCATCAACACTGCTCCATCATATTGCCCCATCAAAACTGCCCCATTCAAAATTGCCCCCATCAATACAGCCCCCATCAAAACTGCCCCCATCAAAACTGCCCCATTATATTGCACCCACCAAAAACTGCCCCATCATATTGCCACCATAAAAACTGCCCCATCAAAGCTGCCCCATCAAAACTGCCCCATCTAAGCTGCCCCATCAAAACTGCCCCATCTAAATTACCCCCATCGGAACTGTCTCCATCAAAACTGCTCCATCGTATTGCCCCCATTAAAACTACCCCACAAAAATTGCCCCATTAATACTGCCCCCATCAAAACTGCCCAGTCATATTGCCCCCATCAAAACTGTCCCATCAAAACTAAACCCATCAAAACTGCCTTATCATATTGCCACCATCAAAACTGCCCCATCAGAATTGCCCCATCAAAATTGGCCCATCATATTGCCACCAGCAAAACTGCCCCATCATATTGCCCCCATCAAACCGCCCCATCAAAACTGCCCCATCATATTGCCACCATCAAAACTGCTCCATCATATTGCCACCATCAAAACTGTCCCATCAAAATTGCCCCCATCAGAATTGCCCCATCAATACTGCCCCCATCAAAACTGCCCCATTATATTGCCACCATCAAAACTGCCCCTTCATATTGCCACAATAAAAACTGCCCAATCAAAACGGCCCCATCAAAATTGTCTCCATCAAGACTGCCCCATTCAAAATTTCCCCCATCAATACCGCCCCTATCAAAACTGCCCCCATCAAAACTGCCCCATCATATTGCCACCATTAAAACTGCTCCTTCATATTGCCACTATAAAAACTGCCCCATCAAAGCTGCCCCCTATCAAAACTGTCCCATCAGAATTACCCCCATTGGAATTGCCCCATCAAAACTGCCCCTTCAAAACTGCCCCATCAAAACTGCCCCCATAAAAACTGCCCAATGATATTGCCCCCATCAAAACTACCCCACAAGAATTGCCCCATCAAAACTGCCCCATCATATTGCCACCATCAAAACTGCACCATCAGAATTGCCATCAGAATTGCCCTATCAAAACTGCCCCATCAAAACTGCCCCCATCAAAACGGCCCCATCAAAACAGCCCCCATCAAAACTGCCCCATCATATTGCCACCATCAAAACTGCCCCATCAGAATTGCCCCATCAAAACTGCCCCCATCAAAACTGCCCCATCAAACTGCCCCATCAAAACTGCCCCATCAAAACTGCCCCATCAAAATTGCCAGCACCAGAATTGCAACATCAAAACTGCCCCCTTTAAAACTGCCCAATCATATTGTCACCATCAAAACTGCCCCATCAAAACTTCCCCCATCAAACTGCCCCATCAAAACTGCCCCCATCAAAATTGCCCCATCAGAATTGCCCAATCAAAACTGCCGCATAAAAACTGCCCCATCATATTGCCCCCATCAAAACTGCCCCATCAAATTGCCCCCATCATATTTGCCCCATCCAAACTGCCCCATCATATTGCCACCATCAAAACTGCCCTGTCAAAACCTCCCCCATCAAAACTGCCCCATCAAAATTGCCCCATCAGAATTGCCCCATCAAAACTGCCCCATCATATTGCCACCATCAAAACTGCCCCCATCAAAACTGCCCAATCAGAATTGCCCCATTAGAATTGCCCCATCAAAACTGCCCCATCATATTGCCACCATCAAAATAGCCCCTTCATATTGCCAAAATAAAAACTGCCCCCGTCAAAACTGCACCATCAGAATTGCCCCATCAAAACTGTCCCATCATATTGCCCCCATCAAAACTGCCCCATCATATTGCCACCGTCAAAACTGCCCCATCAGAATTGCCCCATCAAAACTGCCCCATCATATTCCCACCATCAAAACTGCCCCGTCATATTGCCCCCATCAAATCTGCCCCAGCAAAATAGCCCCCAGCAAAATAGCCCCCACCAGAATTGCCCCATAAAAACTGTCCCCATCAAAACTGCCCCAGCAAAACTGCCCTATCATATTGCCACCATCAAAACTGCCCCCCATCAAAACTGCCCAATCAGAATTGCCCCATCAAAACTGCCCCATCATATTGCCACCATCAAAACTGCACCCCATCAAAACTGCCCCCATCAAAACTGCCCCCATCAAAACTGCCCCATCAGAATTGCCCTATCAAAACTGCCCCATCATATTGCCACAATAAAAACTGCCCCCATCAAAACTGCCCCCATCAAAACTGCCCCATCAGAATTCCCCAACAAAACTGCCCCCAAGAAAACTGCCCCCATCAAAACTGCCCCATCATATAGCCACCAGCAAAACTGCCCCATCAGAATTGCCCCTTCAAAACTGCCCCATCAAAACTGCCCCATCATATTGCCACCATCGAAACTGCCCCGTCATATTGCCCCCATCAAATCTGCACTATCAAAACTGCCCCACCAGAATTGCCCCATCAAAACTGCCCCATCAACTTGCCACCATCAAAACTGCCCCCATCAAAACTGGCCCATCATTTTGCCACCATCAAAACTGCCCCATCAGGGCATGGCTAACTGCCAAGCTGAATGGAAGCTTGAACTCACAGCTCCTGCACTGAATGGAGAATCTGACCCCAAAATCACTGCTTCAGACCCCGAAAATGCAGTCCTCAGACCCCCACACCCTGGGGAACCAGACCGGAGCATGTAGGAAAAGAGTCCAGAATATCTAAAAAATCACTGATTTTCTCATCCTCCCTCAGGGGGATAAAATCCAAGATGGCGCCGTTCAGCACACAGAGGATTCCTACACTGACCTGCCTGATGCTGACGAATCCTCCATTTCAGCCCTAAACAACACCTCGGGCTCCCAGCTATCCTGCGGACCCTCATCCACCTCCAGCAGCCCAGCCAAAGCAAGGATGCGCCTAGATACAGCAGATCAACCACAGGAGGTAAGGCCTGCTTTAGAAAACCTCCTCACACAACCATCATCATCTTACCCCATAGAGGCCTTCCCGAATCCCTACTACCAACCAGCCAGTCATAGACACTATGATGAAGGAGATGCTGATGTCACTTCACAGCTCCCTCCAGTCTGACATTTCCTCAATGTTCACTGCATTTAAAACAGAGATGCTGCACACAGGGCAGAAAGTGGGGCTTATTGAAAAACAGATGAGCGCCATGACAGAAACAGTCAATGACTTAGTAGACGCACATGACCATACCAGAGAAGAGCACCCCTGGGTGCGTGCCAAAATGGCAGATCTCGAAGATCACTCAAGGCGTCAAAATGTAAAGATAAGAGGAATCCCTGAAACTATTCTACCAGCAGATCTAAACTCCTACGCTAGGAAGTAGATCTCAACACTCCTCCCGATCGAGACGATCATCGATCGTATCCACGTCTCTCAAAACCTCCATATTTACCCGCAGAAGTACCTTGTGACACTCTGATACGAGTACATTTCTATCATACCAAAGATATGCTTCTCACACAATCCAGACGCCTTGGACAGCTCCCACATCCATACGCAAAGCTACAACTCTTTGCTGACATCTCTCAATACACCCGTCAACAGAGACGTCAACTGCAAACGATAACAAAACCCCTTAATAATCATAAGATCCCATATCAATGGGGGTTCCCAACCAAGCTGATGGTTACCAGAAATGGGGTACGTCACATCCATACTGCAGAAGAAGGCATACAATTGCTCAGAGCATGTGGTATTATTCCTAAATGTGACCTTTCAACCCAGACGACCCACAAACCAAACTCACAATCCTTCAACTCCGGTCATTCGCCTCACTACAACAAATGACTTCCAAATCAGAGATGCTGTCAAGCTAATCTCAGACCAACACTCCGATTCAGTGCCTGCTCGTTGCAGTTAGTTTACGAACTTTACCCTCATCCTTGTCCAGCAGTTTACTAACATACTGCTGCCACCTGTCTCCCTCCACCCTCTTGTTTATCACTAACTACACTACTGTTTCTCTCCCTTCCTTTCTTATCTGTGAGAGCTCAAGTACATCGGATCCAGGACTTCTAGCAGCCTTCAACCTCCTCGAGCAAATCACCCATCTGTGTTACTGTAAGTAATACCTTACTCCACTACCTCTACACACCACTTTCAAAATGCCCAAATTTATGTCACTGAACGTGAAAGGTCTAAATCACCCTGCCAAATGGGCATCTCTATGCCAAACTGCACAGGACTCTCATTGTGACGTCCTGTGCATCCAGGAAAATGCACTTTAAAACCAATGCTGAACCTACATGCACCAAAAAAAAATTTACGAATATCTTTAGAGCCTCAGGTCCTGACAAAAAAGACAGAGTCATGATAGCCGTCAGGAATACATGCTCCTTCACCCTACATGACAGCCTTCAGGATGTTGATGGTATATATCTTGTTTTGAATGGTTCATTAAATAACAACAAATACACCATCGTATCAGTATATGCCCCCAACAAGAAACAAATCCACTTTATGTCTAAATTGATGAAGAAAATCAACCGCTTTAAACAAGGTCATCTTGTCATCTGTGGTGACTTTAACATAGTGCCGGACAGCTCCATCGACTCTTCCTCCCACTCTACCAGAGTTACATCTCCTATGGGACCGTTTATCCGATCTCACAATCTATTTGATGTGTGGAGATGCCATCACACTACCAAAAGGGACTATTCATATTTCTCCCCTAGACACAATTCCTACACTCGGATTGACTACTTCCTAGTGGATAAATGGACTTTGCCCTAAATCTCTTCCACGGAGATATCCACCATTACAGGGTCAGACCACACCCCGGTTACAATGATCATAGAAGATTCACCAAAGCTTTCTTGAACACGGATTTGGAGAGCGAATGCTGCAATTCTTCACTCACCGACCCATTCTACCTATATTAAAGACCGCTTAATAGAATACTTTGACACTAATGCAGGAACTGTTAGCAATGATACCATTCTTTGGAATGCCCATAAGGCATTCATAAGGGGGATCCTTATTCAACTTACTGCTAGAGAGAGGAAGAGGAGATCACAGTGTCTAAACACACTCACCTCCGATATCAAAACGTTACAAAGCCAAAACCAAACTAATCCAGAGCCTTTAACCCAGACTAAATTAGACTCCCTTAGACAAGAATTAAAATCTCTCCTATTAGAGTCCGTTGAAAGGGCCCATAAGCATTTTAGAGCACAACACTACTCAACTGGTAACAAAGCCGGAAAGGCAATGGCTAACAGAATCAAAGGTCACTATTCCAAAACTAAAATTACCCATCTATTCCACCCAGCCACTAAACAGAAACTGATAGACCCACAAGCTATTGCAGACGCATTTAGTTACTACTACAATACACTTTACAATCTGAAAGATAACACATCTGTCAAACAACCATCATTACCTGACATAGAAGCATTTCTCAGTGAGATCAACCTTCCCAAACTAACTACAGAACAACTAAACTCATTAAACACCCCATTTACTGATCTAGAAGTCAGAAAAATAATATCATCACTACCCTCCAACAAATCTCCAGGCCCAGATGGTCTTACAGGAGAGTATTACAAACTGTTTTAGCACCCTATCTGACCAAAGCAATGACGCTGCCTCATCCTCCTCTCTCCCCCCGGAAATGCTGAATTCTCTGATCATTACATTACCGAAGCCAGGTAAAGAGCCTACGTCTGCACAAAACTTTAGACCCATATCTCTTCTCAATATGGACACAAAAATGTATGCCAAGCTAATAGCCCACAGGTTACTCAACCTAATGCCCCTTCTAATACATAAAGACCAATCAGCCTTCACAAAAGGTAGACAGACAACTGATGCCACACGCAGAATTATCAACATAATCCATAATGCTGAGACATCTCGAACGCCTTCTCTGCTCCTATCCCTAGATCCAGAGAAGGTGTTCAATAGAGTTCACTGGAAATATCTTGAAGCAACCCTTGGCAAATTTGGCTTCCAAGGCCCCATTATAGCGGCTATATTGGCTCTGTATTCATCCCCATCAGCACAGGTTTATACATCAGAGATGCTGTCTAAGCCATTCTCCATTACTAATGGCACCCGAAAAGGTTGTCCACTTTCACCAATCATCTTTAATCTAATCTTTGAACCCTTGACAGAACATGTCAGATCCCACCCTAACATATCAGGCTTCACCATTGGCACCATGGAACATAAAATAAATTTATTTGCAGACGACGTGATAATGATGGTCACAAACCCCCACTTTTCCCTGGCTTCTGTTCAATCACTGTTGAAAAGGTTTAGTACTTTTCTTTCAAAATATTTTAATGTATTTCAAAAATATAAATCAATAAATCAATAAAAAACAATACCCGTTGGGGGTGAAATACAAGAGACATATATCATACATCAGGTATAATGCCCCGTACACACGGTCGGATTTTCCGATGGAAAATGTCCGATCGGAGCGTGTTGTCGGAAATTCCGACCGTGTGTGGGCTCCATCGGACATTTTCCATCGGATTTTCCGACACACAAAGTTGGACAGCAGGAGATAAAATTTTCCGACAACAAAATCTGTTGTCAGAAATTCCGATCGTGTGTACACAAATCCGACGGACAAAGTGCCACGCATGCTCAGAATAAATAAAGAGATGAAAGCTATTGGCCACTGCCCCGTTTATAGTCCCGACGTACGTGTTTTACGTCACCGCGTTCAGAACGATCGGATTTTCCGACAACTTTGTGCGACCGTGTGTATGCAAGACAAGTTTGAGCCAACATCCATCGGAAAAAATCCTAGGATTTTGTTGTCGGAATGTCCGAACAAAGTCCGACCGTGTGTACGGGGCATAACTCTAACAGAAGGATAAATAACCTAGGAGCCATTTTGGCTCCTCTAACTTTATATTATCTACCGGCCTGAGGACAAAAGTACAAAGGGACAAGGAGAGGTTCCTCCAGCACCCCTAATGGGATCATGCTGTGCCTGGCCGAATCTCTACGAGCCCCAGTTCTCATAACATCACTAGTTAGGCCTGGAATCTAACAAAAAGATAAGGGTTGCTGTAACCTGATTCACTTGCCCCAACGGGTTAGTCCTCCGGATGAGGGTATAGTTGCGCTAATGTCGGAGGGTCTCTCCGTGTACCTTGGAGGGCTAAGAGGGGGAGGGGTAAAGGAGGGGGGAGAAGAATAGGGGGTGAAAAAGAGGGGTAGAGTATAAAGAACCTATCAACGGGAGAGGATTATGCGGCCCCTGCTGGGCCGAAGAGCTTTATGGTTGAACTCCTGGTATAAGGGAAGTGCCCATATGACGGGCCCAAGGTTCCCATGTATCTTCAAACTGCGTTTTGGTGTTGTGGAGAATGCTAGTAAGTTTCTCTTGAGACATGATCCAGGATATTTTACATATAGCAGCCTTGTAGGAAACCTTGGGTTGTTTCCAAGCTTTGGCAATGGTAAGCTTGGCTCCCAAGAGAATGAAGTGTACTAGTTTGCGAGTGTGTTTAGGTGTTTTGGGAAAATTTGCATTGATTAAAGCTATGGCTGATGTTTTTTGGGATCTAAAAATTCGAAGCATTTAGGGTCAGGGAGAAAATCTTGCTCCAAAACGACCTTAATCTAGGACACTCCCACCATATGTGGGCCATGGTGCCTGTGAGTTGGCAGCCTTGGAAGTACCGGGGGTTTGATGAAGGGTACATTTTGGCTAGACTGTCAGGGGTAAGGTACCATCTGGTAATGACCTTGAGGATGGATTCAATTAGTGAGACATTCCTATTGCCCTTGTAAAGGAGACCCTCCACCTCTAGCAAAGGAGACCCTGCATCTCTCTATGTCCCAGTTGAAGGAGAAGTCACTCTCCCATGTGGTCATGTATGGGGTCTTTGTGGACTGTTGGGCCAGTGACTGATATATAATGGAGATTCCGCCCCTCTATTCTGTGGACTGCCCACACCATAATTTGTACGGTGTGAATCTAGGTGGAGACTGTTTCCCCAGCCAGATTTTGTGAAGGTAGTGGCTTATTTGGTGAAATCTAAATTGTTCTGAATTCGGGATCTCTAGTTGATTCACACAAAACTCCAGGGAAATAGGTCCATTGGGAGTGAATAAGTGTCCGATTCGATACAACCCCTTGTCCAACCACCATTTAAAGGCTTTGATGTCTAGGCCTGAAATACAGTCCGGGTTATTGAAAATGTGAGGTAGGGGGAGGCTACTCAAGGTCAATGCAGGGTTGGATTTCAAGTTTTCCCATATTTTCAATGATTGAGAAAGAGTAGGGGATAGGATTGGGGGACGGTCTCTTGGGGGGGCCCAAAGTAAGTCTAGGGTGTAGGATGAAGCTGCCTGCCTTTCTATTTGAAACCAGTCGGGTCTCTCCGCCCTGGAGTAGACTGTGGAGAGCTGGGCTATCCTGGCAGCTTGAAAATACCAGAATAGCTGGGGCAGCCCTAATCCCCCCTGTGTTCTGGATAGGAAAAGGGTTTTTAGCGGGATTCTAAGTCCTCTCCCTGCCCAGATGAATTTGTTGACTCTTCTTTGGAATGCTGTCAGGTGATCCATTTTTAATGTTTATTGGAAGGGCCCTGAAAAGATAGAGGAGTCTTGGTAGTAGTGTCATTTTTATAGCGTGGATTCTCCCTAGCCAGGATATCTCCCCCTTGGTCCAGTTTCCTAGATCGGCTTCGAGCTTACAGTATGTGGATGGGAAGTTAGCTGAGTATAAGTGTTCAGTTTTCGCTGTGAGTTTGATCCCCAGGTAATCAATGGAGGAGTCACTCCACTTAAAGTCAAAGGCGCTTTGAAGCGATACTATTGTTTCTGTCTTGAGGGAGATGTTTAGAGCATAGGACATAGTGTAGTTCATCTGTAACCCTGTTATCGCTGAGTACTCCTTCAGGAGTTTGCAAAGGTTTGGGAGGGAGGTGATTGGGGAGGTGATAAATAGGAGCATATCATCCGCAAAAAGACCACATTTGTGAACTTGTGTTCCGCAGGTCACACCGTGGATGTTGCCAGTGTTTCGATTGCCATTGTAAAAATTAGGAGGGAGAGAGGACAGCCCTGTCTGGTGCCTCTTGCAATACTAAGGGGATTGGAGTACTGGTCTTGTAGGCGGATCACGGCCTTCGGGGTGGAATATAGGGGTCTGAGGACCCCCATAAATCGGGACCCAAATCCCCACTTCTCCAGAAGGGTGAATACATAAGGCCATTCGATCGAGTCAAAGGCCTTATGTAAGTCTAGGGATAGGATCATTCTTTCTTGCCTGGGGCCCCCATCCCAATTAGATTGAAGCAGGGAGACAATGTCGACCGCTCTCCTAATTTGGTCTGGCCCTTGTCTGCCCGGGATAAATCCCACCTGGTCCTTGTGGACATAACAATTAATAATGGTGGCTAGTCGGTTGGTGAGGATTTTTGTCATAATTTTCAGGTCATTATTAATGAGGGAGATGGGTCTGTAATTTTCAACTTCCTCATGGTTTTTGTTGGGTTTGGGGATTACTGAAATGAAAGCAGTGTTCATGTGGGGATCTAAGGGGGAGCCTAATCTTTTGGAATTAAAGAATTTTGCCATGTGGGGGGCTAAGATTTCTCCAAATGTCTTGTAGTAGGGCACTGAGAGGCCGTCAGGTCCTGGAGCTGAACCTGTCTTAAGACCTTTGATAACCTCCCCGATCTCCTCCGCTGAGAAGGCTTCTTCCATTATATCTTTGTGTTCCTGGGAAATGGAGGGCATCTGGAGACTCCGAAGGAAAGAAGTGGTCAAGGGGCCTCTATCTGTTTGGGTAGAATTGTAGAGCTTGGTGTAAAATTTGTGGAAGGCAGTCATGATTTTGTTTGGGTTGGCTGTTGGGGGTTGTCCTGCTATACGAAGTTTGGGGATAGTATGTGTGTGGTATTTGGGGGTAAGCTTGGTGGCTAACATTGGGCCTATTTTGTCTTTTTGATAGTAATATTTGGCTCCGCTCCAGCGGATGTGTTTCTCTGCTTTGGCTGTTAGAGCTAGATTTAGCTCCAGCCTAATCACATCCAATTGGTCTGTTAAGGCCTTAGATGGTCGTTTTCTGTGTTTGGATTTCAAGGCCGCAAATAATGTTTCCAACTTTTGGATGTCGATCAGACGCTCCTTCTTGACCTGGGTCGCTATCCGGATAAGTTTGCCTCTAATGGTAGCCTTGTGGGCTGCCCATAGGGTTTCGGGGAGATGTTGTCTACATCGTTAAGACGAAAATAATCTTTGATGGCGTCTGCTATTACCTTGGTGTGTATAGGGTCGCTAAAGAGCGATTCATTAAGTCACCAGTATGAACTCCGCTTCCTAGTAAGTGTGTTCTGCAAGGACAGGAGGACCAATGAGTGGTCTGACCATGCTGTGTCCACAATAGATGCCTTATTAGTCGAGGGTATGAGGTTGGTTGGGATTAGTATATGGTCAATCCTGGCATAGGATAGGTGGGGGATGAGTAGTGTGTAAAGTCTCTTCTCTTGGGGTTCAGTTCCCTCCAAATGTCAACTAAGCCGTTGGAGTGGAGGATTTTAGCTATTCTGCTGCTCAGTTTTGTGGGGCGCGTAAGCTGGTCCTTAGGGGGTTTAGTTTTATCTAGTCCCTGGTCAAAAGCAACGTTGGAGTCTCCTCCAAAAATGACCTTGCCATCCAGGAGGGGGTTTAGAGTTGTAAAGAGGGTCTGTAAGAATGTGGCTTGTCCCTTATTAGGGGCGTAGTGGGAAATTATGGAATATAGTATTCCCTCAATAGTGCCCTTTACGAGAATAAACCTGCCCTCTGTGGGAGATGTGGGAAAATTTGCTATTTTTTTAAAAATAATTGCCACCACTTTTGTCTTGTTTGGTGCGTTTACTAGGAAAAACGACGGGTAGTGTGAGTGGAGGAATTTGGAGTTTTATCGAATCGGAAAGTGCGTCTCCTGAAGCAGCACTACTTCTAGTTTAAGGGATCGGTAGTGTTCGAATTCCACTCTCCTTTTCCTAGGGGAATTTAGGCCCTGAACGTTATGAGATGCCACCCTGAGATCCACTCCTTTTGTTGTCTTGTCAGCCATTGGAACAGAGAGGGGGAAACCATCACACTGGCAGCCACTTACCCTTCAACGTCTTCTACCTTTGAGGTGTTGATGGTAGGTGTTGAAAAGTCCATTGGTAGTTTGGAATCCGAAAGGAATCCTCTCCGTTGATAGGCTTGAAGAGAGAAGAAGAATAAATGGGGGACAGAGAGGGGGGAGAAATAATACAATAATGATAACAAAGACATGGGTCTTCTAGCAGGACCCGCGGCGAGCGGCAGAGGGGATATCCGCCAGACACCAACTCTTATGCGTCGGTCGCCCCTAGGAGCTGACTGACAACCCATGCCAGAGAAACACATTCGGTTTCCAAGGAATGGGTGGAAGCGCAAGGGGGCCACCCTAGATTGTGAATAAAGCAAAAACATTGCACAGCTAATATATGCTAGTCTTCTGTGCAATCTATTTTGACAAAACAAAGTAAACAAAAAAAACAAAGTCACTCTAGGATAACCTGCCTGCCAAAAATGCCCCTGAACCCCCCCCCCGCCGGGCAAGGGGGAGAGAGACCCCGAGCCCGGAGGGCAAAAAGGATCCAGGCCCCATCATCAGGAAGGGGGAGGAAGGGCTCATTGATAAAAAGTTGCCAAAAAACCCCTTAAAAGATCTGAACCTATTTTCCCTAATCGTCGAGGACTAGACTTGGAGGGGGAAAAACCCCCCACTCAGGGGCTCCAGTTCTGCTCGGGTTCAATTCCCTGATGGGAAGAGAGAGGAAACAGCCAATTTGTTTCTGTAACGGCTGTAGTGCTGGTGGGTGGTATGCTACTGAAGTCTCTCCGCTGAGGCCAGTGTAAACTTGTGGGAGTGGGACCTTGAGGAACAATGTAGTTCAGGAAACTGGGGACTGAACCGAACCAAAACCTGGGTTTGGAGCTCCAGCTCCATGAACAGAAGGGACTCCTGTCCCAATAGGAAGTGCCCATGAGAGGGCAATGGAGTGAGGAATTCGGGACGTCGTCTTGTGGAGGTCTTCCTTCTTTGCACTTCTTGGAACGACTCTTGTTCCAAAGAGGGGAGACGGGGCTAGTAGGTGGGGGTCGTTTGGAGGACCCCGAGGATGTCATGGAGAAGTCCATGGGTGCTTCCTGTGAGATCAGTTTAAGGTTCAAAAACAGTTTCTCACTATCCAGAAGGTTGGAGAAGGAGTGTGTTTTTCCGTGATTCGTGAACTTCACCGCAAATTGAAAGGTCCAGCGGTACTTAATGTCCCGTTGAACTAGGACCGTAAGCAGTGTTTTGAGAAATCTCCTTTTTTGAATGGTGGATAGAGACAGATGGAGACAGATTAGCAAATATCTGCATCTGGTGCCCTTGGTGCTGTAGTTTAGGCTTCATGCGAGATTGGCACATGACCTCCTCCTTGACAGCATAAAAGTGTGGTTTAACGATGATATCCCTTGGGGTCATCTTTTCTGGGGGGACCCAGGGCCCTATGCGCTCTGTCCAGTTCTAGATGGTGGGGCGGTATGTTTGGGATGAGCTCTGAGATAATGTCACGTACCGTGAGGGGGATATCGGTGAAGGATTCAGGTAGGCCTCAAATTCTAAAATTATATCTCCTGGACCTATTTTCGAGGTCCTAGATCCTGAAGAGGGCCGTATCGAGTTTTTCCTGCAGGGTCTTAATGTGTGCTGCATTTTGGTTGGTTCTGGTCACTGTATTATCTATTTTGTCCTCCATGGCTTCCATTCTGGAACCCAAGCTTGCAAGATCCGATTTAATGGTGTTAGTGATTTGGGCTGCTGTGTTGGCCAGTCCTCTCTCCAAGAGTGTAGAGAATTTAGCAAAAAGGTCATCTTGTAGTGTAGTGAAGTCCTTGACTGAATAGCCTGGGGAAGGGTTAGCTGATAAATGGAGAAGAGAAGGCCCGGACAGAGATAATGCATAGTCCTCCATGTGAAGGCCGAGCAAGGACTCTGTGGATGCTGGGGAGGGGGCCTGGGGCATGTGGGGGCCATGAGGGGCCACTTGTGAATAAGTCAAAGTCGCTGGGGCAAGGACTTGCCTGTTCTCCGGTGCCCTGGCTGGGAAGGCCGCATGAGGCTGTGAGGAATCAGTGGCGGTGGCCATCTTGGTACACCTGTCCTCCACCGCTGAGTTGAATTGCGAGGTCCCGTCGTGCGGGGTGACTGGACATTCCCGAGTATTCCCCTAAGGTTCCTGGACCCATCCGGGCAGGCGGATTGCGTCCCAAGGGGGAACAGCGTGGGGTGTGTGGCTCGTCAGTCCGGGGTGGCCCAGAGCACACAACTCAGGCAGCCATGACGGAGCTCTCGCTCATGCGCACTCCAAGGTTTAGTACTTTATCTTACTATAAAGTTAATGAACATAAATCATACATTTTAGACCTAGGCATTGATGCAACCACTAGTAATCTACTTCAAAACCAATATCCCTACCCATGGGCAGGTGATGGTATTCCCTACCTAGGAATTACTCTTACCAAATCCACTAGAGGTCTTTTCGCACACAGCTACACAGACACCAAACAAATGATGATTACTACAAAACTATCTAAACATGAATTCTCATGGGCAGACTGACTAGCGGCCTTTAAAATTATGGTGTTACCCAGGTTGCTCTACATCTTTCGCACACTTCCTATACCACTTTCATCTTCCTACTTGAATTCTCTCCAATCCATCCTAAGCCAATATGTTTGGCAAGAGAAAAAATCTAGATGCAGTCATGTGAAACTTATTAAACACAGATCTGCAGGTGGGATGGGATACATTGACATAAAAGACTACTACAATGCCACCATTCTATCACAAATGAAAGGTCACAATCGATGACAACACCATTACACATTCCTTTAACCACTTCCCTACCCAGCCATAGACATATGACGTCCACAGATGGGATCTCCCATCCTTGGTGGACGTCATATGATGGCCTGGGATTCCCGGCCGTCTAGGGGGCGCGCGCGCACCCGCCGCGTTGCTCGGGACCCGGTGCATGTGCCCGGCGGCCGCGATGTCCGCCGGGCACCCGTGATTGCCCGTTAAACACACAGATCCACGTCCTGTCAGTTGTGAGGAGAGCGATCTGTGTTCCAAGTACAGCGGAACACTGATCGGTCTCCTCCCTTTGTACGTCCCCGCCCCCTACAGTTAGAAACACTCTCTTAGGAAACATATTAACCCCTTGTGTCCCCCTAGTGGTTAACCCCTTCACTGCCTGTCACATTTACACAGTAATCAATGCAATTTTATAGCATTGATCGCTGTATAAATGTGAACGGTCCCAAAAATGTGTCAAAAATGTCCGATGTGTCCGCCATAATGTCGCAGTCATGAAAAAAAATCGCGATCGCTGCTAAAAAAAATAAATAAATATATATTTTTTAAAAATGCCATGAATCTATCCCGTATTTTGTAGACGCTATAACTTTTGCGCAAACCAATCAATATACGCTTATTGCGATTTTTTTTTACCAAAAATATGTAGAAGAATACGTATCAGCCGAAACTGAGGAAAAAAATTGGTATATTTATTATAGCAAAAAGTAAAAAATATTGTGTTTTTTTCAAAATTGTCGCTCTTCTTTTGTTTACAGCGCAAAAAATAAAAACCGCAGAGGTGATCAAATACCACCAAAAGAAAGCTCTATTTGTTGGGAAAAAAGGGCGTAATTTTTTTTGGGTACAACATCGCACGGCCGCACAATTGTCGTTTAAAGTGCGACAGCGCTGAAAACTAAAAATTGGCCTGGGAAGACAGGGGTGAAAATGCCCTGTATTGAACCGGTTAAACACCTTAAAACTCCTCACACCTGACTTAACATTCCTGACCTGGATTACTGACCGGGTAAAATACACACATGAACTTTGCGACATAACAACCAACAAATCCTTCTCACAAATCAGCAAATACCTTAATGCACCCTCCAAAGACTTCCTCACCTACTTCAGGTTACAGCAAACACATCTATAGAAGGAGCACTACGCATAAAACTTTGGAATTACTTCTTTACAGAACACTCTAATGCCCCGTACACACGGTCGGACATTGATCGGGCATTCCGACAACAAAATCCATCGTTTTTTTTCCGACGGATGTTGGCTCAAACTTGTCTTGCATACACACGGTCACACAAAGTTGTCGGAAAATCCGATCGTTCTGAACGTTGTGACGTAAAACACGTACGTCGGGACTATAAACAGGGCAATAGCCAATAGTTTTTGTCTCTTAATTTATTCTTAGCATGTGTGACACTTTGTCCGTCGGATTTGTCTACACACGATTGGAATTTAAAGGATCGGATTTTGTTGTCGGAAAATTTTATATCCTGCTCTCAAACTTTGTGTGTCGGAAATTCCGATGGAAAAAGTCCGATGGAGCCCACACACGGTCGAAATTTCCGACAACACAATCCGATCGCACATATTCCGTCGGAAAGTCTGACCGTGTGTACAGGGCATAACACTAAGGGGACCTCCCTCATATACTCACTTTTACAAGAAAAAAACATGTTCATCAAATCCAAACCCCTCCTTGACTGGGAAAAAAGACTTACAAACACAATTCACAGATGCTCAATAGCAAACAGCAATCACATCTATTTACAAAGCAACAACATGTACCTCCCTATGGGAACTCACGCAAAAA
Organism: Aquarana catesbeiana; assembly: GCA_037953035.1. Taxonomy (NCBI): domain Eukaryota; kingdom Metazoa; phylum Chordata; class Amphibia; order Anura; family Ranidae; genus Aquarana; species Aquarana catesbeiana. Next base: position 277,655 of record JBBHAA010000418.1, on the reverse strand, counting down.
ACACTAATGAGATGGTACCTAACTCCATCCAGATTGGCCAAATTCCACAAACACTCTTCACATGAATGCTGGAGAAACTGTGGCCAACCAGGCACGCTCCTTCACATCCTTTGGTCTTGCCCGTGTGTAACCCAGCTCTGGAAAAAAGTGGAAACCATACTACAAGACATATTCCAAAGCTTGGTAACACTAACTCCACAGTTAGCCATTCTCAATCTGAACATAGACGACTTACCAACTTATCAGAGATCAGTAACCACACACATCCTGCTAGCTACCAAACTTTTGATCACTAGAAACTGGAAATCAGATAACATTCCTTCCCTTACTGGGAAGGTAACCAACTTAGTACAAACTCATTTCACTTATGAAACCCTCCTGTCACGCAGTAAGCAATCTCACACAAAGTCACTAGCCCGTTGGAACCCATGGATCCTTTGATACTCAAAAAGAATTAACAATTGAAAGTCCTGTTTCACAACTCGCTATCCACTTGATGCTCTCTCCCATCTCATCCCTCCCTCCTCTCCCTTTCTCTTGTACCCCCTCCCTCCCCTCCCTACCCTACTCTTCCCCCTACCATCCCAGGTAACTATTCTACACTATATTTTATAGTCATTTCGTTGTAGGTTATTCTTCTGTTTTCCTACTGCATTCCAGATTTTAGGAACAATGTTCATATGATCTCCAACCAGATTGTACTTGCAATAACTAGTCTTTATACTTGCATTTTAATATTTTTGTTCCTTACTGTGACTACATAACCTGTACTATGTAAAACTCAATGAAAATCTATTGAAGAAAAAAACTGCTCTGTCATATTGCCCCATCAAACTGCCACCATCAAAACTGCCCCATCAAAACTGCCCACATCAAAATTGCCCCATCAGAATTGCCCAACATATTGCCACCATCAAAACTGCCCCATCATATTGCAACCATCAAATATGCACCCCATCAAAACTGCCCCCATCAAAACGGCCCCATCAGAATTGCCCCATCAAAACTGGCCCATCATATTGCTACCATCAAAACTGCCCCATCATATTGCACCATCAAACTGCCCCATCAAAACTGCCCCATCATATTGCCCCCATCAAAACTGCCCCATCAAAATTGCCCCCATCAAAATTGCCCCCATCAGAATTGCCCCATCAAAACTGCCACCATCAAAACTGCCCCATCAAAATTGCCCCCATCAGAATTGCCCTATCAAATCTGCCCCATCATATTGCCACCATCAAAACTGCCCTATCATATTGCCCCATCAAAACTGCCCCGTCATATTGCCAACATCAAAATTTCCCCTTCATATTGCCACCATCAAAATTTCCCCTTCATATTGCCACAATAACAACTGCCCCAATCAAAACTGCTTCATCAGAATTGCCCCATTAAACTGCCCCATCAAAACTGCCCCATCATATTGCCACCATCAAAACTACCCCATCATATTGCCCCATCAAACTGCCCCATCAAAATTGCCCCATCAGAATTACCCAATCAAAACTGCCCCATAAAAACTGACCCATCATATTGCCCCCATCAAAACTGCCACCATCAAAACTGCCCCATCAGAATTGTTCCATCAAAACTGCCATTATCAAAACTGCCCCATCAAAATTGCCCCATTCAGAATTGCCCCATCAAAACTGCCCCATCATATTGCCACCATCAAAACTTCCCTGTCAAAACTTCCCCCATCAAAACTGCCCCATCAAATCTGCCCCATCATATTGCCTCATCAAAACTGCCCTATCATATTGCCACCATCAAAACTGCCCACATCACAACTGCCCCATCGGAATTGCCCCCATTAGAATTGCCCCATCAAAACTGCCCCATCATATTGCCACCATCAAAACTGCCCCATCATATTGCCACTATCAAAACTGCACCCCATCAAAACTACTCCCATCAAAATTGCCCCATCAATACTGCCCCCATCTAAACTGCCCCATCATATTGCCCCCATCAAAACGGCCCCGTCAGAATTGCCCTATCAAAACTGCCCCATTAAATTGCCCCCATCAAAAATGCCCCCATCAAAACTGCCCCATCAAAACTGCCCCATCATATTAACAATCAAAAGTATGTGGCGCTAATCTAGGTGTACCCCTCATAATAAATCGAACTTTCAAATAACATAAATCTCAATACTTCCTTAATAGACAATACTCAATACTTCCTTGATAAGCAATACTAACTACTCCCAATAGGGGGCTGCCAAACCAACTAAAATATTAAATACTGGTGGTCATTTCAAATAGAAATATAAAAATAAATCATCCAATGGATATAATATTCCTCAACCAAACTCTGTGGAAACTGTGACCAAAGGTGATTTTAAACTCAGTGATAATGATGAAATAAAATCTTATAGAATAAAATACCAATACCTCAAAAAGTGTCATATAATGTGCATAATTTTCCTCAACATAATAAATAAAAGCAAACAAAATTATTTAAATAATATCCAAAATAAATATTGCTGGTAAGTGGATAATACCACACAACTATAATGCAATATTAAATATAAAATAGCGACTCTATTTCACATATGTAGGCAAAAGTGATCAAGTGCAAGAAAAGTGACATTTGTGCATAGCATATATATAAATGCGACTCTGGAATGAACTCCCAAAATCCAACACCTCTCCCACTCCTACGTATTTCTAAATATAATTCAAAAATTGTGACATAAAATGTGATCAAAGTCCAAGAAAATAATGCTTCACGCATGTGTGATTCGTAATGTCCATACAAAAGGTTGGTAATACCATGCCGATAAGGTGACTAAGTGCTGGATTCATTCACTTGAAAACTGGTGCAGCACACAGGTGTTTCCCCCAGCCTCTCACCTCAATCAGCGGCCCCCAATAGGCCAAGTAAAGCAGAAGGTTGATGTTTCTCTGTAAGGGGTGATGATCCAACAGCTGTCCCCCTCTTCCACACGGTATGCGTGGGTCAGATTTTTCTCTACTAATCACCAGCGCTCACAAGGACCCCAAAATGATAATAGGGAAGAAGGAGATGCTTCCATAGTGAAGTACTTTCAATACAGATTTATTGTAAAAAATAGTAACTTACATTTAAATCCAAAACTGTCAGCAGAAAATAGCAGCAGAGACGATAAAAGCTTCCGGGTACGGCCGTCCCCGAGAAGCGTCGGCACCTGGCTCCTCCTACCCTGACGCGTTGCGTCACAGCACGTGACTTTATCAAAGGGATGAGGAGTCCGGTGCCTGCTAGTCAGCTTATATCAGCGCCGCCGTCATGGCAACGCTGTAAACATTGTTTGAGTCCGATCTTGTATGTATGTTTAAAACTCGCTCCAAAACTACTAATGGCAATACATTATAAGTGCTGCTTCATACATAATAAATCAAAGTAAGAACTTCATTTGACAATATTAATTATTATTATTATTAATATTGTCAAATGAAGTTCTTACTTTGATTTATTATGTATGAAGCAGCACTTATAATGTATTGCCATTAGTAGTTTTGGAGCGAGTTTTAAACATACATACAAGATCGGACTCAAACAATGTTTACAGCGTTGCCATGATGGCGGCGCTGATATAAGCTGACTAGCAGGCACCGGACTCCTCATCCCTTTGATAAAGTCACATGCTGTGACGCAACGCGTCAGGGTAGGAGGAGCCAGGTGCCGACGCTTCTCGGGGACGGCCGTACCCGGAAGCTTTTATCGTCTCTGCTGCTATTTTCTGCTGACAATTTTGGTTTTAAATGTAAGTTACTATTTTTTACAATAAATCTGTTTTGAAAGTACTTCACTATGGAAGCATCTCCTTCTTCCCTATTATCATTTTGGGGTCCTTGTGAGCGCTGGTGATTAGTAGAGAAAAATCTGACCCACGCATACCGTGTGGAAGAGGGGGACAGCTGTTGGATCATCACCCCTTACAGAGAAACATCAACCTTCTGCTTTACTTGGCCTATTGGGGGCCGCTGATTGAGGTGAGAGGCTGGGGGAAACACCTGTGTGCTGCACCAGTTTTCAAGTGAATGAATCCAGCACTTAGTCACCTTATCGGCATGGTATTACCAACCTTTTGTACGGACATTACGAATCACACTGCATGAAGCATTATTTTCTTGGACTTTGATCACATTTTATGTCACAATTTTTGAATTATATTTAGAAATACGTAGGAGTGGGAGAGGTGTTGGATTTTGGGAGTTCATTCCAGAGTCGCATTTATATATATGCTATGCACAAATGTCACTTTTCTTGCACTTGATCACTTTTGCCTACATATGTGAAATAGAGTCGCTATTTTATATTTAATATTGCATTATAGTTGTGTGGTATTATCCACTTACCAGCAATATTTATTTTGGATATTATTTAAATAATTTTGTTTGCTTTTATTTATTATGTTGAGGAAAATTATGCACATTATATGACACTTTTTGAGGTATTGGTATTTTATTCTATAAGATTTTATTTCATCATTATCACTGAGTTTAAAATCACCTTTGGTCACAGTTTCCACAGAGTTTGGTTGAGGAATATTATATCCATTGGATGATTTATTTTTATATTTCTATTTGAAATGACCACCAGTATTTAATATTTTAGTTGGTTTAGCAGCCCCCTATTGGGAGTAGTTAGTATTGCTTATCAAGGAAGTATTGAGTATTGTCTATTAAGGAAGTATTGAGATTTATGTTATTTGAAAGTTCGATTTATTATGAGGGGTACACCTAGATTAGCGCCACATACTTTTGATTGTTATTACGTTACTTACTAGTAGGGATGAGCTTCGAGTTCGAGTCGAACTCATGTTCGACTCGAACATTGGCTGTTCGCAAGTTCACCGAACAGCGAACAATTTGGGGTGTTCGCGGCAAATTCGAATGCCGCGGAACACCCTTTAAAAGTCTATGGGAGAAATCAAAAGTGCTAATTTTAAAGGCTAATATGCAAGTTATTGTCATAAAAAGTGTTTGGGGACCTGGGTCCTGCCCCAGGGGACATGGATCAATGCAAAAAAAAGTTTTAAAAACGTCCGTTTTTTCAGGAGCAGTGATTTTAATAATGCTTAAAGTCAATCAATAAAAGTGTAATATCCCTTTAAATTTCGTACCTGGGGGGTGTCTATAGTGTGCCTGTAAAGGGGCGCATGTTTCCTGTGTTTAGAACAGTCTGACAGCAAAATGACATTTTGAAGGAAAAAACTCATTTAAAACTACCCGCGGCTATTGCATTGCCGACAATACACATAGAAGTTCATTGATAAAAACGGCATGGGAATAACCCAAAGGGGAACCCCGAACCAAAATTAAAAAAAAAAAATGACGTGGGGGTCCCCCTAAATTCCATACCAGGCCCTTCAGGTCTGGTATGGATATTAAGGGGAACCCCGGCCAAAATTAAAAAAAAAAAATGACGTGGGGTTCCCCCTAAATTCCATACCAGACCCTTCAGGTCTGGTATGGATTTTAAGGGGAACCCCGCGCCAAAAAAAAAAAAAACGGCGTGGGGTCCCCCCAAAAATCCATACCAGACCCTTATCCGAGCACGCAACCTGGCAGGCCGCAGGAAAAGAGGGGGGGACGAGAGTGCGGCCCCCCTCCCTCCTGAACCGTACCAGGCCACATGCCCTCAACATTGGGAGGGTGCTTTGGGGTAGCCCCCAAAACACCTTGTCCCCATGTTGATGAGGACAAGGGCCTCATCCCCACAACCCTGGCCGGTGGTTGTGGGGGTCTGCGGGCGGGGGGCTTATTGGAATCTGGAAGCCCCCTTTAACAAGGTGACCCCCAGATCCCGCCCCCCCCCTGTGTGAAATGGTAAGGGGGTACATAAGTACTCCTACCATTTCATGAAAAAAGTGTCAAAAATGTTAAAAATGACAAGAGACAGTTTTTGACAATTCCTTTATTTAAATGCTTCTTCTATCTTCCTTCATCTTCTGGTTCTTCTGGCTCTTCTGGCTCTTCTGGTTCTTCCTCCGGCGTTCTCGTCCAGCATCTCCTCCGCGGCGTCTTCTATCTTCTTCTCCTCGGGCCGCTCCGCACCCATGGCATGGGGGGGAGGCTCCCGCTCTTCTCTTCTTCTCTTCTTCTTTTCTTCTCTTCTTCTCTTCTTCATTTTCTTCTCCGGGGCGCTCCGCAATCCATGCTGGCATGGAGGGAGGCTCCCGCTGTGTGACGGCGCTCCTCGTCTGACAGTTCTTAAATAACGGGGGGGCGGGGCCACCCGGTGACCCCGCCCCCCTCTGACGCACGGTGACTTGACGGGACTTCCCTGTGACGTCACGGGGAATGCCACAGGGAAGTCCCGTCAAGTCACCGTGCGTCAGAGGGGGGCGGGGTCACCGGGTGGCCCCGCCCCCCGTTATTTAAGAACTGTCAGACGAGGAGCGCCGTCACACAGCGGGAGCCTCCCTCCATGCCAGCATGGATTGCGGAGCGGCCCGGAGAAGAAAATGAAGAAGAGAAGAAGAGAAGAAAAGAAGAAAAGAAGAAGAGAACAAGAGAAGAGCGGGAGCCTCCCCCCCATGCCATGGGTGCGGAGCGGCCCGAGGAGAAGAAGACAGAAGACGCCGCGGAGGAGATGCTGGATGAGAACGCGGGAGGAAGAACCAGAAGAACCAGAAGAACCAGAAGAGCCAGAAGAACCAGAAGATGAAGGAAGATAGAAGAAAGAAGAAGCATTTAAATAAAGGAATTGTCAAAAACTGTCTCTTGTCATTTTTAACATTTTTGACACTTTTTTCGTGAAATGGTAGGGGTACTTATGTACCCCCTTACCATTTCACAGGGGGGGGGCGGGATCTGGGGGTCACCTTGTTGAAGGGGGCTTCCAGATTCCGATAAGCCCCCCGCCCACAGACCCCCACAACCACCGGCCAGGGTTGTGGGGATGAGGCCCTTGTCCTCATCAACATGGGGACAAGGTGTTTTGGGGGGCTACCCCAAAGCACCCTCCCAATGTTGAGGGCATGTGGCCTGGTACGGTTCAGGAGGGAGGGGGGCCGCACTCTCATCCCCCCCCTCTTTTCCTGCAGCCTGCCAGGTTGCGTGCTCGGATAAGGGTCTGGTATGGATTTTTGGGGGGACCCCACGCCGTTTTTTTTTTTTTTTTTGGCGCGGGGTTCCCCTTAAAATCCATACCAGACCTGAAGGGTCTGGTATGGAATTTAGGGGGAACCCCACGTCATTTTTTTTTTTTAATTTTGGCCGGGGTTCCCCTTAATATCCATACCAGACCTGAAGGGCCTGGTATGGAATTTAGGAGGACTCCCACGTCATTTTTTTTTTTTAAATTTTGGTTCGGGGTTCCCCTTTGGGAATTCCCATGCCGTTTTTATCAATGAACTTCTATGTGTATTGTCGGCAATGCAATAGCCGCGGGTAGTTTTAAATGAGTTTTTTCCTTCAAAATGTCATTTTGCTGTCAGACTGTTCTAAACACAGGAAACATGCGCCCCTTTACAGGCATACTATAGACACCCCCCAGGTACGAAATTTAAAGGGATATTACACTTTTATTGTTTGACTTTAAGCATTATTAAAATCACTGCTCCTGAAAAAACGGCCGTTTTTAAAACTTTTTTTTGCATTGATCTATGTCCCCTGGGGCAGGACCCAGGTCCCCAAACACTTTTTATGACAATAACTTGCATATAAGCCTTTAAAATTAGCACTTTTGATTATTCATGTTCGTGTCCCATAGACTTTAACGGTGTTCGCATGTTCGAATGAACTTTTTTCCTGTTCGCATGTTCTGGTGCGAACCGAACAGGGGGGTGTTCGGCTCATCCCTACTTACTAGGGTGGGTGAGGCCACCCCTTATGTTGGCAGCTTCTCTAATTTTTGTTCCATCACCCATGATCCTTTGAGAGCGTGGTTGTGCGCATTAGTTCTTTATTACCTTTGCCCCATCATATTGCCACCATCAAAACTGCCCCATCAGAATAGCCCCATCAAAACTAGCCCGATCAAAACTGCCCCCATCAAAACTGGCCCATCATATTGCCACCATCAAAACTGCCCTGTCAAAACTTCCCCCATCAAAACTGCCCCATCATATTGCCACCATCAAAATTTCCCCTTCATATTGCCACCATCAAAATTTCCCCCATGATATTGCCACAATAACAACTGCCCCCATCAAAACTGCTTCATCAGCATTGCCCCATTAAACTGCCCCCATCAAAACTGCCCCATCATATTGCCACCATCAAAACTGCTCCATCATATTGCCCCATCAAACTGCCCTATCAAAATTGCCCCCATCAGAATTGGCCAATCAAAACTGCCCCATAAAAACTGACCCATCATATTGCCCCCATCAAAACTGCCACCATCAAAACTACCCCATCAAAATCGCCCCATCAGAATTGTCCCATCAAAACTGCCACTATCAAAACTGCCCCATCAAAATTGCCCCATCAAAACTGCCCCATCATATTGCCACCATCAAAACTGCCCCATCATATTGCCTCATCAAATCTGCCCTATCATATTGCAACCATCAAAACTGCCCCATCGGAATTGCCCCCATTAGAATTGCCCCATCAAAACTGCCCCATCATATTGCCACCATCAAAACTGCCCCATCATATTGCCACTATCAAAACTTCCCCATTAAATTGCCCCCATCAAAACTGCCCCATCAAAACTGCCCCATCATATTGCCACCATCAAAACTGCCCCATCAGAATAGCCCCATCAAAACTAGCCCGATCAAAACTGCCCCCATCTAAACTGGCCCATCATATTGCCACCATCAAAACTGCCCTGTCAAAACTTCCCCCATCAAAACTGCCCCATCATATTGCCCCATCAAAACTGCCCCGTCATATTGCCACCATCAAAATTTCCCCTTCATATTGCCACCATCAAAATTTCCCCTATATATTGCCACAATAACAACTGCCCCCATCAAAACTGCTTTATCAGAATTGCCCCATTAAACTGCCCCCATCAAAACTGCCCCATCATATTGCCACCATCAAAACTGCCCCATCACATTGCCCCATCAAACTGCCCCATCAAAACTGCCCCATCATATTGCCCCCATGAAAACTGCCCCATCAAAATTGCCCCATCAGAATGGCCCCATCAAAACTGCCACCATCAAAACTGCCCCATCAAAATTGCCCCCATCAGAATTGCCCTATCAAATCTGCCCCATCATATTGCCACCATCAAAACTGCCCTGTCAAAACGTCCCCCATCAAAATTTCCCCTTCATATTGCCACCATCAAAATTTCCCCTTCATATTGCCACAATAACAACTGCCCCCACCCAACTGCTTCATCAGAATTACCCCATTAAACTGCCCCATCATATTGCCACCATCAAAACTGCCCCATCATATTGTCCCATCAAACTGCCCCATCAAAATTGCCCCCATCAGAATTGCCCAATCAAAACTGCCCCATAAAAACTGACCCATCATATTGCCCCCAACAAAACTGCCACCATCAAAACTGCCCCATCAAAATTGCCCCATCAGAATTGTCCCATCAAAACTGCCACTATCAAAACTGCCACTATCAATATTGCCCCATTCAGAATTGCCCCATTCAAAATTGCCCCATCAAAACTGTCCCATCATATTGCCACCATCAAAACTTCCCTGTCAAAACTTCCCCCATCAAAATTGCCCCATCATATTGCCTCATCAAAACTGCCCCATCATATTGCCACCATCAAAACTGCCCACATCACAACTGCCCCATCGGAATTGCCCCTATTAGAATTGCCCCATCAAAACTGCCCCATCATATTGCCACCATCAAAACTGCCCCATCATATTGCCACTATCAAAACTGCACCCCATCAAAACTACTCCCATCAAAATTGCCCCATCAATACTGCCCCCATCTAAACTGCCCCATCATATTGCCCCCATCAAAACGGCCCCGTCAGAATTGCCCTATCAAAACTGCCCCATTAAATTGCCCCCATCAAAACTGCCCCATCAAAACTGCCTTATCATATTGCCACCATCAAAACAGCCCCATCAGAATAGCCCCATCAAAAATAGCCCGATCAAAACTGCCCCCATCAAAACTTCCCATCATATTGCCACCATCAAAACTGCCCTGTCAAAACTTCCCCCATCAAAACTGCCCCATCCAATTGCCACCATCAAAATTTCCCCTTCATATTGCCACCATCAAAATTTCCCCTTCATATTGACACAATAACAACTGCCCCCATCAAAACTGCTTCATCAGTATTGCCCCATTAAACTGCCCCCATCAAAACTGCCCCATCATATTGCCACCATCAAAACTGCCACCATCAAAACTGCCCCATCAAAATTGCCCCATCAGAATTGTCCCATCAAAACTGCCACTATCAAAACTGCCCCATCAAAATTGCCCCATCAAAACTGCCCCATCATATTGCCTCATCAAAACTGCCCTATCATATTGCAACCATCAAAACTGCCCACATCACAACTGCCCCATCGGAATTGCCCCCATTAGAATTGCCCCATCAAAACTGCCCCATCATATTGCCACCATCAAAACTGCCCCATCATATTGCCACTATCAAAACTGCCCCATTAAATTGCCCCCCATCAAAACTGCCCCCATCAAAACTGCCACCATCAAAACTGCCCCATCAAAATTGCCCCCATCAGAATTGCCCTATCAAATCTGCCCCATCATATTGCCACCATCAAAACTGCCCTATCATATTGCCCCATCAAAACTGCCCCGTCATATTGCCAACATCAAAATTTCCCCTTCATATTGCCACCATCAAAATTTCCCCTTCATATTGCCACAATAACAACTGCCCCAATCAAAACTGCTTCATCAGAATTGCCCCATTAAACTGCCCCATCAAAACTGCCCCATCATATTGCCACCATCAAAACTACCCCATCATATTGCCCCATCAAACTGCCCCATCAAAATTGCCCCATCAGAATTACCCAATCAAAACTGCCCCATAAAAACTGACCCATCATATTGCCCCCATCAAAACTGCCACCATCAAAACTGCCCCATCAGAATTGTTCCATCAAAACTGCCATTATCAAAACTGCCCCATCAAAATTGCCCCATTCAGAATTGCCCCATCAAAACTGCCCCATCATATTGCCACCATCAAAACTTCCCTGTCAAAACTTCCCCCATCAAAACTGCCCCATCAAATCTGCCCCATCATATTGCCTCATCAAAACTGCCCTATCATATTGCCACCATCAAAACTGCCCACATCACAACTGCCCCATCGGAATTGCCCCCATTAGAATTGCCCCATCAAAACTGCCCCATCATATTGCCACCATCAAAACTGCCCCATCATATTGCCACTATCAAAACTGCACCCCATCAAAACTACTCCCATCAAAATTGCCCCATCAATACTGCCCCCATCTAAACTGCCCCATCATATTGCCCCCATCAAAACGGCCCCGTCAGAATTGCCCTATCAAAACTGCCCCATTAAATTGCCCCCATCAAAAATGCCCCCATCAAAACTGCCCCATCAAAACTGCCCCATCATATTAACAATCAAAAGTATGTGGCGCTAATCTAGGTGTACCCCTCATAATAAATCGAACTTTCAAATAACATAAATCTCAATACTTCCTTAATAGACAATACTCAATACTTCCTTGATAAGCAATACTAACTACTCCCAATAGGGGGCTGCCAAACCAACTAAAATATTAAATACTGGTGGTCATTTCAAATAGAAATATAAAAATAAATCATCCAATGGATATAATATTCCTCAACCAAACTCTGTGGAAACTGTGACCAAAGGTGATTTTAAACTCAGTGATAATGATGAAATAAAATCTTATAGAATAAAATACCAATACCTCAAAAAGTGTCATATAATGTGCATAATTTTCCTCAACATAATAAATAAAAGCAAACAAAATTATTTAAATAATATCCAAAATAAATATTGCTGGTAAGTGGATAATACCACACAACTATAATGCAATATTAAATATAAAATAGCGACTCTATTTCACATATGTAGGCAAAAGTGATCAAGTGCAAGAAAAGTGACATTTGTGCATAGCATATATATAAATGCGACTCTGGAATGAACTCCCAAAATCCAACACCTCTCCCACTCCTACGTATTTCTAAATATAATTCAAAAATTGTGACATAAAATGTGATCAAAGTCCAAGAAAATAATGCTTCACGCATGTGTGATTCGTAATGTCCGTACAAAAGGTTGGTAATACCATGCCGATAAGGTGACTAAGTGCTGGATTCATTCACTTGAAAACTGGTGCAGCACACAGGTGTTTCCCCCAGCCTCTCACCTCAATCAGCGGCCCCCAATAGGCCAAGTAAAGCAGAAGGTTGATGTTTCTCTGTAAGGGGTGATGATCCAACAGCTGTCCCCCTATTCCACACGGTATGCGTGGGTCAGATTTTTCTCTACTAATCACCAGCGCTCACAAGGACCCCAAAATGATAATAGGGAAGAAGGAGATGCTTCCATAGTGAAGTACTTTCAATACAGATTTATTGTAAAAAATAGTAACTTACATTTAAATCCAAAACTGTCAGCAGAAAATAGCAGCAGAGACGATAAAAGCTTCCGGGTACGGCCGTCCCCGAGAAGCGTCGGCACCTGGCTCCTCCTACCCTGACGCGTTGCGTCACAGCACGTGACTTTATCAAAGGGATGAGGAGTCCGGTGCCTGCTAGTCAGCTTATATCAGCGCCGCCGTCATGGCAACGCTGTAAACATTGTTTGAGTCCGATCTTGTATGTATGTTTAAAACTCGCTCCAAAACTACTAATGGCAATACATTATAAGTGCTGCTTCATACATAATAAATCAAAGTAAGAACTTCATTTGACAATATTAATTATTATTATTATTAATATTGTCAAATGAAGTTCTTACTTTGATTTATTATGTATGAAGCAGCACTTATAATGTATTGCCATTAGTAGTTTTGGAGCGAGTTTTAAACATACATACAAGATCGGACTCAAACAATGTTTACAGCGTTGCCATGATGGCGGCGCTGATATAAGCTGACTAGCAGGCACCGGACTCCTCATCCCTTTGATAAAGTCACATGCTGTGACGCAACGCGTCAGGGTAGGAGGAGCCAGGTGCCGACGCTTCTCGGGGACGGCCGTACCCGGAAGCTTTTATCGTCTCTGCTGCTATTTTCTGCTGACAGTTTTGGTTTTAAATGTAAGTTACTATTTTTTACAATAAATCTGTTTTGAAAGTACTTCACTATGGAAGCATCTCCTTCTTCCCTATTATCATTTTGGGGTCCTTGTGAGCGCTGGTGATTAGTAGAGAAAAATCTGACCCACGCATACCGTGTGGAAGAGGGGGACAGCTGTTGGATCATCACCCCTTACAGAGAAACATCAACCTTCTGCTTTACTTGGCCTATTGGGGGCCGCTGATTGAGGTGAGAGGCTGGGGGAAACACCTGTGTGCTGCACCAGTTTTCAAGTGAATGAATCCAGCACTTAGTCACCTTATCGGCATGGTATTACCAACCTTTTGTACGGACATTACGAATCACACTGCATGAAGCATTATTTTCTTGGACTTTGATCACATTTTATGTCACAATTTTTGAATTATATTTAGAAATACGTAGGAGTGGGAGAGGTGTTGGATTTTGGGAGTTCATTCCAGAGTCGCATTTATATATATGCTATGCACAAATGTCACTTTTCTTGCACTTGATCACTTTTGCCTACATATGTGAAATAGAGTCGCTATTTTATATTTAATATTGCATTATAGTTGTGTGGTATTATCCACTTACCAGCAATATTTATTTTGGATATTATTTAAATAATTTTGTTTGCTTTTATTTATTATGTTGAGGAAAATTATGCACATTATATGACACTTTTTGAGGTATTGGTATTTTATTCTATAAGATTTTATTTCATCATTATCACTGAGTTTAAAATCACCTTTGGTCACAGTTTCCACAGAGTTTGGTTGAGGAATATTATATCCATTGGATGATTTATTTTTATATTTCTATTTGAAATGACCACCAGTATTTAATATTTTAGTTGGTTTAGCAGCCCCCTATTGGGAGTAGTTAGTATTGCTTATCAAGGAAGTATTGAGTATTGTCTATTAAGGAAGTATTGAGATTTATGTTATTTGAAAGTTCGATTTATTATGAGGGGTACACCTAGATTAGCGCCACATACTTTTGATTGTTATTACGTTACTTACTAGTAGGGATGAGCTTCGAGTTCGAGTCGAACTCATGTTCGACTCGAACATTGGCTGTTCGCAAGTTCACCGAACAGCGAACAATTTGGGGTGTTCGCGGCAAATTCGAATGCCGCGGAACACCCTTTAAAAGTCTATGGGAGAAATCAAAAGTGCTAATTTTAAAGGCTAATATGCAAGTTATTGTCATAAAAAGTGTTTGGGGACCTGGGTCCTGCCCCAGGGGACATGGATCAATGCAAAAAAAAGTTTTAAAAACGTCCGTTTTTTCAGGAGCAGTGATTTTAATAATGCTTAAAGTCAATCAATAAAAGTGTAATATCCCTTTAAATTTCGTACCTGGGGGGTGTCTATAGTGTGCCTGTAAAGGGGCGCATGTTTCCTGTGTTTAGAACAGTCTGACAGCAAAATGACATTTTGAAGGAAAAAACTCATTTAAAACTACCCGCGGCTATTGCATTGCCGACAATACACATAGAAGTTCATTGATAAAAACGGCATGGGAATAACCCAAAGGGGAACCCCGAACCAAAATTAAAAAAAAAAAATGACGTGGGGGTCCCCCTAAATTCCATACCAGGCCCTTCAGGTCTGGTATGGATATTAAGGGGAACCCCGGCCAAAATTAAAAAAAAAAAAATGACGTGGGGTTCCCCCTAAATTCCATACCAGACCCTTCAGGTCTGGTATGGATTTTAAGGGGAACCCCGCGCCAAAAAAAAAAAAAACGGCGTGGGGTCCCCCCAAAAATCCATACCAGACCCTTATCCGAGCACGCAACCTGGCAGGCCGCAGGAAAAGAGGGGGG
This sequence comes from Aquarana catesbeiana, assembly GCA_037953035.1. Lineage (NCBI taxonomy): Eukaryota > Metazoa > Chordata > Amphibia > Anura > Ranidae > Aquarana > Aquarana catesbeiana. The sequence continues at coordinate 262,632 of JBBHAA010000418.1, read as the reverse complement.
GACGAGAGTGCGGCCCCCCCTCCCTCCTGAACCGTACCAGGCCACATGCCCTCAACATTGGGAGGGTGCTTTGGGGTAGCCCCCCAAAACACCTTGTCCCCATGTTGATGAGGACAAGGGCCTCATCCCCACAACCCTGGCCGGTGGTTGTGGGGGTCTGCGGGCGGGGGGCTTATTGGAATCTGGAAGCCCCCTTTAACAAGGTGACCCCCAGATCCCGCCCCCCCCCTGTGTGAAATGGTAAGGGGGTACATAAGTACTCCTACCATTTCATGAAAAAAGTGTCAAAAATGTTAAAAATGACAAGAGACAGTTTTTGACAATTCCTTTATTTAAATGCTTCTTCTATCTTCCTTCATCTTCTGGTTCTTCTGGCTCTTCTGGCTCTTCTGGTTCTTCCTCCGGCGTTCTCGTCCAGCATCTCCTCCGCGGCGTCTTCTATCTTCTTCTCCTCGGGCCGCTCCGCACCCATGGCATGGGGGGGAGGCTCCCGCTCTTCTCTTCTTCTCTTCTTCTTTTCTTCTCTTCTTCTCTTCTTCATTTTCTTCTCCGGGGCGCTCCGCAATCCATGCTGGCATGGAGGGAGGCTCCCGCTGTGTGACGGCACTCCTCGTCTGACAGTTCTTAAATAACGGGGGGGCGGGGCCACCCGGTGACCCCGCCCCCCTCTGACGCACGGTGACTTGACGGGACTTCCCTGTGACGTCACGGGGAATGCCACAGGGAAGTCCCGTCAAGTCACCGTGCGTCAGAGGGGGGCGGGGTCACCGGGTGGCCCCGCCCCCCCGTTATTTAAGAACTGTCAGACGAGGAGCGCCGTCACACAGCAGGAGCCTCCCTCCATGCCAGCATGGATTGCGGAGCGGCCCGGAGAATAAAATGAAGAAGAGAAGAAGAGAAGAAAAGAAGAAAAGAAGAAGAGAACAAGAGAAGAGCGGGAGCCTCCCCCCCATGCCATGGGTGCGGAGCGGCCCGAGGAGAAGAAGACAGAAGACGCCGCGGAGGAGATGCTGGATGAGAACGCGGGAGGAAGAACCAGAAGAACCAGAAGAACCAGAAGAGCCAGAAGAACCAGAAGATGAAGGAAGATAGAAGAAAGAAGAAGCATTTAAATAAAGGAATTGTCAAAAACTGTCTCTTGTCATTTTTAACATTTTTGACACTTTTTTCGTGAAATGGTAGGGGTACTTATGTACCCCCTTACCATTTCACAGGGGGGGGGCGGGATCTGGGGGTCACCTTGTTGAAGGGGGCTTCCAGATTCCGATAAGCCCCCCGCCCACAGACCCCCACAACCACCGGCCAGGGTTGTGGGGATGAGGCCCTTGTCCTCATCAACATGGGGACAAGGTGTTTTGGGGGGCTACCCCAAAGCACCCTCCCAATGTTGAGGGCATGTGGCCTGGTACGGTTCAGGAGGGAGGGGGGCCGCACTCTCGTCCCCCCCCTCTTTTCCTGCAGCCTGCCAGGTTGCGTGCTCGGATAAGGGTCTGGTATGGATTTTTGGGGGGACCCCACGCCGTTTTTTTTTTTTTTTTTGGCGCGGGGTTCCCCTTAAAATCCATACCAGACCTGAAGGGTCTGGTATGGAATTTAGGGGGAACCCCACGTCATTTTTTTTTTTTAATTTTGGCCGGGGTTCCCCTTAATATCCATACCAGACCTGAAGGGCCTGGTATGGAATTTAGGAGGACTCCCACGTCATTTTTTTTTTTTAAATTTTGGTTCGGGGTTCCCCTTTGGGGAATTCCCATGCCGTTTTTATCAATGAACTTCTATGTGTATTGTCGGCAATGCAATAGCCGCGGGTAGTTTTAAATGAGTTTTTTCCTTCAAAATGTCATTTTGCTGTCAGACTGTTCTAAACACAGGAAACATGCGCCCCTTTACAGGCATACTATAGACACCCCCCAGGTACGAAATTTAAAGGGATATTACACTTTTATTGTTTGACTTTAAGCATTATTAAAATCACTGCTCCTGAAAAAACGGCCGTTTTTAAAACTTTTTTTTGCATTGATCCATGTCCCCTGGGGCAGGACCCAGGTCCCCAAACACTTTTTATGACAATAACTTGCATATAAGCCTTTAAAATTAGCACTTTTGATTATTCATGTTCGTGTCCCATAGACTTTAACGGTGTTCGCATGTTCGAATGAACTTTTTTCCTGTTCGCATGTTCTGGTGCGAACCGAACAGGGGGGTGTTCGGCTCATCCCTACTTACTAGGGTGGGTGAGGCCACCCCTTATGTTGGCAGCTTCTCTAATTTTTGTTCCATCACCCATGATCCTTTGAGAGCGTGGTTGTGCGCATTAGTTCTTTATTACCTTTGCCCCATCATATTGCCACCATCAAAACTGCCCCATCAGAATAGCCCCATCAAAACTAGCCCGATCAAAACTGCCCCCATCAAAACTGGCCCATCATATTGCCACCATCAAAACTGCCCTGTCAAAACTTCCCCCATCAAAACTGCCCCATCATATTGCCACCATCAAAATTTCCCCTTCATATTGCCACCATCAAAATTTCCCCCATGATATTGCCACAATAACAACTGCCCCCATCAAAACTGCTTCATCAGCATTGCCCCATTAAACTGCCCCCATCAAAACTGCCCCATCATATTGCCACCATCAAAACTGCTCCATCATATTGCCCCATCAAACTGCCCTATCAAAATTGCCCCCATCAGAATTGGCCAATCAAAACTGCCCCATAAAAACTGACCCATCATATTGCCCCCATCAAAACTGCCACCATCAAAACTACCCCATCAAAATCGCCCCATCAGAATTGTCCCATCAAAACTGCCACTATCAAAACTGCCCCATCAAAATTGCCCCATCAAAACTGCCCCATCATATTGCCACCATCAAAACTGCCCTGTCAAAACTTCCCCCATCAAAACTGCCCCATCAAAACTGCCCCATCATATTGCCTCATCAAATCTGCCCTATCATATTGCAACCATCAAAACTGCCCCATCGGAATTGCCCCCATTAGAATTGCCCCATCAAAACTGCCCCATCATATTGCCACCATCAAAACTGCCCCATCATATTGCCACTATCAAAACTTCCCCATTAAATTGCCCCCATCAAAACTGCCCCATCAAAACTGCCCCATCATATTGCCACCATCAAAACTGCCCCATCAGAATAGCCCCATCAAAACTAGCCCGATCAAAACTGCCCCCATCTAAACTGGCCCATCATATTGCCACCATCAAAACTGCCCTGTCAAAACTTCCCCCATCAAAACTGCCCCATCATATTGCCCCATCAAAACTGCCCCGTCATATTGCCACCATCAAAATTTCCCCTTCATATTGCCACCATCAACATTTCCCCTATATATTGCCACAATAACAACTGCCCCCATCAAAACTGCTTCATCAGAATTGCCCCATTAAACTGCCCCCATCAAAACTGCCCCATCATATTGCCACCATCAAAACTGCCCCATCACATTGCCCCATCAAACTGCCCCATCAAAACTGCCCCATCATATTGCCCCCATGAAAACTGCCCCATCAAAATTGCCCCATCAGAATTGCCCCATCAAAACTGCCACCATCAAAACTGCCCCATCAAAATTGCCCCCATCAGAATTGCCCTATCAAATCTGCCCCATCATATTGCCACCATCAAAACTGCCCTGTCAAAACGTCCCCCATCAAAATTTCCCCTTCATATTGCCACCATCAAAATTTCCCCTTCATATTGCCACAATAACAACTGCCCCCACCAAACTGCTTCATCAGAATTACCCCATTAAACTGCCCCATCATATTGCCACCATCAAAACTGCCCCATCATATTGCCCCATCAAACTGCCCCATCAAAATTGCCCCCATCAGAATTGCCCAATCAAAACTGCCCCATAAAAACTGACCCATCATATTGCCCCCAACAAAACTGCCACCATCAAAACTGCCCCATCAAAATTGCCCCATCAGAATTGTCCCATCAAAACTGCCACTATCAAAACTGCCACTATCAATATTGCCCCATTCAGAATTGCCCCATTCAAAATTGCCCCATCAAAACTGTCCCATCATATTGCCACCATCAAAACTTCCCTGTCAAAACTTCCCCCATCAAAATTGCCCCATCATATTGCCTCATCAAAACTGCCCCATCATATTGCCACCATCAAAACTGCCCACATCACAACTGCCCCATCGGAATTGCCCCTATTAGAATTGCCCCATCAAAACTGCCCCATCATATTGCCACCATCAAAACTGCCCCATCATATTGCCACTATCAAAACTGCACCCCATCAAAACTACTCCCATCAAAATTGCCCCATCAATACTGCCCCCATCTAAACTGCCCCATCATATTGCCCCCATCAAAACGGCCCCGTCAGAATTGCCCTATCAAAACTGCCCCATTAAATTGCCCCCATCAAAACTGCCCCATCAAAACTGCCTTATCATATTGCCACCATCAAAACAGCCCCATCAGAATAGCCCCATCAAAAATAGCCCGATCAAAACTGCCCCCATCAAAACTTCCCATCATATTGCCACCATCAAAACTGCCCTGTCAAAACTTCCCCCATCAAAACTGCCCCATCCAATTGCCACCATCAAAATTTCCCCTTCATATTGCCACCATCAAAATTTCCCCTTCATATTGACACAATAACAACTGCCCCCATCAAAACTGCTTCATCAGTATTGCCCCATTAAACTGCCCCCATCAAAACTGCCCCATCATATTGCCACCATCAAAACTCCCACCATCAAAACTGCCCCATCAAAATTGCCCCATCAGAATTGTCCCATCAAAACTGCCACTATCAAAACTGCCCCATCAAAATTGCCCCATCAAAACTGCCCCATCATATTGCCACCATCAAAACTGCCCTGTCAAAACTTCCCCCATCAAAACTGCCCCATCAAAACTGCCCCATCATATTGCCTCATCAAAACTGCCCTATCATATTGCAACCATCAAAACTGCCCACATCACAACTGCCCCATCGGAATTGCCCCCATCGGAATTGCCCCATCAAAACTGCCCCATCATATTGCCACCATCAAAACTGCCCCATCATATTGCCACTATCAAAACTGCCCCATTAAATTGCCCCCCATCAAAACTGCCCCCATCAAAACTGCCCCATCAAAACTGCCCCATCATATTGCCACCATCAAAACTGCCCCATCAGAATAGCCCCATCAAAACTAGCCCGATCAAAACTGCCTCCATCAAAACTGGCCCATCATATTGCCACCATCAAAACTGCCCTGTCAAAACTTCCCCATCAAAACTGTCCCATCATATTGCCCCATTAAAACTGCCCCGTCATATTTCCACCATCAAAATTTCCCCTTTATATTGCCACCATAAAAATTTCCCCTTCATATTGCCACAATAACAACTGCCCCCATCAAAACTGCTTCATCAGAATTGCCCCATTAAACTACCCCCATCAAAACTGCCCCATCATATTGCCACCATCAGAATTGCCCAATCAAAACTGACCCATAAAAACTTACCCATCATATTGCCCCATCAAAACTGCCACCATCAAAACTGCCCCATCAAAATTGCCCCAATCAGAATTGCCCCATCAAAACTGCCCCATCATATTGCCACCATCAAAACTGCCCTGTCAAAACTTCCCCCCATCAAAACTGCCCCATCAAAACTGCCCCATCATATTGCCACCATCAAAACTGCCCCATCAGAATAGCCCATCAAAACTAGCCCGATCAAAACTGCCCCCATCAAAACTGGCCCATCATATTGCCACCATCAAACCTGCCCCGTCATATTGCCCCCATCAAAACTGCCCCCATCAAAATAGCCCCATCATCTTGCTACCATCAAAACTGCCCCATCAAAATTGCCCCATCAGAATTGGCCCATCAAAACTGCCCCATCATATTGCCACCATCAAAATTGCACTGTCAAAACTGCACCCATAAAAACTGCCTCATCAAATTGCCCCATCAGAATTGCCCATCAAAATTGCCCCCATTAGAATTGCCCAATCAAAACTGCCCCATCAAAACTGCCCCTTCGGAATTTCCCCATCAAATTGCCCCCATCAAAAATGCCCCAATCAAGACTGCCCCCATCAAAACTGCCCCATCATATTGCCACCATCAAAACTGCCCCATCACAATAGCCCCATCAAAACTGCCACCATCAAAACTGGCCCATCATATTGCCACCATCAAACCTGCCCTGTCATATTGCCCCATCAAAACTGCCTCATCATATTGCCCCATCAAACTGCCCCTATCAAAACTGCCCCTATCAAAACTGCCCCATCAAAATTGCCCCCATCAACATTGCCTCCATCAAAACAGCCCCCAACAAAACTGCCCCATCATATTGCCACCATCAAAACTGCCCCATCAGAATTGCCCTATCAAAACTGCCCCATCATATTGCCACCATCAAAACTACCCTGTCAAAACTGCCCCTATAAAAACTGCCCCATCAGAATTGCCCCATCAAAACTGCCCCATCAAAATTGCCCCGTCATTTTGCCCCATAACACTGCCCCAATCACAACTGCCCCTTCAAAATTGCCTCATCAAAACTGCCCCTATCAAAACTGACCCATCATGTTGCCACCATCAAAACTTTCCCGTCATATTGCCACCATCAAAACTACACCCATCAAAAATGCCCCATCAGAATTGCCCCATCAAGACTGCCCCCATCAAAACGGCCCCCATATAAACTGCCCATCATATTGCCACCATCAAAATTGCCCATTAAAATTGCCCCATCAAAACTGATCCATCATATTGCCACCATCAAAACTGCCCCCATTAAAACTGCCACATCAAAGTTGCCCCATCAAAACTGCCCCTTCAAAACTGCCCCATGAAAATTGCCCTATCCAAACCGCCCCGTGAAAAATTCCCCATAATATTGCCGCCATCAAAACTGCCCCATCAAATTTGCCCCCATCAGAATTGCCCCATCAAAACTGCCCCATCTTATTGTCAGCATCAAAACTGCCCAGTCAAAACTGCCCCCATCAAAACTGCCCAATCAAAATTGCCCCATCATATTTCCCTATCAAAACTGCCACATCAAAATTTCCCCCATCAGAATTGCCCCATCAAATTGCCACCATCAAAACTGCCCCGTCATATTGCCCCCATCAAAACAGCCCCCATCAAAACTGCCCATCATATTGCCACCATCAAAACTGCCCCATCAAAATTTCCCCCATCACAATTGCCCCATTAAAACTGCCCCATCATATTGCCACCATCAAAACTGCCCCATCAAAATTGCCCCCAGCAGAATTGCCCCATCAAAACTGCCCCATCATATTGCCACCATCAAAACTGCCATGTCAAAACTGCCCCCATAAAAACTGCCCCATCAGAATTGCCCCATCAAAACTGCCCCATCAAAATTGCCCCATTAGAATTGCCCCCATTAAAACTGCCCTGTCATATTACCCCATAAACCTGCCCCAATCACAACTACCCCATCAAAACTGCCCCATTAGAATTGCCCCATCAAAACTGCCCCCAACAAAAATGTGCCATCATATTGCCCCCAACAAAACTGCCCCCATCAAAACCACCCCATCAAAATTGCCCCATCAGAATTGCCCCATCAAAACTGCCCCTTTCAAAACTGCCCCATCATGTTGCCACCATCAAAACTTTCCCGTCATATTGCCACCATCAAAACTGCCCCCATCAAAAATGCCCCATCAGAATTGCTCCAGCAAAACTGCCCCCATCAAAACAGCCAACTGCCCATCATATTGCCACCATCAAAATTGCCCATTAAAATTGCCATCATCAGAATTACCCCATCAAAACTGCTCCATCATATTGCCACCATCAAAACTGCTCCCATCAAAACTGCCACATCAAATTTGCCCCATCAAAACTGCCCCATGAAAATTGCCCTATAAAAACCACCCCATGAAAAATGCCCCATCATATTGCCGCCATCAAAACTGCCCTATCAAATTTGCCCCCATCAGAATTGCCCCATCAAAACTGCCCCATCTTATTGTCACCATCAAAACTGCCCCATCAAAACTGCCCCCATCAAAATTGCCCATCATATTGCCCCTATCAAAACTGCCCCATCAAAATTTCCCCCATCAGAAATGCCCCATCAAAACTGCCCCCATCAAATTGCCACCACCAAAACTGCCCCGTTATATTGTCCCCATCAAAATTGCCCCATCAGAATTGCCCCATCAAAACTGCCCCTATCAAAACTGCCCCATCATGTTGCCACCATCAAAACTTTCCCGTCATATTACCACCATCAAAACTGCCCCATCAAAACTGCCCCAATCAAAACTGCCCCATCAAAATTGCCCCATCATATTGCCCCTATCAGAACTGCCCCATCAAAATTTCCCCCATCAGAATTGCCCCATCAAAACTGCCCCATCAGAATTGCCCCATCAAAACTGCCCCATCATATTGCCAAGATCAAAACTGCCCCATCAATCTTTCCCCATCACAATTGCCCCATCAAAACTGCCCCATCATATTGCCACCATCAAAACTGCCCCATCAAAATTGCCCCCAGCAGAATTGTCCCATCAAATCTGCCCCATCAGATTGCCACCATCAAAACTGCCCCATCAAAATTGCCCCATCAAAATTGCCCCCATTAGAATTGCCCCCATCAAAACTGCCCCATCAAAATTTCCCCCATCACAATTGCCCCATCAAAACTGCCCCATCAAAATTTCCCCCAGCAGAATTGCCCCATCAAAACTGCCCATCATATTGCCACCATCAAAACTGCCCTGTCAAAACTGCCCCCATAAAAACTGCCCCATCAGAATTGCCCTGTCAAAACTGCCCCATCAAAATTGCCCCCATTAGAATTGCCCCATCAAAACTGCCACGTTATATTGCCCCATAACACTTCCCCAATCATAACTGCCCCATCAAAACTGCCCCATTAGAATTGCCCCATCAAAACTGCCCCCATCAAAACTGCACCATCATATTGCCCCCAACAAAACTGCCCCCATCAAAACTGCCCCATCAAAATTGCCCCATCAGATTTGCCCAATCAAAACTGCCCCTATCAAAACTGCCCCATCATGTTGCCACCATCAAAACTTCCCCATCATAGTGCCACCATCAAAACTGACCCCCATCAAAACTGCCCCATCAGTATTGCCCCATTAAAACTGCCCCATCAGAATTGCCCCATCAAAACTGCCCCTATCAAAACAGCCCCCATCAAAACTGCCCATCATATTGCCACCATCAAACTGACCATTAAAATTGCCCCCATCAGAATTGCCCCATCAAAACTGCCCCAGCATATTGCCACCATCAAAACTGCCCTGTCAAAACTGCCCCATCAAAACTGCCCCCATCAAAACTGCCCCTTCAAAACTGCCCCATAAAAAATGCCCCGTCATATTGCCGCCATCAAAACTGCCCCATCAAAGCTGCCCCATCAAAATTGCCCCATCCAAATTGCCCCATCATATTGCCCCTATCAAAACTGACCCATCAAAATTTCCCCCATCAGTATTGCCCCATCAAAACTGCCCCCATCAAATTGCCATTATCAAAACTGCCCCATCATACTGCCCAAATTCAGAATTGCCCCTTCAAAACTGCCCGTCATATTGCCACCATCAAAACTGCCCCCCATCAAATCTGCCCCATCAAAACTGCCCCATCAAAACTGCCCCCTTCAAAACTGCCCCATCATATTACCACCATCAAAATTGCCCCATCAAAACTGCCCCATCATATTGCCACCGTCAAAACTGCCTCCATCAAAACTGCCCCATCAAAATTGCCCCCATCAGAAAAGCTTCATCAAAACTACCCCCCATCAAAACTGCCCCGTCATATTGCCCCCATCAATACTGCCCCCATCAAAACTGCCCATCATATTGATACCAAAAAAACTGACCATTAAAATTGCCCCATCAGAATTGCCCCATCAAAACTGCCCCAGCATATTGCCACCATCAAAACTGCCCTGTCAAAACTGCCCCCATCAAAATTGCCCCTTCAAAACTGCACCATGAAAAATGCCCCATCATATTGCCGCCATAAAAACTGCCCCATCAAATTTGCCCCCATCAGAATTGCCCCATCAAAACTGCCCCATATTATTGTCACCATCAAAACTGCCCCATCAAAACTGCCCCCATCAAAACTACCCCATCAAAATTGCCCCATCCAAATTGCTCCATCATATTGCCCCTATCAAAACTGCCCCATCAAAATTTCCCCATCAGAATTGCCCCATCAAAACTGCCCCCATCAAATTGCCACCATCAAAACTGCCCCGTCATATTGCCCCATCAAAACTGCCCCATCAAAATTCCCCCTATCAGAATTGCCCCTTCAAACCTGCCCCGTCATATTGCCACCATCAAAACTGCCCCCATCAAATCTGCCCCATCAAAACTGCCTCATCAAAACTGCCCCCTTCAAAACTGCCCCATCATATTACCACCATCAAAATTGCCCCATCAAAACTGCCCCATCATATTGCCACCATCAAAACTACCCCATCAAAACTGCCCCATCAAAATTGCCACCATCAGAAATGCTCCATCAAAACTACCCCCATCAAACCTGCCCATCATATTGCCCCCTTCAAAATTGCCCCCTTCAAAAATTGCCCCCTTCAAAATTGCCCCCTTCAGAATTGCCCCATCAATATTTCCCCATCATATTGCCACCATCAAAACTGCCCCCATCAAATCTGCCCAAATCAAAACTGCCCCATCATATTGCCACCATCAAAATTGCCCCCAGCATTATTACCCCATCAAAACTGCCCCATCATATTGCCCCATCAAAACTGCCCCATCAGAATTGCCCCATCAGTACTGCCCCCATCAAAACTGCCCCCATCAAAACTGCCCCATTATGTTGCCACCATGAAAATTGCCCCATCAAAACTGCCCAATTAAATATCCACCATCAAAACTGCCCCATCAAAACTGCTCCATCAAAATTGCCCCCATCAGAATTGCCCCATCAAAACTGCCCCCATTAAAACTGCCCCATCATATTGCCTCCATCAAAACTGCCCCATCAAAATTGCCCCCTTTAGAATTGCCCTATCAAAACTGCCCCATTAAAGTTGCTGCATCAAAATTGCCCCATCAAAACTGCCCCCTCATATTGCCACCATCAAAACTGTCCCCCATCAAATCTGCCCCATCAGAATTGCCCCATCAAAACTGCCCCATCAGAATTGCCCCATCAAAACTGTCCCATCATATTGCCCCCATCAAAACTGCCCCCATCAAAACTGCCCCATCATAGTCCTCTATTATAAATCAGTACATGGTGTGTCTGTCAATGGTGTCACTTTTAGTCAATGAAGTTTCCACAACATGAGTGAGACTTCTGTGACCATCAAAGTGAATCTCCACAGCTGAATCCAAGACTTAGCAGAAGGTTGGAGGTGAAAGCCTAGAGGTCAGTGTGAGTGTGTATGGTCCAATACCCATACAGGAATAATGAATGGATCACACCACCTCATCCACTTCTCATGTAACATTTAGTAATTGGGATCCACAAAAAGAGAAATCCTCCAATAGTGTAGATGATTGATCATCTTTTATAAAGTGATCTCATATTAATGATTCCAATAAAGAGAAACGAGATCCATTGATGTAGAGAATAGTTACATTCATTCCTGTGGGAGAAATTCATTTTCTTCTGGTAACATTCTTCTCAGATTGGATTATAATCACCTGACAGACAGTTCCTGCCCCCACCTGGCATCTGGAATAAGATATAAACAGACACCGAGGACACTGAGCCTGTCTGGGAACAACCTGGAGGGTCCTCATTTCAGGGATCTGATGGAAGCTCTGACAACAAGCCAGATAGAGGAATTACGGTGAGTACAACAGGACTGACTAAGACAATAATATTCTGGGACAGTTTTATATCTAAACCACATAAATATTATAGAAATATGAGAATGTCATCACCCTTGGCAGAAAAAACTTTCATATAGAGATTTTATTGTACAAAGTTTAGATGAGTTTAGGAGAGTTTTGCATTTTTTCTGCCAGAAAGCTCCAATCAGAAACACGAACCAGAAGTTTTTTTTTCCTGCCTCTAAACATTGAGCTCAAAATATGTCTGTAATCATCCCAATGTGTATGGAGACATAGGAGAACATGGAGCTGCTTCTACAGGCAGAATACAAAACTCCTGTAGTAGCAGCAATGTATTAAGCCAGTGGGCATGGAGCCTAAATATCCAATACTGGACTATTAACCTATATTACCAAAAGTATTGGGACACCTGCCTTTACACACACACATGAACTTTAATGGCATCCCAGTCTTAGTCAGTAGGGTTCAATATTGAGTTGGCCCACCCTTTTCAGCTATAACAGCTTCATTTCTTCTGGGAATGCTGCCCACAAGGTTTAGGAGGGTGTCTATGGGAAGGTTTGACCATTCTTCCAGAAGCACATTTGTGAGGTCAGGCACTGATGTTGGATGAGAAGGCCTGGCTCGCAGTCTCTGCTCTAATTCATCCCAAAGGTGTCCTATCGGGTTGAGGTCAGAACTCAGTGCAGGCCAGTCAAGTTCCTCCACCCCAAACTCGCTCATCCATGTTTTTATGGACCTTGCTTTGTGCTCTGGTGCACAGTAATGTTGGAACAGGAAGGAGCCGTCCCCAAACTGTTCCCACAAAGTTGAGAGAATGAAATTGTCCAAAATGTCTTGGTATGCTGATGCCTTAAGAGTTCCCTTCACTGGAACTAAGGGGCCAAACCCAACCCCTGAAAAACACCCCCCACACCATAATTCCCCCTCCCCCCACTCCATAATCCCCCCTCCACCAAATGATTTGCCAGTGCACAAAGCGATGTCCATAAAGACATAGATGAGCGAGTTTGGAGTGGAGGAACTTGACTGGCCTGCACAGAGTCCTGACTTCAACCCGATAGAACACCTTTGGTATTATTTAGAGTGGAGACTGCAAGCCAGGCCTTCTAATCCAACATGATCATTAGTATGGTGCTTTTGACAGCCAATTCCAACTTTTCATCCGACAAAAGCTGGATGTGCAGACTATAAAATTTTTATCGTACATGAACTCAGCATCTGATTTTTGTTTAATCAGTACAGTTTTCATCCAAAATAAATTGTGAGAGCAAGACTATGCATGCTAAGAAACGAAAGAATACATACAAAACTATTTAACACATTACATCACTTCTGAAGTTGTATTCTGTGGGATGAGAATTTTTGTATAGTGAGTAACCTCTTCACTTTCGATATGAGACTAGCATGCCACAAAAAATGGATGAACAGTCGTCCAAAAATATGATCGTGTGTACGGGCATTAAAGTTCATGTGCTTGTAAATGCAGACGTCCCAATACTTTTGGTAATATAGTGTATGTCTAAACTACATAAACCTAATAATAATGGAGATATATTTCATCTCCTGGTTGTCTCTATATATCACCAATATCAGACAGTTCTCTAAAGCTGGATATAAAAATATAAAACATTTAATATCTGCACTAAAAAACATGAACAACTTTGTCAAAACCTAATGAATTAAAACAAGCCGCCAGCAGGAAGTCTGATATAGAAGTACAAATAGTATAATATAATTCTATGTATAGAGCCCTACACTTAGTGATAAAATGTGTGATGAAACAAATGAGAAATCTGCAACCTACAATGTGTCCGAATACCAACACTTCTAATGTAGATGTGATAATTCCACCAATAGTGATCAATAATAAAAATTCCCAGCTACTTCAGCCTATATAACATATAATGTGCAAAAATACAATAACACCCAAGGTGTCCAGACAATGGCCGCAATCACATTACATAGAAAATAAAAAGCCTCCATGTCACTGCCTGAACTCCATCATACACGGCTGCAGTCCGGAGTTGTGTGTGTGCTCTGAGTTCTGTGTATACTCGTGTATATGATGGAAGTGAACAATCTGTGATTCTATATATATTTAAGGATTATGCACTATGGAGGCTTTTTCTTTTCTATGTAATGTAATTGTGGCCATTGTCTGGATACCTCGGGTGATATTGGAGATACTACCTGGAGGTCTGACATTCCGTTGCACAGTCTGTTCTCATCGGAAACCGGCTTGAGTGGAGTGGCGCTGCTGGAAGGATATAAACAAGCGTGTCTGGGCCTTGCTTGTGGGGACAAACCTTTTGGTAAGTGACCTGTTTGCTCACCGGTGTGGGGGAGGTTAATTGAAGTTGCTGCAAAGAGGTGGAAGTTGATCAGCATTGATTTATTCTATCTGAATGAATCTCTGGTATTTCTGTCAGACCCCTTTCATACTGAGGCAGTTTTCAGACATTTCAGCGCTAGAAATAGCACCTGAAAACTGCCTCCAATTTATTTGTATGAGTGCTTTTACACTGGTGAAAGGTTGGAGGTGAAAGCCTAGAGGTCAGTGTAAGTGTGTATGGTCCAATTCCCATAGAGGAATGATGAATGGATCACATCACCTCATCCACTTCTCATGTCACATTTAGTAATTAGGATCCACAAAAAGAGAGATCCTCCAATAGTGTAGTTGATCGATCGTGTTTTATAAAGTGATCTCATATTAATAATTCCAATAAAGAGAAATGAGTTCCATTCATGTAGAGAATAGTTACACTCATTCCTGGGGGAGAAATTAATTTTCTTCTGGTAACATTCTTCTCTTCTACAGATTGGATTATAATCACCTGACAGACAGTTCCTGCCCCCACCTGGCATCTGGAATAAGAAATAACCAGACACTGAGGATACTGAACCTGTCTGAGAACAATCTGGAGGGTCCTCATTTCAGGGATCTGATGGAAGCTCTGACAACAAGCCGGATAGAGAAATTAGTGTGAGTATAACAGGACTGACTGAGACAATAATATTCTGGGACAGTTTTATATCTAAACCACATTAATAATATAGCAATATCAGAATGTCATCAAATTCCATCTTTAGACTCCATAAGGCTCCATGCACACTGGGCTTAAAAAAATGTCAGTTATACCCATATAGATAGGGCAGGGGGGGAATCCGGAGGAATGGTGGCCTCACTCGACGCGGAGAAGGCTTTTGATTCCGTCGAGTGGGGCTACTTATGGGAGGTGCTCTCGCTATTTGGGTTTGGCCCGGGCTTCACGAAATGGCTCTGCATGCTATACCATAGTCCTACAGCCAGAATACACACCAACGGTAGTCTGTCAGAAAAGTTTAATTTGTTTCGGGGTACGAGACAGGGGTGTCCTCTCTCCCCGGGTTTATTTGCTCTGGCGATGGAGCCCCTGGCTATACTGCTGCGGGCTGACCCGGGGGTGAGGGGGCTTCAGGTGGGTCCAATCAAGGAGAAGATTTCGCTGTATGCGGACGACGCTCTACTCTATTTGGCGGACGCGTCGTCCTCCCTGCAGACTGCACTAGATCTGATCAACCGATTCGGCGGGTATTCGGGGATCCGTTTTAATTGGGATAAATCAATACTGTTCCCGCTCCATCCGTCGACCCCTAGGATCCCACACGCGCAGCTTAAATGGGTAGAGGACTTCAAGTACCTAGGAATTAAAATTAGTGGTAAAGTCCAGGATTATATGGACAATAATCTGCGACCAATTATGACACAGCTAACGACTAGGTGCCCTTCTTGGCGCTCCCTCCCACTGACCCCGGTTGGCAGAGTAAACCTGCTAAAAATGATTTACCTTCCCAAATTTTTATATTTTTTCTGCAACACACCCATTCATATCCCTAGGGCTTTTTTCCGAAGGTTAGAGAGTCTGCTGATACACTTTGTGTGGGCTGGGAGGCCACCCAGGGTGGCCAAGCAGATCCTGTATCTCCCGCTATCGGGGGGGGACTGGCACTACCGAACTTTCAAATTTATTATTGGGCAGCTGTTCTTGTTACGATTCGGTGGTGGTTCCCCCAGCCCGCACAGAATCCTGCTGTTACTCTTGAAGCAGCCATTTTGGGTTCTTTTGCAGCCCTGAGCAACCTTCCGTTTCGTGTAATTCGGGCCAGTCCGTCCATGACAACTCCGATGCGAACCACTGTAAGGGTCTGGCAGGAGGCCAGGAGGATCTATGGGAAACCTAATCATATCTCACCTCATATGCCCCTATGGGGCAATCCCATGCTCCCTCACCTTCACAGTATACCGGACCCCTCTGTCTGGGCAAAGAAGGGTATTCTTACACTAAAACATATAGTTCAGGATGGTAGGCTTATGACTTTCCAGGTCCTGAGGCAATCATTTGCTATCCCATCCTCCTTCCAATTTAGATACTGGCAGCTAAAGCACGCTTTTGAAGCTCAGTTCCCTGCCCCCCTCGTCTTGGAGCCAGACTCCATTGAACGGCTCCTGATTTCTAGTGTGATGGGGAAACCACTTTCAACATTATATCTATATCTCACAGTAGAGTATGACACCAAACTAACTAAGACATGGGAAAAATGGAGGGCTGATATCCCTTCCCTAGATGAAGAGGAATGGAAGGAGTGTTTAATCTCCTACATCCCCTCCATGATAGCGGCGAAAGATAGGTTCATACAATTTAAGTTCCTACACAGAGTGTACTTCACCCCACAGAGACTGGCGCGCATTTATGATCAAAGGGATCCCAATTGTCAGAGATGCAGGCAGGAGGTGGGCACCTTTTGGCACATGGTCTGGTCCTGTCCCAAACTTAAACCCTTTTGGTCAGCAGTGGCCTCCACACTGAGTGATGTCATAAGTTTGCATGTACCGGTCGATCCTCAGATTCTATTGCTTAGCCACTTGGAGGATCTTGAGGGAGACAGATATAGTAAGCTATGTCTTACCTTCGCATTGTATTATGCTAGGCGTGAAATCTTAATGGTATGGAAAAAGGAAGAGCCTCCTACTTTGGCATCATGGAAAAGGTCGGTGAACATGGTACTTCCCCTGTATAGATTGACATATGAAAGTAGGCAATGTCCAGGAAAGTTCGATAAGATCTGGTCCTCTTGGGTAGACGCCTCTGGGGTCCCGGAGCCCCCTGTTCCATAATTATTATGATATGAAATTAGCTGGAGGACAACCTACGTCTCTTCGACTACTTTCCCTGTACTTGTTCCCTCTTGCTTCTCCCCCTTGTCTTTCCGTCGTTCCCTCCCCCCCTCTCCCTCCCCCCCCGTGTCCCCGCCCCTCCTTTCCCCTTCCCCCCCTCTCCCCCTCCTCCTCAGGCTGGATTGAAAATGGTTAATTATGTAAGTTTATCTACGATGGTATAATACTATAATGCAATAAAGCTGTACAGTTAAGTGATATTTCTGATATTTGTACAACTGGAATATCTGATAAACAATGACTACAGGTTGTAGGTTGATTTTTTTTTTTTTTTTTTTTTTTTTATTTATTTATTTATTTATTTTATTTACTGTCATTTTCCTCTATACTTTGAATGTTCTAAAT
This sequence comes from Aquarana catesbeiana, assembly GCA_037953035.1. Taxonomy (NCBI): domain Eukaryota; kingdom Metazoa; phylum Chordata; class Amphibia; order Anura; family Ranidae; genus Aquarana; species Aquarana catesbeiana. Next base: position 245,193 of record JBBHAA010000418.1, on the reverse strand, counting down.
CATTCTGTAATGTAATGCTGATTTGTTTAATAAAAATTTCTGTTAAAAAAAAAAAAAATGTCAGTTCCCTTGGCAGGAAAAAACTTTCATATAGAGATTTTATTGTACAAAGTTTAGAGGAGTTTAGGAGAGTTTTGCATATTTTTCTGCCAGAAAGCTCCAATTAGAAATGCGATGACATGCGTAGAGTAGGGATGAGCTTCGTGTTCGAGTCTAACCCACGTTCGTCTCGAACATCGTCTGTTCGCCCGTTCGCTTTGAGAACGTTATGGGCCGTTCGCACCAAATTCGTGTGGAAATATGTATATATATATATATATCCCAGCTTAGTGCAGCTACAGGCCATTAGTATGTCTGGAAGGTCAACAAGGAGAGGCAGACAGTCACAAGCCAATAAAAGAGGGCAAGCAGGCTCTGTGTTTAGAATCAACAGTGCTGGTCCTGGAGACGGTGCATCCTCATCAGCACGTGGCCGTGGGACACGCTTAGCCTTTTTTTCGGCAGCTAGCCGCGTTGAGCCGCAACATTCGGAAGACTTGGTTGAGTGGATGACCAAGCCGTCCTCATTCTCCTCATTCTCTCTCACCCATGCTCAGGGTACTTTGTCTGGCAAAGCAGCGCCCTCTTTCCTCGGCTCAATGTCATCAGTGACTCCTTCCCTCGCCCCACCATGTCCTCCTGAGGAGTCCCTCGAACTGTTTGACCACAGTGTTGGGTACATGCTCCAGGAGGATGCCCAGCATTTGGAAGGCTCTGATGATGATACTGAGCTAGATGAAGGCAGTAACGTGAGCACGGACAGAGGGGGTGCCCAAGAAGAACAGCAATCTGACAGTCATGCTCCCCCTGCTGCAGCATACTGCCAGGTTTGCTCCAGTGATGAGGAGGGAGAGGATGATAAGGTCACTGACTCAACGTGGGTGCCTGATAGGAGAGGGGAGGAGGAGGAGGAGGCGGCACATCACCAACGAGGCAGGATGCCCTCCAGGGGCCAGCCTAAGGGCGGCACACTGACTGCATCACACCCCAAAGCTCCGCATGTGCAGGGCGCTGCAGTCTCTGCACGTAATTCAAAAAGTTCTTTGGTGTGGGCCTTTTTTGAGACGAGTGCATCAGAACGCACCGCTGCTATTTGCAACATGTGTCTCAAGCGTATCTCACGTGGCCAAAACATCTCCCGCTTGGGCACCACATGCTTGACCAGACATATGTTGACCTGCCATGCAATTCGTTGGCAAGCGTATTTAAAAGACCCACACCAAAGAACAAAGAGGACCTCTCCTTGCTCCTCATCAGCTGAGATCTCCTACCCCACTATACCTTCAGTCCTCTCTGAGACCTGCACTGAGAGGAATGAAGGTGTAGAATTAGGTGTGTCACAGCCAAGTACTTGTGGGCAATCTGCTTTCGGTACACCGACGTCAGATTGTACCAGGCAAATTTCCCTGCCCCAGCTGTTTAATGCTAGCTTGGCAAAATTGCTAGCACTTCAACTGCTGCCTTTTCAGTTGGTAGACTCTGTCCCCTTCCGTGAGTTTGTGGAATGTGCGGTTCCTCAGTGGCAGGTACCCAAATGCCACTTTTTCTCACGGAAGACGATTCTGTCTCTCTACCGGCATGTGGAAGGCAATGCCTTGGCCTCGCTGGACAGGGCGGTCAGCGGTAAGGTGCATATTACTGACTCATGGTCCAGCAGGGATGGACAGGGATGTTACCTAAGTTTCACCGCGCATTGGGTGACTCTGCTGGCAGCTGGGAAGGATGCAGGACGAGGTGCAGTAGTGTTGGAGGTTGTTCCACCACCACGCCTCCAAAATGCCACTACTAATGATTGTGACACACCTCTCTCCTCCACCCCCTCCTCTTCTTCTTCCTCCATGGCCTCTTCCTGTGCTTTGTCCTCGGAACCAGCGGTGCTCCGTAGCCATTCAAGGGGCTACGCAAGTATGCAGGCCAAAAGATGCCATGCAGTGCCTGAGCTGGTGTGCTTGGGGGACAGGAGCCACACTGGGGCAGAGGTTCTGTCAGCTCTGCAGGGCCAGGTTCAGAGGTGGTTGACGCCATGCCAACTTAAGGCAGGAATGGTGGTTTGCGACAATGGCACCAACCTCCTCTCTGCCCTCCGACAGGGACAAATGACTCATGTGCCCTGTTTGGCTCACGTCCTTAACTTGGTGGTGCAGCAGTTCTTGGGCAGGTACCCGGGCTTACAGGATGTCCTGAGGCAGGCCAGGAAAGTCTGTGTGCATTTCTGCCGGTCATATAATGCCAGTGCTCAGCTGGCAGACCTCCAAAAGGAGTTTAACCTGCCCAAGAACCGCCTAATCTGTGACATGCCCACCAGGTGGAACTCAACGTTGGCCGTGCTGCTGCAGCTGCACACGCAGCAGAGGGCCATCAATGAGTACCTGTGCGACTATGGCACCAGGACAGGATCAGGGGAGCTTGTTTTTTTTTCCCTACGCCAGTGGGCCATGATCAGGAATGCATGCACTGTCCTGTCACCATTTGAGGAGGCCACGAGGATGGTGAGCAGTGACAGTGCATGCATCAGTGACACTGTCCTCCTTGTCCACCTGTTGGAGCACACGCTGCGTGGAATAATGGACAGGGTACTTGAGGCAGAACAGAGGCAGGAAGAGGAGGACTTCCTTACCTCTCAAAGCCCCCTTTATCCAGACAGTGTTCCTGCGTGCCCACCGATCACACAGGAAGAGGACGAGGAGGAGGATTGTGTCAGTATGGAGGTGAAGCCTGGCACTCAGCATCAGCAGCAGTCTTTAAGGGATCAGTCCCAAGAAACACATGGACTTGTACGTGGCTGGGAGGAGGTGGCTGCGGACCATGTTGTCCTTAGTGACTCTGGACCGAATGCCTCAGCAAACCTATGCTGCATGGCCTCCCTGATCCTGCAAAGCCTGCGTATAGATCCTCGTATTCGTGGTATCAAGGAGAAGGACCAATACTGGCTGGCAACCCTCCTTGATCCATGTTACAAGGGTAAGGTTGCGGACCTTATCTTGCCATCGCAGAGGGAGCAGGATGAAACATCTTTGGGAGGCCTTGCAGAAAGGTCTGTGCAACGCGTTCCCAGAGACTGGGAGGTTACAAACTCCTGTTTCTGGACAACGTGTTGCTGAGGCTTCGGTCAGTCAAAGAAGGAGCGGTGGAAAAGGTGGCCGTCTGACCGATGCGTTCAGACATTTTTTGGTCAGCAGCCCCAAGGTATGATCGGTTCCAGCAACCATCGCCAGCATCTGTTTTACATGGTGCAGAAATACCTAGGGGCAAGATCTGACTTGGACACCTTTCCCACCGAAAATCCTCTGGGTTACTGGGTCTTGAGGATGGATCACTGGCCAGAGCTTGCACAGTATGCAATTGAGCTACTGGCCTGTCCTGCATCAAGCGTTCTTTCGGAACGCACATTCAGTGCTGCTGGAGGCTTTGTAACCGATCACAGGGTGCGTCTGTCCACCGACTAAGTCGATCGACTGACCTTCATAAAAATGAATCAGTCTTGGATCACCACCAGCTACCAAGCACCTGATGCTGATGTAACCGAATAATTTTTTTGAAATCTCAGATCCCTTCAAAGACTGCCTATGCTGATGCTGAGTAACTATCCTGAGTAATTATCCTCTTCCTCCTCAATGATCACGCTGATAGCTTGTAAGAACATTTTTGGTTCTGGGTGCCACCACCAGTGCCTAAGGCCCAATTTTTCAGCCCCTGTTTAACAGGGGCGTGTAATTACAATTTTTGATGCAATACTTTGCAGCAGGGCTCCTTTCTGCTTTCCAACTAGAGTATCTGTGAGGGGTTGCAGTGTTGTGGCACCAGTGCCTAAGACCCAATTTTTCAGCCCCTGTTTAACAGGGGCGTGTAATTACAATTTTTGATGCAATACTTTGCAGCAGCGCTCGTTCCTACATTCCAACTAGAGTATCTGTGAGGGGTTGCGGTGTTGTGGCACCAGCACCAGTGCCTAAGGCCCAATTTTTCAGCCCCTGTTCAACAGGGGCATGTAATTACAATTCTTGATCTAATATTTCACAGCAGGGCCCATTTCTGCACCCACCAAGAGCGAGTGAGGACTTACAGTGTTGTGGCACTAGCACCACCACCACCAAAGGCCCAATTTTTCTGCCCCTATTCAACAGGGGCATGTAATTACAATTCTTGACCCGGGTCCTCAAACCCTTTTTAGGACAATACCATACAAATTAGCCTTTAAAATTAGCACTTTTGATTTAAAACGTTCGAGTCCCATAGACGTCAATGGGGTTCTAACGTTCGTGCAAATTTTCGGTCCGTTCGCAGGTTCTGGTATGAACTGAACCGGGGGGGTTCGGCTCATCCCTAGCGTAGAGCGTGAAATGCATAGAAGAGAGGCTTGACACACAAACTGACAGGAGCCCTCCACTTCCACCGGGTAGTTGGAGCGCACGCCGCATGCCGCTAGTCACACAGCGGTGCGGGATCGATTCTACAGACTCTTGAGCTGCCTTTGTGCCGTTTGTATCATATTGGACATATATAAGTGCAGCTTTCTTCTAAATAAAACTTTATTACACTATACCTGCCTTCTGTGGCTGTTTGTGGTGGAGCCACTTCCACAGAGTCTTGTGATGGGAGAAGAAGACAGATGAATATTGTGGAGGATATATGATACTGGAGAGATTTTTTTACATATGCCTGCTTATTATCATGATCGTATATATCCATGTATGGAGGAGAGAGATGTGGATTCTGATGGAGACTGACCTATGAATCGAGCAGTTTCTCACATTTCATGATTTATGGTCACTTGCTGGCCCGGGAAATCTGGTGAGTGCATTCTATAGTCACTCCGGGTGAAGCACTATTGGTTTGGAGTATTGGAGCACATATTTCAGGAGCACGGTGTTAGAGCATATATTGAAGATGTCATTTATCATAGAAATTTATGGACTTTTATGTATATTGATGAATTGTGCACTTTTTGATTACACACATTTTATTTAATTTATTGATTTACTTATACAGCTTTTATCAATTTACTATAATATTTACGTTTTTTCCTTTGTCCAGATAGCGCCGTTTATACACACTTTTTCAGAAACACGAACCAGAAGGGTTTTTTCCTGCCTCTAAACGTTGAGCTCACAATATGTGTGTAATCGTCCCAATGTGTATGGAGACATAGGAGAACATGGAGCTGATTCTACAGGCAGAACACAAAACTCCTGTAGTGGCAGCAATTTTTAAGCCAGTGTGCATGGAGCCTAAATATCCAATCCTGGACTGTTACACTATATTACCAAAAGTATTGGGACACCTGCCTTTACACACACATGAACTTTAATGGCATCCCAGTCTTATGCCCCGTACACACGGTCGGATTTTCCGATGGAAAATGTCCGATCAGAGCGTGTTGTCGGAAATTCCGACCGTGTGTGGGCTCCATTGGACATTTTCCATCGGATTTTCCGACACACAAAGTTTGAGAGCAGGCTATAAAATTTTCCGACAACAAAATCCGATCGCGTCAATTCCGACCGTGTGTGGCCTGTTCCGACGCACAAAGTGCCACGCATGCTCAAAAGAAATTCCGAAACGGAACAGCTCGGTCTAGTAAACTTAGCGTTTGCAATGGATACTGCACTTTCGTCACGGTGCAATGTAAAAAATGGTTTAATACAGCGCACTCTCTTCTTCTTTATAATGTGAGAAGAATTAAGTAGTTTTGTTGCTCATATTCACACAGACTTCTCCCAAACTTATTTCTTTACTATTTATCGGGATTCCCTCAATATATTTTGATTTGTCACATCTGACAACATTATTTTGGTGTTGTTTTTTTATTTATTTTTTTGGTTTTAAGGCAGATTAGTTATTTTTGGTTTGTATTTTTTTCAAGGCTGATTTTTTTTTTTTTGGATTTTTATTTGTACTTCAGAAAATTTTTGTGTGTGTTTTTTGTGTCAAGTTACCACAACACCATTGATATGTTCTTATATTTAATCTGTAGGAGATTGTTTGGTGTTGTTGTCCCTTGTTAATTTCACATTGTATTTTAGAAATGTACCTGAATCGTCACCAACAAACTGTCCTTTTTGGATGAAAACACACATAAGAGAGTATAATTTTCAAAAAAAAAACATTTATTAAGGGCTCACAACTAAACAAAGAGGGAGGCAACGCTTTACAAACAGCAGAAATGGGTGAAGCCTTGGACCCCCAGGTCACACATCAACTATTTTCAAGCAAAATTGGTGGCCTGAGGAGTCCTTATTTAAGGGAGTGCAGTCTGGTCCATCAGTCCCAGAGATCCGGAAAGCAGCAGATGACATCTGTGTCCCCAGGCTGTGGTCATACAAGAGACTGCATCTTTTGTCAGACCAGACTGAACCCAGGGCCATCACTCTCTGGTCTTCCTTCCACGCTTCCTTCCATGCGGTGGCTCTGGTGGTGGAGTTGTGGCAGGAGGAGGAGGATGGTCCAACTCAATCACGTCGGTCTTGGGTGTTAGTTCCCCACTCACCCCCTTACTTAGGACTTTATAAAGCAGGTCCTCACATAGCTTGCGTTGACCCTCCTGCATGCCCTGCAGTTTTGTGGCAGCCATGCAGGCAAAGGCCTCTTCAGGAGTGGGTAAGGCTCGGAGGGATGCAGAAGCCTCCTGAATGAGCCTGAGCACTGAATCCTGCATGGGAGTCGCCTTCCTTGCTCTTTTGTATGGAAGGCGGAGGGGAGGAACCTGCGATTCAGTCAGGCTGTGACTGGTCCCAGGCTTCTCTTGGCTGACACTTAGCCCCGCCTCCTCCTGGCTGCCACTAATCCCCGCCTCCTCCTGACTGCCACATTCCACAACCTCCTCCTGGCTGAGGTCTTCCTGTGTATGAAAAAGGGACATAGTTTTAGTTTTTTATTCATCAATCACACACAATTTTCACCTCCTGACTGTTGCAAATTGAATGTTAACAAATATAACAGACTATCCTTCTGAGCCCAGGATTTTTCATTCTTGTCCCAATTTTGGGTGCCCACTACTGTCTATTGATATGTAAAACACTTTTTTCAATCAGCAATTAGTGATCAATTATAATATCTAGTAAACATCATTTATTTATTGACCAGAAATCTGTAGAAGAATGCTATACCTGGCTACAGCTGGGCTCCTCCACTTCTTCCTGGCTGGAAGGCCCAGGTTGGACATCGGAACCCTCAGCTGGGATGGAAGGAAGAGTGGAGAGGGATTCCCTGACTTCAGTGTGGACTGACAGAAATCGCAGTCTCTCATAGTACCACAGCCTGGGGACATAAACGTCATCTGCTGCAGCTCTGGACCTCTGGGAATCTGTGACCTTCTTGCGCTCCCTAAGATATGTGCTCCTCAGGCCACCAATTTTGTTTTTTAAATAGGGGATGGTTGCTGTGGGGACCACCGGCTTCACCAACTCCAGCAGTTTCTCCAGCGCTGCCTGCCTCTTCTGTTTATTATTGTAATGGGGGTGTCTCACCTGACACAGACAGGGCAGCTCCCTGCATTTGTCTATGAACAGGGGAAGGAAGTTGTGGTCATTGAAGCCATCCATTTTCTCTGCAAGACACAACACTAGACAAACCCTACTGTCAGGCCAAACTCCCCTAATCTTGTTACAATATAGGCTTCCATTTCGAAGCAGTATAGGCCCAAGTTTAGATCTTACCTTCGTTATCACGATCGGCACCTCCGATGCTCCTTCCTCCGCTCACAGATCGTACGTAATACGCACGCGTGTTATGCTTTATACACACTGCGCATGCGTGTAACTCCGCCCGCCCCTGACATTCTTTCTAATCTATTCCCCGCCCCTTTTCGTTCATTGCAGTGGGGGAAGAGCACATGGCGGATACACAGCAGGTGTGTGCTAATTATAGCAACGAGGAGGAGGAGGAGGAAAGCCCGGAGCCGGAAACATCCAGAAGGAGATTTAAGGCCTCAAATATGTCCTTTGGGGAGATGTTGGAGATGGTGGACATCCTGAAGAAGGCTGACTATGATGGAAAGTATGGACCTTACCCCAACCCCAATGTCAGAAAGGCCAAGATAATTGCGAAAGTGGTCAGGAATCTGCACCGGAATTTCAGGGTACGACAATCGAAAGATCAGCTCAGGAAGCGGTGGTCGGACCTGAAATTACGAGAACATGAGCAGTACAGAAAGATCCGGAGAGTGCTGCAAAAAAGTAAGTAGTTGTCCTGTGTTCCTATTCTTTATGTTTATTACGTTCGTGCTGCTCCATGTGCTTTTCTTACAAGTGTACATTTTTAAATGGCAACTTTCATGTTCATGGGCACATTATTCGTACGTATCAAACATTTTTCTTTCGGCCTATAAAACACCATTGTTTAGGCCATATGCATTTGGCCACAATTTTTACGCCCTACTTGGATGAAACTAATTTGGTTGTGTAGATGGCTTTGTTACTAGAATGAAATGCAAACTAGATTCTGTGTAAGGAGAGGACACTCAGCAGCTGTTTATACATCTTGACACTGGAGCACTAGTGTGGGACACCAGAACACCATTTTTATTAGGGGGCCCACACAGGTGCTCCAGTGTATACTATAAGGGGGTCTCCATCTGTGAAGCTTGTACAAAACAGGTAAAGTATTGAAGCTTGACAAAGGACACTGAAAATGCTCCATTTTGTAACTTGGCCAAAATAGACAATCGTACCCCACTTCCAAGCAATGTTTCAGATTTATAGTTCTGCCATCAAATATCTGTGTGCTAAGTATACCATTTTTGTTTTACATAGGGGAGAAAAGACTCGGAGGACACCCCTCATCCGAGGAGACCACAGACCCCCCACCTCTGGAAGAAGGGGAAATCCACCCAACACAAGAAGAGCAGGAGGAGGAAGACGTGATGGAAATTGGCACCACAACAGGTGAGTGTCTGCGACCACAGGCTTAGGTAAGAGATGAATGCCGGCATATTTTTAATACCTGTTTTTTTTGGTTTTTCTCTATTTAGGTGATCGTGATGTTGTGGATCCAGATCCTTTCACATCAGAAAGTGCCCAGATCCTGATTGGGGAGATCATGGGGTGTAATTTACAATTGGAAAACCTCAAGAAAAACATCAAACATTCAAAAAAATAAAAACATCATTGATGTTTTGGGGCGAGTTTAAAACCCCTCCAAATCCCTTTGTTTTTTGGTGTGCTACAATGTTCTAAATGTTTTAGCGATTTTTCAAAAAGCCAAATTTGGAGGATGCACACAGTGGGCCAACATGTGCTATCTGCCATCACGGGAGATCAATGGACGCGTTTTGTGGGTGCAACCCCTTCCTCAATAATAAAGTAGCTGAGAGGAAGGGGTTGCTCCCCGAAAACACGTCCCTTGATCCCCCGTGATGGCAGGTCGCACATGTTGACATTGATAAATTTGTATGCATCTTCCAAATTTGGCTTTTCCTGGGGTGACTTCACCCCATCTGAATGCAATATCAAACACAGTTCCTAAATACTCATGTCTGATATTGCCTTCAAATTCTACCAAATGTGAACTTTGTAAGTTCAAGATTTGTGTCTTTCTTGTTTGTTTTACACTTGCCTGTTTTAGCTTAAATGGACATTTCTATTTTTTATAATGCTACCCCAAAAATTGTTATACAACAAACATGTTGGTTTGTTTTAAAAACCTTTTCTAAATGCACATGTGATTGTGCAGGTATTAAAAAGATTGTTCATCAAGAATGTGTGGATTATTGTCTCAACGCTACAACACTTTTGTGGGGCTCTAATTGCTGCTTTCTGTGAAAATGGGGGTTATTTCCTAAGGGCAAATCCTCTTTGCACTACAAGTGCAGTTTCAGTGCAGTTTCAAGTGCACTTGTAGTGCAAAGTGTCTTTGCCTTTAGTAAATAACACCCAACCGTGCTTTGTATAAGGTTACACAATCATGCCATTTTCTGGACTCACCACATTTCTGTCAGAGTCATCTAAAACAAACACAAGCAGTAAATGTCAACAAAGATTTTCTTTTTTTTCTTTTTTTATTTGATAAAGGCTTCACAAATTTGCTGGCATATTGATGGCCCCCCTACCCGCAAAGAACTCCAGGTATTGTAACCGGACATCACGGGAACTCAGGGAGGGCAAGCCAGGACGGCCACTTTCAAGCGCCGTCAATGTTGTTTCATGTATCATTCCGGCCTCAGGCCCAACTGAGCCAGCATAGTTGGCCGAATGTTGGCGTAAAAAGTTATGGAGAATACAGCACACCAGGATTATATGATTAAGTTTATACTCCGCCATATGGATGGGTGTCAGAAATAGGCGGAACCGGCTGGCCAGGATTCCAAATGTGTTCTCCACCACTCTTCTGGCTCTGGCCAGCCGGTAATTAAAAACCCTCTGGTCCCCCAGCGCAAATGCTTCATCCGCTACGAAGACGAATGGGAGTCCTTCCGCATTGCCTTCCGGATGTGGCAAGTCCAAGCTGCCATTCTGGAGATGCCTGTAAAACTCCGCCTGGGCGATGACTCCACCATCGGACATCTGGCCATTCTTCCCCACGTCCACATACAAGAAGTTGTAATTAGCCGACACCACTGCCAACATCACAATACTATTGAACCGCTTGTAATTATAATAGTACGACCCCGAGTTGGGTGGTGGGACGATGTGGATGTGTTTCCCATCAATTGCCCCTCCGCAGTTAGGAAAGTCCCACTGCTGGGCAAAGTGGGAGGCCACAGTCTGCCATTCTTGTGGCGTGGAAGGAAACTGTTGAGGAAAACAAAAAAAATGAGTATTTTTTCACATAAACATGGAAAGCAGATTAGAGACACAAACATTCTTGGCCAACATCCAGATAACATTTATTTAGGGGAACTTTATGCAACACCAAAGTATAAGGTACACCTATCATATTCCCCCTCCCCCCTCTCATGGGCCATTTCTAACATTATAGGGGGGGAATCTTGGACAGGTAACCCTCTTCACTTCATTGAGAGATGAATGGCTAAATACAGGGTATTACTTGGAACAGCCCCTCCTTAGTTACACTATTGGCAGACCACTGGACAGGTAAGAAGTGTCATAATACAAAGATATAAATACACATTGTACACATTTGAGCACATTTGGACATTCTGCTATTACCTAGCAAGATAATAATAGGATAGAAAAACTTGAAACAGTACCATTTGAAAGTATACAGGCAGGCCCTTGCACTACATGCTTTGGGGAATTCATCCATAAATCTGAGCACAAAAGAGATGGGTATAGTGTATATGGGTTTGGCAAAGTCAGCAGATAGATGATTGAGGATAGATAGAGAATTGGGATCAGCTGACTTAGCAGTTGGGGGGAGGGAGGGTTAATAAAAATGATTTGGGGACACTACAAAAAAAGCCTCTGGCCCTCTGCCTGAATTTAAAGCACAAATCACATTTCAAAACATTTTAGGGGGTGTTTGGGGTAAAGCACTACTATGGAGCTGATAAAATACATTGCTAAGTGACTACATGAGGTGAATATAGGGGCAGGAGAGCATGCTGGGAAGGTTAGTGAAGCCAAATATGTATAAAGGACATAAAAATCCAGCATGCATGAGAACAAAGGGGACATTCACAGCATATTACAATAATGGTAATTAGGGAATGAGGAAAGAAATACAATATATTAGCAAACATTCAATACAATAAAATGTGATATTAAAGGATAAAAATCTTACCTTCATATACTCCTTCTGCAGGACCTGGATGATGGCAGAACAGGTCTCTGGGATAATGATCCCCAGAGCCTGGGGGGAGATGCCTGTCGAGAACTTGAGGTCCTGCAGGCTTCTCCCTGTCGCCAAGTACCGCAGGGTGGCGACGAGCCTCTGCTCCGGAGTGATGGCTTGCCTCATGCAGGTATCCTGCCTGCTGATATAGGGGGTCAGCGAAGCCAACAAACTGAAATACGGGGTCCGTCATCCGGAGAAAGTTCCTGAAATCATCAGGATTATTCTCACGGATCTCACGGAGCAAAGGCATATGAGAGAACTGGTCACGCTGAAGCAATCAATTCTTGGTCCATGAACTCCTCCCCATCCTGTTCATGGACTGGACTTGTGTCAAGGTCAGGACCCCAACACCAAGCCCCCGCACAGCACGAACTCTACGAGGAGTACATATACGCAACATGGCTAGAAAACGGTCGGCTGCTCAGAACGAAGTAACAGAACGCACTGAAGAACAGCAAGGCCTGTGAAGAGCGACCTGAAAAACAGCAACAAGCGGGCAAGATCGCACAGAAAACTCCGATACGAACTTACTGCACGCACTGAAGAGCAGATACAAACCCACAAGCACAAACTGAACCGCAGAAAACGATCTGAAAGCCACGAGTCTGAAAAAGCGCAAATTGTCTCTCACCAAACTTTTACTAACACAAGATTAGCAAAAGGAGCCCAAAGGGTGCCGCGCTTGGTTCTGAACTGGCCTTTTCTAGTCTCGTCGTACGTGGTGTACGTGACCGCGTGGTTGGCGATCGGAAATTCAGACAACTTTGTGCGACCGTGTGTACGCAAAACAAGTTTGAGCCAACATCCGTCGGAAAAAATCCTAGGATTTTGTTGTCGGAATGTCCGTTCAATGTCCGATCGTGTGTACGGGGCATTAGTCTGTAGGGTTCAATATTGAGTTGGCAATTTTTTATTTGAGAATCTTGCAAACAAGAAACACATTCCAACTTTTTTTTTTTTTTATACAAAAATATAAAAAAATAAATATTATACATATATACATATACATATATATATATACATACACACATACATATATTTCCTCTTTTCTTTTTTTCCAATATGCATAACATATTGTATATACGACTAAACATAATAATAAAGGCTTACTTCAACCTATAATATATGAACAAAAAGGTTTTTTTTTTTTTTCCAACCAAGAGTAGGGATGAGCTTCGTGTTCGAGTCGAACCCATGTTCGACTCGAACATCGGCTGTTCGACCGTCCGTCGAATTGCGAACGATATGGGCCGTTCGCGCCAAATTTGTGTGGCGCGTCACGGCCCATAATTCACTGCGGCATCGCAGTGCATTGCTGGCTGATGATTGGCCAAGCATGCACTATGACCCGCATGCTTGGCCAATCACAGCGCCGTCAGTAGAGAGAGCTGTAATTGGCCAAAGCCAGGGTGGCTTTGGCCAATTATGGCTCAGGGGATTTAGTACACACCCCACACTATATAAGGCCGCCTGCACGGCGGCCCTGTGTAGTGTGTGTTCCGGTGTGCTGAGAGATAGAGAGAGAGAGAGACAGTGTCATTTGATTTGAGTTAGATAGATTAGGCAGAACAGTCAGTCAGTTAGCTGCACTTAAAGTGTATTGTGTATATATATGCATCCCAGGTGTTGCATATATATATATATACACTGTATTCAGTTTAGCTAGATCCGTTCCTGTTATCTTCTATCTAGACTATTTACATTTAGTGCAGTGCGTCCTGCTCACAGTGTTCAGCTAGATCCGTTCCTGTTATTTACATTTAGTGCAGAGCGTCCTGCTCACAGTGTTCAGCTAGATCCGTTCCTGCTATTTACATTTAGTGCAGTGCGTCCTGCTCACAGTGTTCAGCTAGATCCGTTCCTGCTATTTACATTTAGTGCAGTGCGTCCTGCTCACAGTGTTCAGCTAGATCCGTTCCTGCAATTTACATTTAGTGCAGTGCGTCCAGCTCACAGTGTTCAGCTAGATCCGTTCCTGCTATTTACATTTAGTGCAGTGCGTCCTGCTCACAGTGTTCAGCTAGATCCGTTCCTGTTATCTTCTTGACTATTTACATTTAGTGCAGTGCGTCCTGCTCACAGTGTTCAGCTAGATCCGTTCCTGCTATTTACATTTAGTGCAGTGCGTCCTGCTCACAGTGTTCAGCTAGATCCGTTCCTGCTATTTACATTTAGTGCAGTGCGTCCTGCTCACAGTGTTCAGCTAGATCCGTTCCTGCTATTTACATTTAGTGCAGTGCGTCCTGCTCACAGTGTTCAGCTAGATCCGTTCCTGTTATCTTCTAGACTATTTACATTTAGTGCAGTGCGTCCTGCTCACAGTGTTCAGCTAGATCCGTTCCTGTTATTTACATTTAGTGCAGTGCATCCTGCTCACAGTGTTCAGCTAGATCCGTTCCTGCTATTTACATTTAGTGCAGTGCGTCCAGCTCACAGTGTTCAGCTAGATCCGTTCCTGCTATTTACATTTAGTGCAGTGCGTCCTGCTCACAGTGTTCAGCTAGATCCGTTCCTGCTATTTACATTTAGTGCAGTGCGTCCAGCTCACAGTGTTCAGCTAGATCCATTCCTGCAATTTACATTTAGTGCAGTGCGTCCAGCTCACAGTGTTCAGCTAGATCCGTTCCTGCTATTTACATTTAGTGCAGTGCGTCCTGCTCACAGTGTTCAGCTAGATCCGTTCCTGTTATCTTCTAGACTATTTACATTTAGTGCAGTGCGTCCTGCTCACAGTGTTCAGCTAGATCCATTCCTGCTATTTACATTTAGTTCAGTGCGTCCTGCTCACAGTGTTCAGCTAGATCCGTTCCTGCTATTTACATTTAGTGTAGTGCGTCCTGCTCACAGTGTTCAGCTAGATCCGTTCCTGCTATTTACATTTAGTGCAGTGCGTCCTGCTCACAGTGTTCAGCTAGATCCGTTCCTGCTATTTACATTTAGTGCAGTGCGTCCTGCTCACAGTGTTCAGCTAGATCCGTTCCTGCTATTTACATTTAGTGCAGTGCGTCCTGCTCACAGTGTTCAGCTAGATCCGTTCCTGTTATCTTCTAGACTATTTACATTTAGTGCAGTGCGTCCTGCTCACAGTGTTCAGCTAGATCCGTTCCTGTTATCTTCTAGACTATTTACATTTAGTGCAGTGCGTCCTGCTCACAGTGTTCAGCTAGATCCGTTCCTGTTATCTTCTAGACTATTTACATTTAGTGCAGTGCATCCTGCTCACAGTGTTCAGCTAGATTCGTTCCTGCTATTTACATTTAGTGCAGTGCGTCCTGCTCACAGTGTTCAGCTAGATCCGTTCCTGCTATTTACATTTAGTGCAGTGCGTCCTGCTCACAGTGTTCAGCTAGATCCGTTCCTGCTATTTACATTTAGTGCAGTGCGTCCTGCTCACAGTGTTCAGCTAGATCCGTTCCTGTTATCTTCTAGACTATTTACATTTAGTGCAGTGCGTCCTGCTCACAGTGTTCAGCTAGATCCGTTCCTGTTATCTTCTAGACTATTTACATTTAGTGCAGTGCGTCCTGCTCACAGTGTTCAGCTAGATCCGTTCCTGCTATTTACATTTAGTGCAGTGCGTCCTACTGACAGGCAGGCTTGTCTGGTTACAGTATATAAAGCTACCTGAAGAAAATTACAGGTGTTCTATTTGATCCTATTAGTACCACGGTCAGGCAGCTGGACTATTTACATTTAGTACAGTGCGTCCTGCTCACAGTGTTCAGCTAGATCCGTTCCTGTTATCTTCCTACTGACAGGCAGGCTTGTCTGGTTACAGTATATAAAGCTACCTGAAGAAAATTACAGGTGTTCTATTTGATCCTATTAGTACCACGGTCAGGCAGCTAGACTATTTACATTTAGTACAGTGCGTCCTGCTCACAGTGTTCAGCTAGATCCGTTCCTGTTATCTTCCTACTGACAGGCAGGCTTGTCTGGTTACAGTATATAAAGCTACCTGAAGAAAATTACTGGTGTTCTATCCCAGCTTAGTGCAGCTACAGGCCATTAGTATGTCTGGAAGGCCAAGAAGGAGAGGCAGACAGTCACAAGCCAATAAGAGAGGGCAAGCAGGCTCTGTGTCTAGTGCTGGTCGTGGAGACGGTGCATCCTCATCAGCACGTGGCCATGGGACACGCTTGGCCTTTTTTTCGGCAGCTGGCCGTGTTGAGCCGCAACATGCGGAAGACTTGGTCGAGTGGATGACCAAGCCGTCCTCATCCTCCTCATCCTCTCTCACCCATGCCCAGGGTGCTTTGTCTGGCAAAGCAGCGGCCTCTTCCCTCAGCTCAATGTCATCAGTGACTCCTTCCCTAGCTCCACCATGTCCTCATGAGGATTCCCTCGAACTGTTTGACCACAGTGTTGGGTACATGCTCCAGGAGGATGCCCAGCGTTTGGAAGGCTCTGATGATGATACTGAGCTCGATGAAGGCAGTAACATGAGCACGGACAGAGGGGGTGCCCAAGAAGGACAGCAATCTGGCAGTCATGCTCCCCCTGCTGCAGCATACTGCCAGGTTTGCTCCAGTGATGAGGAGGGAGGGGATGATGAGGTCACTGACTCAACGTGGGTGCCTGATAGGAGAGAGGAGGAGGAGGAGGAGGAGGAGGAGGCGGCACATCACCAACGAGGCAGGATGCCCTCCAGGGGCCAGCCTAAGGGCAGCACATTGACTGCATCACACCCCAAAGCTCCACATGTGCAGGGCGCTGCAGTCTCTGCGCGTTATTCAAAAAGTTCTTTGGTGTGGGCCTTTTTTGAGACAAGTGCATCAGATCGCACCGCTGCTATTTGCAACATATGTCTCAAGCGTATCTCGCGTGGCCAAAACATCTCCCGCTTGGGTAACACATGCTTGACCAGACATATGTTGACCTGCCATGCAGTTCGTTGGCAAGCGTATCTAAAAGACCCACACCAAAGAACAAAGAGGATCTCTCCTTGATCCTCATCAGCTGAGATTTCCAACCCCACTAGACCTTCAGTCCTCTCTGAGACCTGCAGTGAGAGGAATGAAGGTGTAGAATTAGGTGTGTCACAGCCAAGTACTCGTGGGCAATCTGCTTTTGGTACACCGACGTCAGATTGTACCAGGCAAATTTCCCTGCCCCAGCTGCTGCACCGCCGAAAGAAATTTGCTCCCAGCCATCCACATGCCCAGCGGTTGAATGCTAGCTTGGCAAAATTGCTAGCACTTCAACTGCTGCCTTTTCAGTTGGTAGACTCTGCCCCCTTCCGTGAGTTTGTGGAATGTGCGGTTCCTCAGTGGCAGGTACCCAAACGCCACTTTTTCTCACGTAAGGCGATTCCGGCTCTCTACCGGCATGTGGAAGGCAATGTCCATGCCTCGCTGGACAGGGCGGTCAGCGGTAAGGTGCATATTACCGCTGACTCATGGTCCAGCAGGCATGGACAGGGACGTTACCTAAGTTTCACGGCGCATTGGGTGACTCTGCTGGCAGCTGGGAAGGATGCAGGACAAGGTGCAGTAGTGTTGGAGGTTGTTCCGCCACCACGCCTCCAAAATGCTGATTGTGACACACCTTTCTCCTCCACCCCCTCCTCTTCTTCTTCCTCCATGGCCTCTTCCTCGGAACCAGCGGTGCTCCGTAGGCGTTCAAGGGGCTACGCAAGTACGCAGGCCAAAAGATGCCATGCGGTGCTTGAGCTGGTGTGCTTGGGGGACAGGAGCCACACTGGGGCAGAGGTTCTGTCAGCTCTGCAGGGGCAGGTTCAGAGGTGGTTGACGCCACGCCAACTTAAGGCAGGAATGGTGGTTTGCGACAATGGCACCAACCTCCTCTCTGCCCTCCGACAGGGACAAATGACCCATGTGCCCTGTTTGGCTCACGTCCTTAACTTGGTGGTGCAGCGGTTCTTGGGCAGGTACCTGGGCTTACAGGATGTCCTGAGGCAGGCCAGGAAAGTCTGTGTGCATTTCCGCCGGTCATATAATGCCAGTGCTCGGCTGACGGACCTCCAAAAGGAGTTTAACCTGCCCAAGAACCGCCTAATCTGTGACATGCCCACCAGGTGGAACTCAACGTTGGCCATGCTGCAGCGGCTGCACACGCAGCAGAGGGCCATCAATGAGTACCTGTGCGACTATGGCACCAGGACAGGGTCAGGGGAGCTTGGTTTTTTTTCCCCATGCCAGTGGGCCATGATCAGGGATGCATGCACTGTCCTGTCACCATTCGAGGAGGCCACGACGATGGTGAGCACTGACAGTGCATGCATCAGTGACACTGTCCCCCTTGTCCACCTGTTGGAGCACACGCTGCGTGGAATAATGGACAGGGCACTTGAGGCAGAACAGAGGCAGGAAGAGGAGGACTTCCTTAGCTCTCAAGGCCCCCTTTATCCAGACAGTGTTCCTGCGTGCCCGCCGATCACACAGGAAGAGGACGAGGAGGAGGAGGAGGAAGATTGTGTCAGTATGGAGGTGGAGCCTGGCACTCAGCATCAGCAGCAGTCTTTAAGGGATCAGTCCCAAGGAACACATGGACTTGTACGTGGCTGGGAGGAGGTGGCTGCGGACGTTGTTGTCCTTAGTGACCCAGAGGACTCCGGACCGAATGCCTCAGCAAACCTACGCTGCATGGCCTCCCTGATCCTGCAAAGCCTGCGTAAGGATCCTCGTATTCGTGGTATCAAGGAGAAGGACCAATACTGGCTGGCAACCCTCCTTGATCCACGTTACAAGGGTAAGGTTGCGGACCTTATCTTGCCATCGCAGAGGGAGCAGAGGATGAAATATCTTCGGGAGGCCTTGCAGAAAGGTCTGTGCAACGCGTTCCCAGAGACTGGGAGGTTACAAACTCCTGTTTCTGGACAACGTGTTGCTGAGGCTTCGGTCAGTCAAAGAAGGAGCGGTGGAGAAGGTGGCCGTCTGACCGATGCGTTCAGACAATTTTTTGGTCCGCAGCCCCAAGGTATGATCGGTTCCAGCAACCATCGCCAGCGTCTGTTTTACATGGTGCAGGAATACCTAGGGGCAAGATCAGACTTGGACACCTTTCCCACCGAAAATCCTCTGGGTTACTGGGTCTTGAGGATGGATCACTGGCCAGAGCTTGCACAGTATGCAATTGAGCTACTGGCCTGTCCTGCATCCAGCGTTCTTTCGGAACGCACATTCAGTGCTGCTGGAGGCGTGGTAACCGATCACAGGGTGCGTCTGTCCACCGACTCGGTCGATCGGCTGACCTTCATAAAAATGAATCAGTCTTGGATCACCACCAGCTACCAAGCACCTGATGCTGATGTAACCGAATAATTTTTTTTGAAATCTCAGATCCCTTCAAAGACTGCCTATGCTGATGCTGAGTGACTATCCCTGAGTAATTATCCTCTTCCTCCTCAATCATCACGCTGATAGCTTGTAAGAACATTTTTGGTTCTGGGCGCCACCACCAGTGCCTAAGGCACAATTTTTCAGCCCCTGTTTAACAGGGGCGTGTAATTACAATTTTTGATGTAATACTTTGCAGCAGGGCTCGTTCCTGCATTCCAACTAGAGTGTCTGTGAGGGGTTGCAGTGTTGTGGCACCAGCACCAGTGCCTAAGGCCCAATTTTTCTGCCCCTGTCTAACAGGGGCGTGTAATTACAATTTTTGATGCAATACTTTGCAGCAGGGCTCGTTCCTGCGTTCCAACTAGAGTGTCTGTGAGGGGTTGCAGTGTTGTGGCACCAGCACCAGTGCCTAAGGCCCAATTTTTCTGCCCCTGTCTAACAGGGGCGTGTAATTACAATTTTTGATGCAATACTTTGCAGCAGGGCTCGTTCCTGCGTTCCAACTAGAGTGTCTGTGAGGGGTTGCAGTGTTGTGGCACCAGCACCAGTGCCTAAGGCCCAATTTTTCTGCCCCTGTCTAACAGGGGCGTGTAATTACAATTTTTGAAGCAATACTTTGCAGCAGGGCTCGTTCCTGCGTTCCAACTAGAGTGTCTGTGAGGGGTTGCAGTGTTGTGGCACCAGCACCAGTGCCTAAGGCCTAATTTTTCAGCTCCTGTTCAACAGGGGCATGTAATTACAATTCTTGATCTAATATTTCACAGCAGGGCCCTGTGAGGGCTTACAGTGTTGTGGCCACAGCAACACCTAAGGCCCAAATTTCTGCTGAGTATATAGGGCAGGACCCTACTTTCAAACATCTAACTTACAAACGACTCCTACTTGCAAACGGAAGGAGACAACAGGAAGTGAGATGAAATCTACCCCTAGGAAGGGAAATTCTCTCCTGTAAGAGTTAATATGGGAAAACAATTTCTCCTTTCCACTGATGCTTTCCAATCCTTTTTCCACAAAAAAACCCAAATTTTCAAAAAACATTTTTCATTGGGACAAAAAAGTGAGGTGAAATCTTCTGAAGAGGAGGAAAGACAGCAAAACAAATGTCACAGGGGTGATAACCCTTCCCTATGTTTTCCAAAAAGCTTAAAAAAGATTTTTTGGCTGGAGCTAAACACGTTAAAAATGTACCCATTCAAAATTACAAACAGATTCTACTTAACAACAAACCTACAGTCCCTGTCTTGTTTGCACCGCCTGTATACTGCTGTTCAGAGTATATAGGGCCTGGTGGCCCCACACCTTTCCTTATTTTAATTTGGGTGCGGGGTTCCCCTTAATATCCATACAAGACCCAAAGGGCCTGGTAATGGACTGGGGGGTACCCATGCCGTTTGTCTCACTGATTTTCATCCATATTGCCATGACCCGACATGACATTAAACCCGCAAGCAGTTTTAAATGAGATTTTTTCCTTTAAAAATGACATTTGGTGCAGGGACTGTTCTAAACATGGGAAACACGCGTCACTTTACAGGCATACTATAGACACCCCCCAGGTATGATATTTAAAGGAATATTTCACTTTTTTTTTTTTTTACTTTAAGCATCATTAAAATCACTGCTCTCGAAAAAACGGCCGTTTTTAAAAGTTTTTTTTGCATTGATACATGTCCCCTGGGGTAGGACCCGGGTCCCCAAACCCTTTAATAGGACAATACCATGCAAATTAGCCTTTAAAATGAGCACTTTTGATTTCGAACGTTCGAGTCCTATAGACGTCAATGGGGTTCTAACGTTCGTGCGAACTTTCGGTCCGTTCGCGGGTTCTGGTGCGAACCGAACCGGGGGGTGTTCGGCTCATCCCTAACCAAGAGGAATATCACTGTATTATATTATACTATATACATATATCACTAAATAGCACAGACATCTTCAACAATTCTACACATTACTCAACTTGATTAACATTCAGACCAAGAAACATAGATTATCATGTGTATGTAGCCTTTCTTCAAAATTATGTTTATCCTTGAAAATCTAAAGGAGTGTCCAGAGAGAAAACAGGGAAAGAACCCAACACCCAGAGATCAACAAACAGCAGCTACAGGCCTGATATTCCTCCACGCCTTTATCCAGACCCTTTGCCGCCATCTGTCTTTCTCGGGGCCCCCGAATTTTCCCTACCTCACCAAGAATCTCACACACCACCACCGGAACAGGAAGGACTTTCTGCCGAAGGGATACCTGACACCGTGCATTCCAGGTGTAATATCGGACTACTAAGCTGACTAGAAAAAGAGTGTCCAAATCAAATCCCTTGCGATTCTGCAATGCTCCATACACCCACTCAGCATAAGACATGCAAGGCAGGAAAGGAATATTCAGAGCCCTCCCCACCTTTTTATAGACTTCTATATTGAAAGGGCACTGAAGCAAGAAGTGGTCCATGGTTTCCACTTCACCCTGACACTCCACTCTTGGACAACCACGATTGTCCAAAGAGCGGCACTTCACGTTCCCCCTCACATAAAGCCTACCGTGGAAAGCGAGCCAGGCCTGGTCCCTAAATTTCAAGGGAATCCGCTCAGAACTTATTAAAAGTAAACCCTCCCTCATAATATGACCTGGGCAATCCCTTAAGGCCAGTGGCGCATGAAAGACAGTACCCACGATCTTCTCCCCCAGGAGTCTCCTAGGAAGGGACCTGATATCCTCCGCTGTCACATGCCACCGTTTAAGAATTTTCAGGCACAGGGCAACATAAGCCGGGAGCTTACCATGCTTGATCCTTAGGCTTTTCACTGGCCCGCCACTCTCCCAACAGCCCAGAAAAGGTCTAAACCAGATCTGGAAAATACCTACCCATCCAGGCGGTCTCTCTGCTAGCATGTTACCAAAATTGTGTTTCAAAAACATCAGAGAGAAGAACACAACCGGGTTGACCATCCCTAGGCCACCCTTCCACCTAGATAGGTAAGTCACATTCCGCTTCACAAGATTCAGCCTGTTCCCCCATAATAATTGGAAGAAACAACTATAAATCCTGGTATAGCAAGACTCTGGCAAGATGCAAACAAAGCTGACATACAAAAAGGTAGGAATCAGGTAGGTCTTAATCAAGTCCACCCTTTCCCTCAAGGAGAGCCGCCACCCTTTCCAGCATTTCACCTTGACATCAGCATCATTCAGCCTGGCTTCCCAATTTGACTTACTGTAATCATCAGGGCCAAACTCGATGCCTAATACTTTGACTTTCTGCTGAGGCCTCGGGAAGGTGTCCGGAAGTGCAAAGCTCTCACCTCCCTCGCTCATCCAAAAAACTTCACTTTTATCAAGGTTGACCTTGGAGCCTGATGCCTCGGAATACTGCTCTATAACTGAAACCACCTCCTGTGCCTCCTCTGTCCCAGAGATAAAGACAGAAACGTCATCAGCATAGGCTACAACCCTCAAGGGCGGCTAACCAGTAATGCCCACCGGCACCCCGCACAACGGTCCGCTCTCTAGCCTTCTGATGAAGGGGTCGATTGCGAACACATATAGCAAAGGGCTCAGCGGACACCCCTGGCGCACCCCCGATCCAACCCTGAAGGGCCGTCCAACCCAACCATTAACAAGCATAAAGCTCTCTGCCTCTCTGTATAAAGTCTTAAGCCATCCAATAAACCCACCCTCCAGGCCATACTTGTCAAGGAGAAGCCAGAGGTACTCATGATTGACACGATCAAAAGCCTTCGCCTGATCCAGTGCCAGCAAATACTTTCCCCAGCCTTCAGCCCTGCAACGTTCCAGAGCCTCCCGGACAGCTAACACCGCTGAAAAAGTGCTTCTGCCCTGGACCGAACAGTGCTGCTGACGAGAAAGCAATCTGTCTGCTACTGACGACAAGCGCCAGAAAATTATCTTCGCCAGAATCTTTCTATCGACATTGAGAAGGCTAATGGGGCGCCAATTCTCAATCATCGAGGGATCCTTGCCTTTTGACAACAGAATCACAGCAGATTGTCTCATGGAGGGAGGGAGCGAACCCTCCTGCAGACAGACGTTAAATACCACCACAAGATAAGGTACCAAGCTGGATTTGAAAATCTTATAAAATTCAGCCGTCAATCCGTCTGGCCCAGGGGTTTTCTTAATAGCCAGACCATCTATAGCTTTGACTACC
Organism: Aquarana catesbeiana; assembly: GCA_037953035.1. Classification (NCBI taxonomy): domain Eukaryota; kingdom Metazoa; phylum Chordata; class Amphibia; order Anura; family Ranidae; genus Aquarana; species Aquarana catesbeiana. Next base: position 221,955 of record JBBHAA010000418.1, on the reverse strand, counting down.
TCTTCTACTGTGATTCCCCCTGTCAAACTTGCAAGCGGAATGTTATTTCCCAGACCTGGTGTAGAATCCAGAAAACTCGACATCTTTGCCCGATCGAGGTACTTCTCCCCCAGAAGATCCACATAAAAAGACCTTGAGACCTCCAGGATCCCTGACCTGGATTTCGTCAAAGAGCCCGTACTATCCCTTAGCCCAACAACCGTCTTAACTGCTGCGCTTTGTTTGCAGTTCTGATAAGGGTCGGGCGAGTGATATTTCCCGTAGTCCCTTTCCAGAACCAAAGAAGCGTGCCGGTCATACTGTTACTTCCTAAGGAGAAGTTTCACCTCAGAGATTGCCCCGGAATCTCCACCACTCGAGACAAGGCGATCAAGTTTTCTCCGCAGCTGCTGGTAGGCAATGTACTTACCAAGCTGTTTCCTTTTTCCTATGGCTTTGAAAAACCCACTAATCCGGCTTTTGGCAAGCTCCCACCACTCCGACTTACTGCTGCAGAAATCCAGGATGGTTACCTGAGCCTGAAAAAAATCCTCAAAAGATTGTCTTACCTCCTCGTCATCCAGCAGAGCCGAATTCATCCTCCAAATACCCTTTCCTTTAGGTGGCATATCTGAAGCATTGAGAATCACAGACAGCAAAAGGTGATCAGAAAACTCCACCATACGACACTCAGGAGCCGAAAAGGCAGAGTCCCCTTTTAAAAAAAACCTATCTATCCTGCTCTCACAACTGCCTCGCCTAAATGTGTACCCCGTGCTGTCTGGGCAACGCTTAATATGAGCATCTTCCAGTCCTGCTTCCCTGGCTATCGTATTAAGAAAAACGCTATCATATCTCAGGCTGTCAGTGGAGCCTTTCCTGTCTTTGGGCTTAGTAATGGTGTTAAAATCACCTCCAAAGACAACTTGCCGAGATGTAAAAAGGAAAGGCTTAATCTTTGTAAAGAGGCATTTCCTCTCCCATCTAGTCTGTGGTCCATAAATATTTATTAAACGCAGATCATGCCCCTTCACAGAGACGTCCAGGACCATACACCTTCCAATCTCTACCTCGATAACCCGCCGACACGTTACCATGCCAGTAAAAAGTACTGCAACTCCGCTGTAAGGCTCAGCCGCAAGAGACCAGATGGAGGGCCCACGTCTCCACTCCCTCTTTGCCAGGTGGACATCGGCAAGTCTATTTAGCCGGGTCTCTTGCAAAAATAAAATATCAGCATCCATCTCGCTGAGCAAAAATAAGGCCATATTACGAGCCCTTACAGATTTTATACTGGCAACATTAATCGTTGCCAACTTTATCGGAGTGGGAACTGCCATCAGGATGATTGAGGTAGGCGTTTCTTAGCCTGAGCTCCCTCCCCCCTTACTGGAGACCTTGACCTCTTTAGAGAACACTCTACCTCATCTTCCTCCATCTGAGACACGGAATTAGAAGACTCCTCCTCCCCCTCAGATAAGGACCCAAACTTGTTTCCCAGCGGTAGATCATCTACCTCTAAGGATGAAACCGAGGAGGCAGAGGTCAGGACTACCTTATTCCTCCTTCTCCCCACCTTGGTCCACTCTCCCTCCTCCACTGAAACATTACCCTGAAAGACCTCATCTACATTATTAGCAGTGGCAACTTCCCCCTTCTTCACCTTAGAACCTCCACTAGAGGTTTTACACTGCCTTAGGGAAGGCCCTGATGAAGCTGCCACCTCAGATCTGCACGAATCTGCCCCTTTGGCAGCCTCAGACAATCTGGATGACTTATGTACTTTTGGAACACTGGGCACTTGAAACACTGGGGAAGAACACACAACAGAAGTAGACACAGACACAGTAGGGAGCACAGACTGGGGAGCAGACACAGTAGGGATCACACCTTCAGGCTGGGAAACTGACACCTGGGGGGGGTCCTCAGGACTAGCTGAAACAGCTCCACCAACCCCTTGCTGCCCCCCACGTTCCTCCTCCTCCATCCTCAGAAGTTCTTCCACCACCTCTGGCTGATTATGGAGGGCTTCAGGGCAAAGACTATAGGGGTGACCTAACTTGTTACAAAGATTACAACGAATACTATTGCAGTCTTTTGCAACATGCCCTGAGCCCTGACAGAGGGAACATTTCTGCACAGAACATGAGCTTGAAAAATGCCCCTTTTCACCACAGCGATGACACAACTTTGGTTGCCCTGCATAAAAAGTAATAATCCTGTCACGACCTATAAAGGCAGACGAAGGGATGTGCTTAACAACATTACCCGTGACATGCAGTTTTACCAACACCGTCCATCCTCCTGTCCAAATCCCCCTATCATCTACAACTTTCCTCAATGGAGCTTGGACATCAGCATATCTCCCCAACCACACCACCAGATCCGCAGCAGGAATGGACTCATTGCGTACTAGAATGGTGACGTTCTTATATAATGGCTGGCGAGAGATTACTTTGGGTGACAAACCTGCCCATTTTGGGGACTCCTTCCACCTCTGCTCATACCTCTCCCAAAAGACATCTAATCCTTCCGCCTTGACAAAGGAGAGGTCATACTCATATGACCCAACTGGGCTGATAAGGGCAAAAACCTCCTCTGCTTTAACCACTTACCAACCGGCCCATAGCCGAATGACGGCTGCAGGGCGGTTGGATAACTCTGGGTGGACGTACTATGATGTCCTCCCAGAATTCCCCTCTCGCGCGCCCCCTGGGGCGCGCACCCGAACACATCCGTGACCGCCGGGTCCTGAGGACCCGGCGCATCACGGATCCCGGTAAATGGCCGCTGATCGCGGCCGTTTACCATGTGATCGCGCCGTCAAATGACGGCGCGATCACATGTAAACAGACCGGCGTCATCTGATGACGCCGGTTCCTCTCCTCCCCGCCTGTGTACCGATCGGTACACAGTGAGCGGGGAGGGGGGTGGAGGGATGTCTGCAGCGCTGTGGGCTGTATGTGTAGTGCCCACAGCGCTGCACAGAGACATCCATCCATCCATCCATCCATGCTCAGCCATCCCCACTACACTGCAATGCTGAGCAATACTCTGCAACACCCCCACAATACTCTGCAATACCCCCACAATACTCTGCAATGCTGAGCAATACTCTGCAACACCCCCACAATACTCTGCAATACCCCCACAATACTCTGCAATACCCCCACAATACTCTGCAATACCCCCACAATACTCTGCAATACCCCCACAATACTCTGCAATACCCCCACAATACTCTGCAATGCTGTGCAATACTCTGCAATACCCCCACAATACTCTGCAATACCCCCACAATACTCTGCAATACCCCCACAATACTCTGCAATGCTGTGCAATACTCTGCAACACCCCCACAATACTCTGCAATGCTGTGCAGTACTCTGCAATACCCCCACAATACTCTGCAATGCTGTGCAATACTCTGCAATGCCCCCACAATACTCTGCAATGCCCCCGCCATACTCTGCAATGCCCCCACAATACTCTGCAATGCCCACGCCATACTCTGCAATGCCCCCGCCATACCCTGCCATGCCCCCGCCATACTCTGCCATGCCCCGCCATACTCCGCAATACCCCGCCATACCCCGCCATACTCTGCCATACCCTGCAATACCCTGCAATACCCCGCCATACTCCGCAATACTCCGCCATACTCCGCCATACTCTGCCATGCTCTGCAATACCCTGCCATACTCCGCAATACCCCGCCATACTCCGCAATACCCCGCCATACCCCGCCATACTCCGCAATACCCCGCCATACTCCGCAATACCCCGCCATACCCCGCCATACTCCGCAATACCCCGCCATACTCCGCAATACCCCGCCATACTCCGCAATACCCCGCCATACCCCGCCATACTCCGCAATACCCCGCCATACCGAGCCATGCTCAGCTGTACTTGGCCTCTGTATGTGGCCAGGCTGTGGAAGTCTCACACATGTGGTATCGCCGTACTCAGGAGGAGCAGGAGAATCTATTGTGTCATTTTTGGTATGTACATGTTATGTGGTAGAAATATTGTATAAATGGACAACTTTGTGTTAAAAAAAAAATGCGTTTTAACCACTTCCCGCCCACCGGCCGTCATACAACGTCCTTGACTTTGTGCGGAGATATCTGAATGATGGTTGCAGCTACAGGCATCATTCAGATATCGGCTTTTTCAGCCGGCGATTCCCTACACCATGAGAATGATCATAGCAGCTGTTCCACTGCTTGATCATTCTTACGGGAGGCGAGAGGGGATGTCCCCCCTCCCGCACTTCTACCGACTCACCGCTACGATCGAAGCCAGGATCGTTTTTTTTTTTTTTTTTTATTTCAGGCTTCCCAGCCTAGAGGTGAGATGTGGGGTCTTATTGACCCCATATCTCACTGTAAAGAGGACCTGTCATGCCATATTCCTATTACAAGGATGTTTATATTCCTTGTAATAGGAATAAAAGTGGTCAAAAATTTTTTTTTTGGGAAAAAAGCATCAAACTAAAATAAATAAAGTAAAATGAACAATAAAAAAAAATAAAAAAATTTTAAAGCGCCCCTGTCCCTGCGTGCTCGCATGCAGAAGCGAACGCATACGTAAGTCCCGCCCACATATGAAAACCGTGTTCAAACCACACATGTGAGGTATCGCTGCGATCGGTAGAGCGAGAGTAATAATTTTGGCCCTAGACCTCCTCTGTAACTCAAAACATGTAACCAGTAAAAAATATTAAAGCGTCACCTATGGGGATTTTTGAGTAGCAAAGTTTGGCGCCATTCCACAAGCGCGTGCAATTTTGAAAGGTGACATGTTGGGTATCTATTTACTCAGTATAACTTCATCTTTCACATTATGCAAAAACATTAGGCTAACTTTACTGTTTTGGTTTTTGTAAAGCACAAAACAGTTTTTTTCTCAAAAAAAACGCGTTAAAAAAATTGCTGCGCAAATACCGTGCGAGATAAAAAGTTGCAACGACCGCCATTGTATTCTCTAGGGTCTTTGCTAAAAAAACATATATAATGTTTTGGGGTTCTATGTAATTTTCTAGCAAATAAATGATGATTTTTACATGTAGGAGAGAAATGTCAGAATTGGCCTGGGAGCTACAGAACGCCTGAAGGTGCTCCCCTGCATTTTGGGCCTCTGTATGTGGCCACGCTGTGTAAAAGTCTCACACATGTGGTATCGCCGTACTCGGGAGTAATAGCAGAATGTGTTTTGGGGTGTAATTTGTGGTATGCATATGTGGTGTGTGAGAAATAACCTGCTAATATGACAATTTTGTGGGAAAAAAAAAAGTAAAAAAAAAACCTTGATTTTGCAAAGAATTGTGGGAAAAAATGACAACTTCAAAAATCTCACCATGCATCTTTCTAAATACCTTGGAATGTCTTCTTTCCAAAAAGGTATCATTTGGGGGGTATTTGTACTTTTCTGGAATGTTAGGGTCTCAAGAAATTAGATAGGCCGTCAGTACTTCAGGTGTGATCAATTTTCAGATATTCGCACCATAGCTTTTGGACTCTATAACTTTCACAAAGACCAAATAATATCCACCGATTTGGGTTAATTTTACCAAAGATATGTAGCGGTATAAATTTTGGCCAAAATATATGAAGAAAAATTACTAATTTGCAAAATATTATAACAGAAATGAAGAAAAATGCATTTTTTTACAGATTTTTCGGTCTTTTTTCTTTTACGGCGCAAAAAATAAAGAACCCAGCGGTGATTAAATACCACCAAAAGAAAGCTCCATTTGTGTGAAAAAAAGGACAAAAATTTCATATAGATACAGTGTTGCATGGCTGAGTAATTGTCATTCAAAATGTGAGAGCACCAAAAGCTGAAAATTGGTCTGGTTAGGAAGGGGGTTTAAGTGCCCAGTTGTCAAGTGGTTAAAACCCATCCCCAGAATACGGTCCACCACATCTCTCCTATTTGGGGGGGGGGCCTTCTCCAGTCCACCTCAATTGGACCACATTGCGGCGTTTAAAGAAGCTACCAGATGGTGTCAGATTGGCCTGACCTTCACTCACATCAGTCCCAGTGACCTCAGAATAACTGGCCCTACTCACCCTTGGGACAGGTGCAGCCACCGCCGCAGCATAAGAAATAACTGCACTCCTTGCAACATCCCGCACATCACTTTTAGTTACAGACCCCTCTTTAGAAACAACATTATCATCAACAGATGGAACAGAGACTTCTGACACAGAAATATCATCTACATTACCCTTGGTAATTCTTACTTCATTACCAGTAACTAAAGGGTTAATAACACCAGAGATGTCTTTATCAGCACTCTTCACAGCAGAGTCTGCACACCCCTCACTGGCTCTCTGTACACAGGTGGGAGTCTCAGCCAGGAGATGAGCTTGCTCTCCACTGCCCTCTACAGCACCATCTATAGGAACTACATCTCCATTATGTTTTATAGGCAAATCTTTAACAAAAACGTCTTTTTCAGCCAACCGATGCTTCAAAGGTTTTGGGGGGACATCACTATCCTCTTCTTCATCCTCAGATGATCCAGACACGGCAAACTTGCGACCATGCAAAGGGGATTCCATTTCTGTTATTAATTTAAGCATTCCTGCTCCCTTCACAGACTCAGATGGATCATCTTGCTCCATAGCCTCCTGCTGCGGTGACAAGGGCACAGAACTTCCTTGGCCCAGTGGCATACTGGCAGTCAAAACACCTGACTGCTGATCACCCGCAGCCTGTGTGCCAGAGCTTTCTCCACTTTTTGCAGGCATACTGATACTTGGCTCCTGATGTGAGTGGGGGGCACTGGGGACTCCTGATGTGAGTGGGGGGCACTGGGGACACCTGATGTGAGTGGGGGGGGCACTGGGGACACCTGATGTGAGGGGGGGGCACTGGGGACACCTGATGTGAGGGGGGGGCACTGGGGACACCTGATGTGAGGGGGGGCACTGGGGACACCTGATGTGAGGGGGGGCACTGGGGACACCTGATGTGAGTGGGGGGGGCACTGGGGACACCTGATGTGAGGGGGGGCACTGGGGACACCTGATGTGAGTGGGGGGGCACTGGGGACACCTGATGTGAGTGGGGGGGGGGCACTGGGGACACCTGATGTGAGGGGGGGCACTGGGGACTCCTGATGTGAGGGGGGGGGCACTGGGGACACCTGATGTGAGGGGGGGCACTGGGGACACCTGATGTGAGGGGGGGCACTGGGGACACCTGATGTGAGGGGGGGGGGCACTGGGGACACCTGATGTGAGTGGGGGGGCACTGGGGACACCTGATGTGAGTGGGGGGGCACTGGGGACACCTGATGTGAGGGGGGGCACTGGGGACACCTGATGTGTGGGGGGGCACTGGGGACACCTGATGTGAGTGGGGGGGGGCACTGGGGACTCCTGATGTGAGGGGGGGCACTGGGGACACCTGATGTGAGGGGGGGCACTGGGGACACCTGATGTGAGTGGGGGGGGCACTGGGGACTCCTGATGTGAGGGGGGGGCACTGGGGACACCTGATGTGAGGGGGGAGCACTGGGGACACCTGATGTGAGGGGGGGCACTGGGGACACCTGATGTGAGGGGGGGCACTGGGGACTCCTAATGTGAGGGGGGCTCCGCCGGGGACTCCTGATGTGAGGGGGGCTCCGCCGGGGACTCCTGATGTGAGGGGGGGCTCCGCCGGGGACTCCTGATGTGAGGGGGGCTCCGCCGGGGACTCCTGATGTGAGGGGGGCTCCGCCGGGGACTCCTGATGTGAGGGGGGCTCCGCCAGGGACTCCTGATGTGAGGGGGGCTCCGCCGGGGACTCCTGATGTGAGGGGGAGCTCCGCCGGGGACTCCTGGTATGAGGGGGAGCTCCGCCGGGGACTCCTGATGTGAGGGGGGGCTCCGCCGGGGACTCCTGATGTGAGGGGGGCTCCGCCGGGGACTCCTGGTGTGAGGGGGGACTCCGCTGGGGACATCTGATGCAAGGACGGACGGCTGGTGGCAGGCGACGTGGCTGGTGACACGCTCAGGGATCCCACTGATTCTGCATTATGGTGAGTTGAATGATTTCATTTTATATTACAATATAATAATAGAAATAATGCGCTTCAATCATCCTGACACCATAACAACCATGGTGCCGGATTGATTGAAGTGCTAACACCAGGTGTTTGGAGTATCTTTATCTGCTGATTGTTAAACTTTCTAGAATACACATATTTCTATTGTGTAGGATCTGGGGCTGCTGTCCCGTCATTTCCCTCTCTCTCCCCCTCTCTCCCCCTCTCCATCCCTCATTCATTTCAGACTCTAACCACACCCTCTAGAGCCACGCCCATTTAAGCCACGCCCACAATTTCACGTAAACCACGCCCATTTTTCGCCGCGGCGCACACTTGTCTATTTTTGCTAGGCCACGCCTGCTGACGAATGCCCCGCCCCCTAATTATTGTACAGCTCCGCCTACAGCCACAAAAGTGTCCCACATTTTTTTTTTACAATGTTGGCAACTATGTTTGCATGGTCGCAAGTTTGCAGTGTCAGGATCATCTGAGGATGAAGAAGAGGATAGTGATGTCAGCACAAAACCCTTGAAACATCAGGTGGCTGAAAAACCTGTTTTTGTTAAAGATTTGCCTATACAACATAATGGAGATGTAGTTCCTATAGATGGTGGTGTAGAGGGCAGTGGAGAGCAAGCTCACCTCCTGGCTGAGACTACCACCTGTGTACAGAGAGCCAGTGAGAGCCGCAAGTCACTCCGACTTAGAAGAAAGGTTCCTGTACTACTTTGGGGGCGACTTGCATAGACTTCTATACAGAAGTCGTCTTGCAAGTCGCCCTGGCAGTCGTGTGCAGGTCGCCTCGGTGAGGCGACCTGCAAGTCGTGCCGCTTCTACTGTGAACCGGCTCTCAGGGGTGTGCAGACTCTGCTGTGAAGAGTGCTGATAAAGACATCTCCGCTGTTAGTAACCCTTTAGGTACTGGTAATGAAGTAAGACTTACCAAGGGTAATGTAGATGATATTTCTGTGTCAGAAGTCTCTGTTCCATCTGTTGATGATAATGTTGTTTCTAACTTATCTAAAGAGGGGTCTGTAACTAAAAGTGATGTGCGGGATGTTGCAAGGAGTGCAGTTATTTCCTATGCTGCAGCGGTGGCTGCACCTGTCCCAAGGGTGAGTAGGGCCAGTTATTCTGAGGTCACTAGGACTGATGTGAACGAAAGTCAGGCCAATCTGACACCATCTGGTAGCTCCTTTAAACGCCGCAATGTGGTCCAATTGAGGTGGACTGGAGAAGGCCCCCCCCAAAATAGGAGAGATGTGGTGGACCGTATTCTGGGGATGGGTTTTAAAGCGGAGGAGATTTTTGCCCTTATCAGCCCAGTTGGGTCATATGAGTATGACCTCTCCTTTGTCAAGGCGGAAGGATTAGATGTCTTTTGGGAGAGATATGAGCAGAGGTGGAAGGAGTCCCCAAAATGGGCAGGTTTGTCACCCAAAGTAATCTCTCGCCAGCCATTATATAAGAACGTCACCATTCTAGTACGCAATGAGTCCATTCCTGCTGCGGATCTGGTGGTGTGGTTGGGGAGATATGCTGATGTCCAAGCTCCCTTGAGGAAAGTTGTAGATAATAGGGGGATTTGGACAGGAGGATGGACGGTGTTGGTAAAACTGCATGTCACGGGTAATGTTGTTAAGCACATCCCTTCGTCTGCCTTTATAGGTCGTGACAGGATTATTACTTTTTATGCAGGGCAACCAAAGTTGTGTCATCGCTGTGGTGAAAAGGGGCATTTTTCAAGCTCATGTTCTGTGCAAAAATGTTCCCTCTGTCAGGGCTCAGGGCATGTTGCAAAAGACTGCAATAGTATTCGTTGTAATCTTTGTAACAAGTTAGGTCACCCCTATAGTCTTTGCCCTGAAGCCCTCCATAATCAGCCAGAGGTGGTGGAAGAAATTCTGAGGATGGAGGAGGAGGAACGTGGGGGGCAGCAAGGGGTTGGTGGAGCTGTTTCAGCTAGTCCTGAGGGCCCCCCCAGGTGTCAGTTTCCCAGCCTGAAGGTGTGATCCCTACTGTGTCTGCTCCCCAGTCTGTGCTCCCTACTGTGTCTGTGTCTACTTCTGTTGTGTGTTCTTCCCCAGTGTTTCAAGTGCCCAGTGTTCCAAAAGTAAATAAGTCATCCAGATTGGCTGAGGCTGCCAAAGGGGCAGATTCGTGCAGATCTGAGGTGGCAGCTTCATCAGGGCCTTCCCTAAGGCAGCGTAAAACCTCTAGTGGAGGTTCTAAGGTGAAGAAGGGGGAAGTTGCCACTGCTAATAATGTAGATGAGGTCTTTCAGGCTAATGTTTAAGGGGAGGAGGGAGAGTGGATCAAGGTGGGGAGAAGGAGGAATAAGGTAGTCCTGACCTCTGCCTCCTCGGTTTCATCCTTAGAGGTAGATGATCTACCGCTGGGAAACAAGTTTGGGTCCTTATCTGAGGGGGAGGAGGAGTCTTCTAATTCCGTGTCTCAGATGGAGGAGGATGAGGTAGAGTGTTCTCTAAAGAGGTCAAGGTCTCCGATAAGAGGGGAGGGAGCTCAGGCTAAGAAACGCCTACCTCAATCATCCTGATGGCAGTTCCCACTCCGATAAAGTTGGCAACGATTAATGTTGCCAGCATAAAATCTGTAAGGGCTCGTAATATGGCCTTATTTTTGCTCAGCGAGATGGATGCTGATATTTTATTTTTGCAAGAGACCCGGCTAAATAGACTTGCCGATCTCCACCTGGCAAAGAGGGAGTGGAGGCGTGGGCCCTCCTTCTGGTCTCTTGCGGCTGAGCCTTACAGCAGAGTTGCAGTACTTTTTACTGGCATGGTAACGTGTCGGCGGGTTATCGAGGTAGAGATTGGAAGGTGTATGGTCCTGGACGTCTCTGTGAAGGGGCATGATCTGCGTTTAATAAATATTTATGAACCACAGACTAGATGGGAGAGGAAATGCCTCTTTACAAAGATTAAGCCTTTCCTTTTTACATCTCGGCAAGTTGTCTTTGGAGGTGATTTTAACACCGTTACTAGGCCCAAAGACAGGAAAGGCACCACTGACAGCCTGAGATATGATAGCGTTTTTCTTAATACGATAGCCAGGGAAGCAGGTCTGGAAGATGCACATATTAAGCGTTGCCCAGACAGCACGGGCTACACATTTAGGCGAGGCAGTTGTGAGAGCAGGATAGATGTTTTTTTTTTTAAAAGGGGACTCTGCCTTTTGGGCTCCTGAGTGTTGTATGGTGGAGTTTTCTGATCACCTTTTGCTGTCTGTTATTCTCAATGCTTCAGATATACCACCTAAAGGAAAGGGTATTTGGAAGATGAATTCGGCTCTGCTGGATGACGAGGAGGTAAGACAATCTTTTGAGGATTTTTTTCAGGCTCAGGTAACCATCCTGGATTTCTGCAGCAGTAAGTCGGAGTGGTGGGAGCTTGCCAAAAGCCAGATTAGTGGGTTTTTCAAGGCCATAGGAAAAAGGAAACAGCTTGGTAAGTACATTGCCTACCAGCAGCTGCGGAGAAAACTTGAGTGGTGGAGATTCCGGGGCAATCTCTGAGGTGAAACTTCTCCTTAGGTAGTATCAGTATGACCGGCACGCTTCTTTGGTTCTGGAAAGGGACTACGGGAAATATCACTTGCCCGACCCTTATCAGAACTGCAAACAAAGCGCAGCAGTTAAGACGGTTGTTGGGCTAAGGGATAGTACGGGCTCTTTGACGAAATCCAGGTCAGGGATCCTGGAGGTCTCAAGGTCTTTTTATGTGGATCTTCTGGGGGAGAAGTACCTCGATCGGGCAAAGATGTCAAGTTTTCTGGATTCTACACCAGGTCTGGGAAATAACATTCCGCTTGCAAGTTTGACAGGGGGAATCACAGCAGAAGAGGTAGTCAAAGCTATAGATGGTCTGGCTATTAAGAAAACCCCTGGGCCAGACGGATTGACGGCTGAATTTTATAAGATTTTCAAATCCAGCTTATCTTGTGGAGGTATTTAATGGCTGTCTGCAGGAGGGTTCGCTCCCTCCCTCCATGAGACAATCTGCTGTGATTCTGTTGTCAAAAGGCAAGGATCCCTAGATGATTGAGAATTGGCGCCCCATTAGCCTTCTCAATGTCGATAGAAAGATTCTGGCGAAGATAATTTTCTGGCGCTTGTCGTCAGTAGCAGACAGATTGCTTTCTCGTCATCAGCACTGTTCGGTCCAGGGCAGAAGCACTTTTTCAGCGGTGTTAGCTGTCCGGGAGGCTCTGGAACGTTGCAGGGCTGAGGGCTGGGGAAAGTTTTTGCTGGCACTGGATCAGGTGAAGGCTTTTGATCGTGTCAATCATGAGTACCTCTGGCTTCTCCTTGACAAGTATGGCCTGGAGGGTGGGTTTATTGGATGGCTTAAGACTTTATACAGAGAGGCAGAGAGCTTCATGCTTGTTAACGGTTGGGTTGGACGGCCCTTCGGGGTTGGATCGGGGGTGCGCCAGGGGTGTCCGCTGAGCCCTTTGCTATACGTGTTCGCAATCGACCCCTTCATCAGAAGGCTAGAGAGCGGACCGTTGTGCAGGGTGCCGGTGGGCATTACCGGTGAGCCGCCCTTGAGGGTTGTAGCCTATGCTGATGACGTTTCTGTCTTTATCTCTGGGACAGAGGAGGCACAGGAGGTGGTTTCAGTTATAGAGCAGTATTCCGAGGCATCAGGCTCCAAGGTCAACCGTGATAAAAGTGACGTTTTTTGGATGAGCGAGGGAGGTGAGAGCTTTGCACTTCCGGACACCTTCCCGAGGCCTCAGCAGAAAGTCAAAGTATTAGGCATCGAGTTTGGCCCTGATGATTACAGTAAGTCAAATTGGGAAGCCAGGCTGAATGATGCTGATGTCAAGGTGAAATGCTGGAAAGGGTGGCGGCTCTCCTTGAGGGAAAGGGTGGACTTGATTAAGACCTACCTGATTCCTACCTTTTTGTATGTCAGCTTTGTTTGCATCTTGCCAGAGTCTTGCTATACCAGGATTTATAGTTGTTTCTTCCAATTATTATAGGGGAACAGGCTGAATCTTGTGAAGCGGAATGTGACTTACCTATCTAGGTGGAAGGGTGGCCTAGGGATGGTCAACCCGGTTGTGTTCTTCTCCCTGATGTTTTTGAAACACAATTTTGGTAACATGCTAGCAGAGAGACCGCCTGGATGGGTAGGTATTTTCCAGATCTGGTTTAGACCTTTTCTGGGCTGTTGGGAGAGTGGCGGGCCAGTGAAAAGCCTAAGGATCAAGCATGGTAAGCTACCGGCTTATGTTGCCCTGTGCCTGAAAATTCTTAAACGGTGGCATGTGACAGCAGAGGATATCAGGTCCCTTCCTAGGAGACTCCTGGGGGAGAAGATCGTGGGTACTGTCTTTCATGCGCAACTGGCCTTAAGGGATTGCCCAGGTCATATTATGAGGGAGGGTTTACGCTTTCCACGGTAGGCTCTATGTGAGGGGGAACGTGAAGTGCCGCTCTTTGGACAATCGTGGTTGTCCAAGAGTGGAGTGTCAGGGTGAAGTGGAAACCATGGACCACTTCTTGCTTCAGTGCCCTTTTAATATAGAAGTCTATAAAAAGGTGGGGAGGGCTCTGAATATTCCTTTCCTGCCTTGCATGTCTTATGCTGAGTGGGTGTATGGAGCATTGCAGAATTGCAAGGGATTTGATTTGGACACTCTTTTTCTAGTCAGCTTAGTAGTCCGATATTACACCTGGAATGCACGGTGTCAGGTATCCCTTCGGCAGAAAGTCCTTCCTGTTCCGGTGGTGGTGTGTGAGATTCTTGGTGAGGTAGGGAAAATTCGGGGTCTCGAGAAAGACAGATGGCGGCAAAGGGTCTGGATAAAGGCGTGGAGGAATATCAGGCCTGTAGCTGCTGTTTGTTGATCTCTGGGTGTTGGGTTCTTTCCCTGTTTTCTCTCTGGACACTCCTTTAGATTTTCAAGGATAAACATAATTTTGAAGAAAGGCTACATACACATGATAATCTATGTTTCTTGGTCTGAATGTTAATCAAGTTGAGTAATGTGTAGAATTGTTGAAGATGTCTGTGCTATTTAGTGATATATGTATATAGTATAATATAACACAGTGATATTCCTCTTGGTTTAAAAAAAAAAAAAAACTTATATATTATAGGTTGAAGTAAGCCTTTATTATTATGTTTAGTCGTATATACAATATGTTATGCATATTTAAAAAAAAAAGGAAATATATGTATGTGTGTGTATGTATGTATGTATGTATATATGTATATATGTATAATATTTATTTTTTTTGTATTTTTGTATAAAAAAAAAGTTGGAATGTGTTTCTTGTTTGCAAGATTCTCAAATAAAAAAAATTGCCAACTCAATATTGAACCCTACGGACTAAAGGCCCATACACACAATACGAAAATGGGAAGTAAAATTTAATCCGAACAATCTGCTGATTTTTGGACCGTTAGTATGGTCCTCTTGATAGCCAATTCTTATTTTTCGTCCGACAAAAGCTGGATGTGCAGACTATAAAATTTTTATCGTACGTAAACTCAACGTCTGATTTTCATTTAATTAGTATGGTTTTTGTCCAAAAAAAATTGTAAGAGCAAGACTACTCATGTTCATAACAAAAGAATACATACAAAACTATTCAACACATTATGTCACTTCTGAAGTTGTATTCTGTTGGACGACAATTTTTGTATGGTGAGTAACCTTTTCACTTTCGATATGAGACTAGCATGCCACAAAAAACGGATGAACAGTTGTCCAAAAATCTGATCGTGTGTACGAGGCTTAAGACTGGTATGATGAAAAGTGTATACTGCGCTGTGACCCCACAATCCAGCAGCCGGCACGGCTGTAGACAAAGAGCTAAGTAGGTAGAAAATAAATAGGTGCAGCGCTATGATTGCAAGAAAAGGGGAAAATTGTATGTGATTCAAACATATATGTGACTTTATTGCGGCAATTAGATCCACGGACCGGGTGTAACCAACATCATTTCCGCCGGCATGAACAATGGGGATAACGTGACCAGACACACGGGCACAGAGCTGCCAACATTCCATCAAGACCTGATGCCAACGCAACCCGCGCAGGCCAAGCCAGCGGATTCTTGCCGCGTCGGATGAAAATCCCAGATATTTTCCATAACTGCGAATCTCAGCACGACGGGCAGCCCAGAAGATAAAGGAATCACCCAGTATCCATATTTGAGCCGGTGAAAAACCTGAAATTTTAACACAAAAGGTGAGGGCGAACATACAGCGAGAAACGAGATGACTCCCATCTCCCCAGTCGCTGAAGTTCCGTATCAGAAAACCCCAAACCAGAAGCGGCGGTAGCAGCGCCTATGCGAAACGAATGAGTAGAGAAGTCGCCCGCAGGTAAGCCTAAGGCCTTTAGGCAAAAACGAAAAACCCTCAAAAATTTAAACTGGCTCAACGAGGATGAGTCGGCATGCACAAAAAACGTGGGGGATGGGGGGCGCGCGGAAACAAATGGAGAAGCCAGGGATACTGGGCAAAACGGGCCGCCACAGTGGTGCAGCACCACTCGGCGGCCCCTGCCAAAACTGTCGGTCTTGGATGAGCGCAACAAAACCGTGACGCTGCGCTCAGCCAAAGAAACGTCCTCCGACCTGATACCCCCGGCAGACGACCTGGATTTTGAAACTAATTCCCCGATACAAAAGGCCCCAAAAAACGCCCACAAAAAAGCAACCCGAAAAAGCAAGGTCTCGAACTCGGATGAGCACACCTCCGGCAACATAGCCAAAATTTTGGATAATATATGAAGGGAAATCGGGCGCCTGGAATCGGCAAGGTGTGTGATGCGTTTCCAGCCTCGCAATATCCGACGTACCGGAAAAGCTTTTGTGACATCTTCCCACCCCAGGAGTTGGAACCAAAAGGATAGGGCTGACATGGCAGAAGATACGGTGGAACCTGACACACCCTTTTCTTGTAACTGGACCAGGTAAGCAAATAAGACCAGACGTCTATCATCTGGAGAAAAAACAGAGAACTCACCGCCCGACGCCTGGACCCACTCGTGCCAGGCCCGACAATAAGACGCCCACGTCCGCGGAGAAAGCGACGACCGAAGCAGCTCTAGCAATCCCCAGAAACGAGGTTCCATAAGTG
Organism: Aquarana catesbeiana; assembly: GCA_037953035.1. Taxonomy (NCBI): domain Eukaryota; kingdom Metazoa; phylum Chordata; class Amphibia; order Anura; family Ranidae; genus Aquarana; species Aquarana catesbeiana. The sequence continues at coordinate 205,806 of JBBHAA010000418.1, read as the reverse complement.
GGCCGGACAGGGGAGGCCCTCCAGCGAAGCCGACGGAGCCAAGGAGCGAAAACGAGGAAACTGTTGGCGGGAAAGAGCATCGGCAATATCGTTAGAAACTCCCGGAACGTGTTTTGCCTTAATATAAGTATTAAAATGCAAACATCTTAAAACTAAAAAAACGCAACAGTGAAACCACCGGAGGGGAACTGGCCGATTGCTTGTTCACTACCTGCACTACACTCATATTGTCCGACCAGAAGATCACCTGATGATTGCGCAACTGTTCACCCCAAAGCTCCACCGCTACAATGATCGGAAAGAGCTCCAAAAGGGTGAGATTGCGCAACAAGTCCATGCGGGCCCATAAGGCCAGCCAACATTCCGCAGACCACTCCCCCCGAAAGAAAGCACCGAAACCACAGGAGCCTGCCGCATCAGTGTACAGCTCCAGCTGTGAGTTTGGTGCCTCCTCCCACAACCAACAAGTCCATTGTACGGCTGCAAAAAAGTTAGCCAAATACCCAAATCAGCCCGCATGGGCTTGGTGATCCGAATGTAGTGGTGAGGGGCCGTAACCCCCTTCGTGGCCCAGGATAGGCGCCTGCAAAAAGCTCTCCCCATACGTGTGACCCTGCAGGCGAATACCAGGTGTCCCAACAAAGATTGTAGCCATTTCAGCTGCAGTTTCTTTGACCCTTTCGCCAAACGGACCAAGGATAGAAGCTTGGTCAGCTTCTCCCTCGGCAGACGAAAGACCATGGCCACTGTATCAATCTCAATTCCCAGAAAAGACAATACCGTAACCGGACCCTCGGTTTTTTCCGCAGACAGTGGGACGGCAAAACGCCGACACACCTCCTGAAAAACAGAGAGCAGGCATTGACACTGCGCACTGTCCGCGGGGCCCATGAAAAGGAAATCGTCCAAGTAGTGCAGCAGGGACTGAAACCCAGCCTCCTGGGTGACCACCCATTCAAGGAAGCTACTTAACAACTCAAAGAAATAACACAAAATGGCGCAGCCCATAGGCAGGCACATATCGAAGAAATAGCTTCCCTGAAAGTAGCAACCCAGGAGATGGAAACAGTCCGGGTGGACCGGAGGAAGGCGAAAAGCGGACTCAATGTCCGCTTTTGCCAACAGAGCGGACCGCCCTGCTGCCCTAACGAGGAGAAGAGCCTTGTCAAACGACGCGTAGTGTACCCGAGATTCCTCGCGATCAATTCCGTCGTTAACCGAGGAGCCAGAAGGGTAGGATAAGTGATGAATTAAACAAAATTTACCACTCGCCTTTTTTGGGACCACCCCGAGTGGGGACACCCGCAGGTTGTGAAATGGGGGAAGATCAAAGGGGCCCACCATGCGCCCCAGTTCCAGCTCCTTCCTACTGACTCGAACTCTACAGCCGATTTCAAATTGGAGGACCTGGTGGGGGCATCCGACGGGGAAAAGGGGATCCAGAAACCTCTATCAAGGCCATCCTTCAGGATCAGGGCCTCCCTATGAAGGGGGTACCGGTCTAGCCAGGGAAGCATCCCTAAGATGTTCACCGGCGTCCTCCGGCTTAGGAAGGTCAGTCTTGGCCCCCCCGCTCTGGGAAGCGTCTGTTTTCCCTTCCTAAAACATCGGCTGACGGGGTGTGCGCCCCCGCAGCTGGAGCACTCGTGCCTGAAGCGACAGGCGGAGTACCATTTACAGTGGCTTTCGTTGAATAGCCAGCAGACATCCTTTTTGGACGTGGTCAACGCTCCAGAATGAGGAGCGCCGACCGTGGACTGAAAGGACAAAGGCCTATGGGGGCACATAAGCAGCAACCACAGGCTACCATCCTGACAGTCAAAGCGAAGCTCCTTTCGCGCCGCCATCTTCTGCCGAAATTGGGTGTCATACTGGAACCAACACTGCCCCCCGTAGACTTTATACGCCCCCCAAATGAGGTCCAGATAACAGAATAATGAAGTCGCCAATTCCGGGAAACGCTCGCAGAGCACTCCCGCATAGGCACAGAAACCCTGCAGCCAGTTCCCGAAAGTCCTAGGAAGCTGTTTTACTTTATCGCCCTGCGCCGCAACGTCTACCCGCCGAGATTTGTCAATCGTTTCCCTATCCGGTGGCACTAGCGTCAGGAAATCGACAAATTCAATACGCCAAATCCAATCCTTCGTCTCCTCCGGTATATGGGTACCAGTGGGCGCTACTGCCCACAAGGCCCCCCTGGAGGGAAGGTAGGATATGGCGCTGCGCCCGAATCACCCATGCTGGATAGGACCGATTTGACAACCGACGCTATGCGGTCTTCGGGACCCGATACGGAATCATCAGCCGACTTACCCCAAATCAATTCACAATCATACTCACTGATCCTGGGGGGGCATCATCGATGATCGATCGACCTCATTATCCGGCGCGCCTCTGGAGGACTGAAGACTGATGCGGCCAGCACCGTGAGGATCCACGTGGCCGTGTATGTTCGGGCCCTCCCGCCCTACGGCGAGATCCAAGGGCGGAGGTCCCGTCACCAACTCGGAAGAGTCCCCTTGGCCGGGGGCAATGACTGTGCAGGAGCGTCTGTGAACTCTGGCCGGCTGATCCAGGGCAGAAGCTGCCACCAGCCTGGGTCTGGAGCTCGAGTCTCCCGCCCAGCCGGGCGCTGGGAGACTGGCGCGACCCACCTGATTTAGCGCGTGGGGGGGTAAGCCCCTGTGATGTGGGGGGAGTCACCCGCAGGCCCTCCGCCCGTCTGGGCGCAGGAGGGCGGCAGTAGGCACGGGGTGGAGGGGGAATGGAATCCGTGAAGGGCAATAAGCCTGCACCCGCCCTGTTGGGCGCAGAGGGGGCACCCCTTATATGGGAAGCGGTGTGGCGTGGCCCAGCCTGGGAATGGCGCCTGTCCCCCGCCCGGTCGGGCGCAGAGGGGGTCCTAGACCGCGGAAAGCCTACTCCAGAGTGCCCAGGGGCCAGTGGAGACCCCGGCCAGGAGGGCACAGAGGGATCTTGAAGCAGCCCAACAGCATCGGAGGAGGCATTACCCCCCACCCAGCCGGGTGCTGAGGGGATCAAATGCTGCGGATCCCCCTGGCTAGAAAAACCGTGGGCCAGCTGATACCCCGCCCAGGAGGGCGCAGGGGGATACCACCCATGTCTCCCTATTTCCCTGGGGTCATTTGCAGCATCACTACCCCCCACCCACACGGGTGCAGGGGGGTGCTGGTCACATTCACAATGTGACACATCTGTGGCCAGTTCAAAAGCTCCCACCCGTCTGGGCGCAGGGAGTGAACTGGCCACCAGGGGGAGCTCCGGAGCGCCGCCGACGCCGCTTGCCAAGGGATCCGCCGCCTGCTGGGACGCAGATGCAGGCGAACGGATCCGGCCCCCGACCGTCGCTCTCCGGGAGGAAAGCCTAGCCGAGGCACGGACTGGACGCCCGCCCGCCGCCCCCCGCGAGCCGAGGGGGCAGAGAGAGGTACCACAGTACTCGAGGCCGGGGGATGGAGCGCCGCGGCTCCGGCCCGGCCTCGCGCCATGCATTGGGAAGGGGAGGGGGGCGAGGGGGGGCCACCGAGCGGGGACTGCGCGATCTGGGACACCGAGGGAGGGGCGCGTGTCTGACCGACGAGGAGAGGGAGAGTGCCGAGGGGGGCACGCCAAGAACGGGCGGCCGACCCCCGCTTCCTCACCAGGGAAGACCCAGTAGCTGGAGCAGGGGACGAGGGGAGGGGGAGAGAAGGAGGAGGGCAGTAAGAGGCAGCAGAAGGACTGGGACTGAGGCGGGAAGGCGGGCGGGCACGTCTGCGGGCCCTGTGTCCCACTATCTCAGGGGGGGGGACAGGGGAAGGGGCAGTGGAAGGTGCAGGAGAAGGCACCCCAGGGGATAAGAGGGCAAAGAGCCAGTCAGCCTGACCTCTGAGAGCCAGCTCACGGACCTTAGCCAGGAGGTGGTCTGTGTCGTGTTTTTTTTTCTTTTTTTCGGTAAGTCGGTGGAGCAAGAGAAGAAGAAGAAGACTGTTGGACAGTTTTTTTTTTTTTTTAATAAAGGACTTGTCCCCAAGCCATGTCATGTCATTTTTACCATTTTTACACTTTTTTTGTGAAATGGTAGGGGTACATTTGTACCATTTCACACAGGGGGAGGCCAGGATCTGGGGGTCCTCTTGTTAAAGGGGGCTTCCAGATTCCGATAAGCCCCCCGCCCGCAGACCCCCACAACCACCAGGCAAGGGTTGTAGGGATGAGGCCCTTGTCCCCATCAAAATGGGGACACGGTTCTTTGGTTACCCCAAAGCACCCTCCCCATGTTGAGGGCATGTGGCCTGGTATGGTTCAGGAGGGGGGCACTCTCTCGTCCCCCCTCTTCTCCTGTGGCCTGCCAGGTTGCGTGCTTGGATAAAGGTCTGGTATGGATTTTTGGGGGGACGCCCACGCCATTTTTTAAATTTTGGCGCAGGGTTCCCCTTCTAATCCATGCAAGACCTGAAGGCCTGAAGGGTCTGGTATGGATTTTGAGGGGGACCCCCACGCCATTTTTTAAAAAAATTTTGGCGGGGGTTCCCCTTAATATCCATACCAGACCTGAAGGGCCTGCTATGGAATTTGGGGGGACCCCCATGCAATTTTCTTTTAAGTTTGCTTCGGGGTTCCCCTTAATATTCATACCAGACCCAAGGGGTCTGGTAATGGACTGTGGGGAAATCCCATTCCGTTTTTTTAATGACTTTTATGTGTATTGCCGGGACCGACAATTCATTATAGCCACGAATACTTTTAAACGACTTTTTTCCTTTAGAAATGTCATTTTGTGACGTAACTGTTGTAAACACGGGAAACATACGCCACTTTACATGCATACTATAGACACCCCCTGGTACAACATTTAAAGGAATATTTCACTTTTATTGTTTCACTTTAAGCTTTATTAAAATCACTTTTTATGACAATACCATGCATATAAGCCTTTAAAATTAGCATTTTGATTTTTCATGTTCGTGTCCCTTAGACTTTAACGGTGTTGATGTGTTCAAACTAATTTTTACTAATAAAACAAGTTACAATAAAAATGCCAAAAATCTATCCCCTATTTTGTAGACGCTATAACTTTTGCGCAAACCAATATACGCTTATTTCGATTTTTTTTTTCCAAAAATATGTAGAATACATATTGGCCTAAAATGAGAAATAAATGTATTTTTTTATATATTTTGGGGGGATATTTATTATAGCAAAAAGCAAAAAATATTGCTTTTTTTTTCAAAATTGTCACTCTTTTTTTGTTTATAGCGCAAAAAATAAAAACTGCAGAGGTGATCAAATACCACCAAAAAAGCTCTATTTGTAGGAAAAAAAGGACGTCTTTTTGTCGGTGCATTGACCGCGCAATTGTCAGTTAAAGCGTTGCAGTGCCGTATCGCAAAAAGTGCTCTGGTCAGGAAGGGTGTAAATTCTTCTGAGGCTGAAGTGGCTAAAAGTCATGTCAGAGGCGCAATTCCATAGGGCCCAAGTGAATTCTCCAACAGGGATCACACAGATGGTATGGGATGGGTGACAACTGGTGGCAAAAAGAGTATTCTTTCCCGGGCATGGCTTTCTGTAAATGCAGGTGTGTATAGATTTAGTATCTGGATCCCCACACAGGGAGATATCCAGAAGTCAATGTTTGGGAATTAAAAAGAGACTGAACTGAAAATTGAGTTCATTATCATTAATGAAACTGACAAATTCATTCAATGAAGAGTCATCCCAATCCCACACCATCAGCAGATCATCAATGTAGTGGGCATACCAGACTATATTGTGTGCAGAGGGGTTGTCCAAAGAGAAGAGACAAAGCTCCTCCCACCAACCCATATATAGATTTGCCATTGGTGGTGATAATCTAGCCCCTTTCGATGCCCCACAGCGCTGGACATTAAAAAAATCATCAAAAATAAAAGAAAAAATCTGCTGTGATTGGCCCTTTACCCCGATCATGGACACTTCTGGGTGCGTGCCCCAGGGGGTGCATGAGAAGCACGAGAATGGGGGGCTGTCATATGACGGCCTCCCAGAACTAGCTGGCCGCACTGTAGCCATCATTCGGCTATAGCATGGTCAGCAAGTGGTTAAAGTTGGATATAAAATGAAGAAATTAAATATCTGAATTAAAAACAAAATAAAATGTGTAATCTCCAAGGCCTCATGCACACTGGATGTTTTCTTAACTCTCCTAGAAGTCTTCCTCCTGGCAGCATTTTAGCCAAAAAAAGCCTTAAGATTGTAAAAGTGTGTAATGTATTTAGCAGCATTTACCTGTGTCAATCATTTGGGCATTCATTCATATCATTGGCCAGAATAAATCATTTATTACAGTGGGGCAAAAAAGTATTTAGTCAACCACCAATTGTGCAAGTTCTCCCACTTAAAAAGATGAGAGAGGCCTGTAATTGTCATCATAGGTATACCTCAACTATGAGAGACAAAATGTGGAAACAAATCCAGACAATCACATTGTCTGATTTTTGAAAGAATTTATTTGCAAGTTATGGTGGAAAATAAGTATTTTGTCAATATCAAAAGTTCATCTCAATACTTTGTTATATATCCTTTGTTGGCAATGACAGAGGTCAAATGTTTTCTGTAAGTCTTCACAAGGTTGTCACACACTGTTGCTGGTATGTTGGCCCATTCCTCCATGCAGATCTCCTCTAGAGCAGTGATGTTTTGGGGCTGTCGCTGGCCAACACGGACTTTCAACTCCCTCCAAAGGTTTTCTATGGGGTTGAGATCTGGAGACTGGCTAGGCCACTCCAGGACCTTGAAATGCATTGTGTCAGAGAGAGCTGTATTTTGCCACTCATGGGACATTCCTCTACCCGGCACCCCTCATGGGAGCACACTGTGCCGGGGCGAGGAACCCCCAAAGGAACTCAAGGACCCGAGCTCTCCCTATGAAAGCTCGTTTCCCATTAAGACTACATCTTTGAGAACCGAGGGATAAAGTAGAGCAATAGGGGGAGAGGGAATTAAGTAATTCCCTGCTCCACTACTGTAGTTGACACTGAAAATTAAAAACACTGAGCAAACAAAGTAACCATGTAGCTGAAACAATACCAAGGTCTAGAGGAGACCTAAGGCAGAGAGAATAGTAGGAAGGAAGAAAGAAGGAAAAGGATAGAGGGGAGGAGGGAGGGGTGGAACATCACTCGTGCGTTAAGGGTATGCTTTATGTGGGTCCATTAGGAGGATCTAAGGCTACTCCTACCAATCGGGCCCATGGATTCCAGATACCGTCAAATTTCTTCACAGTATCCTGGACTATACTAGTGAGTTTTTCCTGGGACATTATCCAGGATATTTTTCTTTTGGCTGCTGGGAGAGAATCTCCCGGCTGTTTCCATTCTCTGGCGATTGTGAGCTTAGCCCCCAGCAGCACAAAGTGAATCAGTCTGCGAGAGGATTTTGAGATCCCCGGGATCGGAGCATTAAGAAGGGCCACCAGAGGAGTTCTGGGAATCTGGGACTCAACCAGTTCTTCCATTATATTGAATATTCTTTTCCAGAAGGAACGAATTCTGGGGCATTCCCACCATATGTGAGACATTGTGCCCTTGAGTTGACAACCTCTGAAACAGAGAGAGTCAGCTGTTGGATAGATTGAGGCCAGTCTTGTCGGTGTATAGTGCCATCTGGAGATCACTTTCAGGCTGGCCTCCACTAAAGTGGTATTGAGGACACCCTGGAAGGATCTGAAACATGATCTCTGCCAATCTTCCAACTTCCAATTAAAGCGGAGCTCGGACTCCCAAGCCTCCATAAAAGTCGTTTTTGAGTCTGGCGATGTAAGTGAAGAATAGATCACCGAGATCCCACCCCCCTGGTCTCTGGCCTGACCACACCACATTTCGTAGTCAGAAAATTTGGGGGGGAAATCTTTGTCTTTACATAGCGATTTTAAGAAATGAGAGATTTGGCTGAACCAAAAGGTTTCAGATAAGGGCATGTCTAGCGTTTTGATGCAGTGTTTTAGAGTGAAGGGGCCTGCGGCTGTGAAAAATTGTCCTATCCTGTACAGGCCTTTATCCACCCACCACTTGAAGGCCATAACATTTTTTCACGGAGGGAATTCTGGGTTATTATAAATATGAGTAAGGGGTTTGTATGCCGATACTAATGCTTTTGAAGAGCGTAAGGAGTCCCATAAAGCAAAAGAGTGGGAAAGGGTCGGGCCAGTATAAAGGGTCTGTTTCTTGGGGGTGTCCAGAGGAGGAGGTCTAGTGTGAAGTTAGGAATTGCCTGTTTTTCTATTGCAACCCAATCAGGTTTTTCTGAGCTAAAATAGACTGTTGACATTTGGGCCAGTCTGGCAGCTTAGTAGTACTTGTAAAGGTGGGGTAGACCCAGCCCTCCCTTTTTCCTATGTAGGTAAAAGGGTTCTTTGGGGAATTCTGTATCCCGCCTTACCCCAGATGAACTTTAGAAGTTTTCTTTGGAAAGATCTAATATGGTCCTTCCAGAGAGGGATGGGTAAGGTGCGAAACAGGTATAGCAATCTGGGAAGTAAAGTCATTTTAACTGAATTTACCCTCCCCACCCAAGAAATATTATTACGGGACCAGGTGTTTAGGTCTGTTTCAAGCTTCCGATACATGGGAGGGTAGTTATGGCCGTATAGAGTTTCAGTTTTAGCTGTTAAGTTAATCCCTACAGTGGGGATCAAAAGTTTGGGCACCCAAGGTAAAAATGTGTATTAATGTGCATAACGAAGCCAAGGAGAGATGGAAAAATCTCCAAATGGCATCAAATTACAGATTAGACATTCTTAAGATATGTCAAAAAAAAGTTAGATTTTATTTCCATCATTTACACTTTCAAAATTACAGAAAACAAAGAAATGGCGTCTGCAAAAGTTTGGGCACCCTGCAGAATTTATAGCATGCACTGCCCCCTTTGCAAAGCTGAGACCTACCAGTGTCATTGATTGTTCTCAATCATCGTCTGGGAAGACCAGGTGATGCAATCTCAAAGGTTTTAAATGGCCAGACTCATCTGACCTTGCCCCAACAATCAGCACCATGGGTTCTTCTAAGCAGTTGTCTAGAAAACTGAAACTGAAAATAGTTGATGCTCACAAAGCTGGAGAAGGCTATAAGAAGATAGCAAAGCGTTTTCAGATGTCAATATCCTCTGTTCGGAATGTAATTAAGAAATGGCAGTCATCAGGAACAGTGGAAGTTAAAGCAAGATCTGGAAGACCAAGAAAAATATCAGACAGAACAGCGCGCAGGATTGTGAGAAAAGCAATTCAAAACCCACGTTTGACTGCACGATCCCTCCAGAAAGATCTGGCAGACACTGGAGTTGTGGTACACTATTCCACTATAAAGAGATACTTGTACAAATATGGTCTTCATGGAAGAGTCATCAGAAGAAAACCTCTTTTACATCCTCACCACAAAAATCAGTGTTTGAACTTTGCAAATGAACATATAGACAAGCCTGAGGCATTTTGGAAACAAGTTATGTGGACCGATGAGGTGAAAATGAAACTTTTTGGCTGGAATGAGCAAAGGTACATTTGGAGAAGAAAGGGCACAGAAGTTAATGAAAAGAACCTCTGTCCAACTATTAAGAATGGGGGTGGATCAATCATGCTTTGGGGTTGTATTGCAGCCAGTGGCACAGGGAACATTTCACGAGTAGAAGGAAAAATTGATTCAATAAAATTTCAGCAAATTTTGGATGGTAACTTGATGCCATCTGTGAAAAAGCTGAAGTTAAAGAGAGGATGGCTTCTACAAATGGATAATGATCCTAAACACACCTCAAAATCCACGGGGGATTACATCAAGAGGCGTAACTGAAGGTTTTGCCATGGCCTTCACAATCTTCTGACCTCAACATTATTGAAAATCTATGGATAGACCTTTAAAAGAGCAGTGCGTGACAGACAGCCCAGAAATTTCAAAGAACTGGAAGACTTTTGTAAGGAAGAATGGGCAAAGATACCTCAAACAAGAATTGAAAGACTCTTGGCTGGCTACAAAAAGCATTTACAAGCTGTGATACTTGCCAAAGGGGGTAGTACAAGATATTAACTCTTCAGGGTGCCCAAACTTTTGCAGACGCCATTTTTTTGTTTTCTGTAATTTTGAAAGTGTAAATGATGGAAATAAAACCTAACTTTTTTTGACATATTATAAGAATGTCTAATCTGTAATTTGATGCCATTTGGAGATTTTTCCATCTTTCCTTGGCTTCGTTATGCACATTAATACACATTTTTACCTGGGGTGCTCAAACTTTCAATCCCCACTGTAAGTATTTGATGGAGGAATCGCTCCATTTGAAGGGAAAGTTTTGTCGTAGGAGGTTAACAGTCTCGGGTGTTAGTGAGATGTTGAGAGCTCGTGACTTAGAATAATTAACTTCTAAACCGGACAGTTTGGCGAAGGCATCTAAGGTTTTGCATAAATTGGGAAGGGAGGTTACGGGGGAGGTGAGAAAGAGCAGGACGTCATCCGTGTATAGCCCGCATTTGTGAGTTTGGGAGCCGCAAGTCACTCCCTGGGTGTTTGGGTTATAACGAATTGCAATAGCAAGCGTTTTAATGGCCATTGCAAAAATTATCGGTGAGAGTGGGCATCCTTGTCTAGTCCCTTTTTTAATTGTGATGGGTTATGAGTAATATCCTTGCAGGCGAATACTGGCACTGGGGTCGGAATAAAGCACCCGTATCAGTCCGAGGAATCTTTGTCCAAAGCCCCATCTTTCCAACATGGCAAAGATATATGGCCAGGAGACAGAGTCGAAGGCCTTTTGTAGGTCCAACGACAGGAGCATACCAGATTGTTTAGGATCTCCCGCCCAGTTAGTTTGAAGGATGGAGACCAAGTCTATGGCCCGCCTGATTTGGTCTTGGCCTTGTCTACCCGGAATGAAACCCACTTAATCCTTGTCTATATAAATATTGATGAAGGAAGCCATGTGATTAGCAAGGATCTTGGTCAAAATTTTGACATCACAGTTAATGAGTGATATAGGGCAATAATTTCCTACATCTTTCCGGATTCTTGTCCGGTTTAGGGATCACTGCGATGTATGTAAGTTGAGGATCAAGTGGGTCCCCCTGTGTTTTAGAGTTGAAGAAGTGTGTTAGATGTATGGCTAAGGTGTTGGAGAAGGTCTTGTAATAGGTGTTGGACAGACCATCCGGGCCAGGAGCTGAGCCATTTTTCAGTGATTTTATTACTCCAAGTACGTCTTCCTCCGTGAAAGGGGCTTCAAGGCTGTCTCTATGTTCTGCTGAAAGCGATGGAAGAGAGAGACCACCCAGGAAAGAATCCAGTGTGGTATCCTGCGAAGGAGATGTTGACAAGTAAAGGTTACTATAAAAACCCTGGAAGGCCTCTAAGATTTTGGAGGGATCAGCCGTGGAGCCCTGGCCTGGGATCTTTATTTTTGGCATAGTGTGTGATTTGATTCGGGGCGTTAATTTAGCGGCTAGCATGGAACCCACCCTATCCCCTTGGGTGTAGAATTTGTGCTTGTTCCAGCGAATTTGTTTTTCGGCCTTAGCTGTCAGGGCTAGGCTGAGCTCCAACCTGGCCTTATCTAGCTGGGATATCAAGAAGGGGGAGGGGTTGGATTTGTGAAGTGTCTGAAGTTTGGAGAATTTAGCCTCCAGGATCTTTATGTCAGCCTCTCTTTCCCTCTTAAGTTGGGAAGCTAGTTTGATTAGCTCCCCTCTAATAAAGGCTTTGTGGGCAGCCCACAATGTTTTGGGCGATATACCCTCAGTTTTGTTTAGGAGGAAATATTCTTTTAGGGATTTGTTCAGCATTTTGACATGGATTGGATCTGTGAGAATGGATTTGTTAAGTCTCCATTGTCCCCTGCCCAATCTGCGGTTGTGTGTGTTTATTTCCATGACAACCAGGGAATGATCAAATAAAACAGTGTCTTTGATATGCGATTTTATGATCAAGGTGTGTGTTAACCAGGAGGTGATCAATCCTGGCATAGGAGTTGTGTGGGTGGGAGAAATGGGCATAGTCCCTTTTTAGTAGGGTTCAATTCTCTCCAGATGTCCGCTAACCCATGGGCATGAATGAGTCTAGCTATTTTAAGACTTTGTTTGGTAGGGCAGGTAAGCCGATCGGTGGGGGGCCTGGATTAATCCAGCCCTTGATCTAAGGCAGTGTTTGAATCACCACCAAAGATAACCTTACCTTCTAGCGCCGGTGAGAGAGTACTCAGAAGGTTCTGAAAAAAAGCCGCTTGGCCCTTATTAGGGGTATAGTAGGAGACTAGGGAGTAGATCTGTTCATCTATTTTACCCTTAACTAAGAGAAACCTGCCATGTGGGTCTTTAATTTCTGCAAGCCAGCTAAAGTTGCACGTTTTGGCAAACGTTATGGCCACCCCTTTGGACTTTTTTTCGGCACTGGCCAGATAAAACTTTGGGTAGTGGGAGTGGAGGAACTTGGGACAGTATTTGGCTGGGAAATGAGTTTCCTGCAGTAGAATAATATCCAGTTTGGAAGATTTAAAGAAATTAAACATTTTGCGTCTTTTAACAGGTGAATTTAGGCCCTAAACATTGTGGGTGGCAATCCTTAAAGTGCTGGGTGTGGGATCAGCCATGAGACCAGGGAGAGTGAGTGCTATAGGGTCCTCCGTCACTTACCAGTGCTGAGACCTTCGGGAGCCACTCTGACAGCGAATGCGGTGCCTTGACCACGATAGGAGCCTCCGATTGGGGGGATAAACCTCTGAACTGGGCTGAAATGAAAAAAATCTTTAAGTGATGTTCCGTGAGTTGGATGAGGAAGGGAGTAGAAAAGAAAGACGAGAAAGCGAAAGAGAAGAGAAGGAAGAAATGGGAGAGTGCATTTCCAACAGAGCTACATAGAGCCCAAGGAGGAAAGAGGACCCCCCCATCATCTCACTGTAACACGTGAGAGAAATCATTGTTAAATGTCCAACCGCAGTTGGACTTCCTATCCCCCAGAAACCCGCGGGTGACTAAGGGATAGGAGGAGACACATGCAATCCGGCCCAAATCAGGGCGCCCTATAACCTGTGCTGAATGTTAAATATGACCCTAAAACCAAACAAGCAAGAACAGGTTATAATAATTGAAGAGAAAATATGAGGTTTCCGAACCCTAGATATACCCCATCTTGAGTGCACCACTCTCCAGTTCTCTACTGAGCAGAGAGTGGAGGCGTAGCAATGGGGACCTGAGCTTGAACCATAGAACAAAAAAAAGAAAGAAAAAGGAATAAAAAAAATTGTCAAGTTAGGAGAATTTCAATTTTACTATTGTCCCCTAACAATGGAGAGACATCAGTGAGTAAAATTGCTCCCAAGGAGAGGGAGAGAGTCTGTTTCTTTTATCAGGAGGACAGTCAATATCAATTGAGACCGACATCAGGAGACACAAAGGATGTTGTGGTCATGTGGTCATGGTGGACCATAGTGGGAAGATCTTCTGGATTTGTTCTTGGTCCAAAGAGAGTGTCAGGGAAGGATCCATCCGCTGGTAAGATATATCATTTGGCATGCAGTACTGGGGTCCACCAGCAGGTGTCTCCTGGCAGTGTTGAATTGTCAGGAGAATATTTCCCTGCTGGTGTCATTTCATCTTTTGGCCGCAGTACTGACGTCCACCAGCGGATGGATCCTGGCAGTATGGAGCAGACAATACTCCCTGCGCTCAGGTGTGACTTGAAGACAATCATAGCCAGTCCTATAAATACCCGGCAAGCCCTCATATGCTTGCCTTGGTATCTCTCTCCTTGAGCCCTGACCTTGTTCGCCTGTTACCCGATCCTGAGCCTGCATCTGACCTTGTGCCCGAGCTTATCCTGACCCGATCCCTTCTGTGTTCCTGTACCCTTCAGCCCGATCCATCCCCTCTCTGTCCTGTTGGTTCCCTGTCCCTCATTTACTGATCTTCCTGTGTATGACCTTGGCTTGGCTAACGTTTATGCTTCTGGTATATCCCTTGTCCTGCTGACCTGCCGTGTATGACTCTGGCCTGGCGTACATCTGTGATTCCAGTACTGCCCCTTGCTGTATATATTGTTGTTGTTGGTGGGTTTGTTGGGTTGGTTGTTCACTGTTTGTATTTTCTAATTATCACCTATTTTAATAAATATCACTATTCACTTACATGTGTTTTGGGTTATCTCTGTGCAGTCCACACAGTCTGGTCTACTAGTCTCCTGACAGTATACCAAGGCATCCCTGACCAGACGTGGCTGCATGGAGAAACCATCCTGGTTTGTTAGGTCTGCTAAAATGGATTCGAATGAAATAATTTATTATTCTCTGCTAGCAAAAGAGGATGGTGAATATTGTGGCCAGATTTTAAAAGGGTGGACTAGTGACCAGCTGATGGAAACTATCCGATCAGCTCATTCCCTAGTGGATCAGGGGTGTATGTCATTTGAAGATGTTCAGCCCCTGATCCAGTTATGTGCTAAACTAGCCCTTTCATGCATTCCCGAAGGAAGCAATGATTTTTCTCCCCCCTTCAATTATGGCCAAGTTGAATCCCTGGTTTGGTTGTTAGAGGATGATCCAGCCTATTTCATGGAACACTATTCCTCCTGTTCACAGCAGGTGTTGTCTAGTTGCATCCAGTCGGTGCAATCCTTGATTAGTCAGGCTGTGTGTGAATCAGCGTTTGTTCAATCTGTGCTGCAGGCATGGTCAGATCTCCTGTCTTTAGCTAAGCCACAATATTCCAGCCCTACCATTAATCACCTGCCTTCCCAAAAATCTATCTCCCCGTCGCCTATGGTAACCTCAGCTACAGCCCAGTTTACTCAACCCCCTACCAAATACTACTACCCAGTCTCCAAGTGTAGCACCTATCCCGCCTTCAATCCACCTGTCTCTTCTCCTCCACCTGTAACAGTCCCACAAAACCCCTCTCTAGCTACAGTTCCTTGGTCTTCCTTCGATCCAGCTACTTTCTTTTCTTTCAGCCCTGCACCTACATACAAAACTGCACGGGCTAAACCAAAAAAGAAACAAAAATTCTTTCCTACCCACACGATCCTGACAGTAACCCAACTTGCTTCCACACCAACTAACCCACCTGATTCTGCCAAACCTCTGCCTGCTGACGTTCCAGTCTGACGTTCCAGTGCCTGCTACCCAGTCTGACGTTCCAGTGCCTGCTACCCAGTCTGACGTTCCAGTGTCTGCTACCCAGTCTGACGTTCCAGTGCCTGCTACCCAGTCTGACGTTCCAGTGCCTGGTACCCAGTCTGACGTTCCAGTGCCTGCTACCCAGTCTGACGTTCCAGTGCCTGCTACCCAGTCTGACGTTCCAGTGCCTGCTACCCAGTCTGACGTTTCAGTGCCTGCTACCCAGTCTGACGTTTCAGTGCCTGCTACCCAGTCTGACGTTCCAGTGCCTGCTACCCAGTCTGACGTTCCAGTGCCTGCTACCCAGTCTGACGTTCCAGTGCCTGCTACCCAGTCTGACGTTCCAGTGCCTGCTACCCAGTCTGACGTTCCAGTGCCTGCTACCCAGTCTGATGTTCCAGTGCCTGCTACCCAGTCTGACGTTCCAGTGCCTGCTACCCAGTCTGACGTTCCAGTGCCTGCTACCCAGTCTGACGTTCCAGTGCCTGCTACCCAGCCTGACGGTCCAGTGACTGCTACCCAGCCTGATGGTCCAGTACCTGCTACCCAGCCTGACGGTCCAGTGCCTGCTACCTAGCCTGACGGTCCAGTGCCTGCTACCCAGCCTGACGGTCCAGTGCCTGCTACCCAGCCTGACGGTCCAGTGCCTGCTACCCAGCCTGACGGTCCAGTGCCTGCTACCCAGCCTGACGGTCCAGTGCCTGCTACCCAGCCTGACGGTCCAGTGCCTGCTACCCAGCCTGATGGTCCAGTGCCTGCTACCCAGCCTGACGGTCCAGTGCCTGCTACCCAGCCTGACGGTCCAGTGCCTGCTACCCAGCCTGACGGTCCAGTGCCTGCTACCCAGCCTGACGGTCCAGTGCCTGCTACCCAGCCTGACGGTCCAGTGCCTGCTGACCGGTCTGATGACCTTGTGTCCATGTTCCAGCCTAAAGTTTTGCTACCAGTGTTCCAGTTTGATGTGCCCGCTTCCCAGTTTGATGACCTTCTGTTTGCTGTCCAGCCTGATGCGCCAGTGTCTTCTACTCAGCCTGTTGTGCCAATGCCTGTGCCCGCTGTCCAGTTTGAGGTCCCAGTGCCTGCTGCTCAGCCTGACATCTCAGTGCCCATGTTCCAGTCTGACGCTTCAGTGACTACTGTCCAGTCCGATGTACCTATTGTTCAGCCTGGTATGCCAGCACCTGCTGTTCTGCCCGATGTGCCAGCGCCTGTGTCTGCTGCCCAGTCTAAAGTTCCAGTACCCGCTGCCTGGTCTGATGTCTCGGTGCCGGCTTTCCAGTCCACTTTCCAGCCTGATGTGCCAGTGTCTGCTACTCAGCCAGTTGTGCCAATGCCTGTGTCCGCTGCCCAGTTTGAGGTCCCAGTGCCTGCTGCTCAGCCCAAAATCCCAGTGTCCATGTTCCAGTCTGACGCTCCAGCGACTACTGACCAGTCCGATGTACCTGTTCAGCCTGTTGTGCCAGTACCTGCTGTTCTGCCTGATGTGCCAGCGCCTGTTTTTGCTGTCCAGCCTGAAATTCCAGCACCTGCTGCCCGGTCTGATGTCTCGGTACCCACTTTCCAGCCTGATGTGCCCACTGTTCAGCCTGATGAGCCTGCTTTCCGGTCTGATGTGTCCATCCTCCAGCCTGATATCCTGGTACCTGTCTTCCAGCCTGATGTCGTGATGTTGGTATCTCAGCCTGAGGTTTCAGTGCCCGTGTCTCAGCCTGAAGTTTCGATGCCCGTGTTTCAGCCTGAAGTTTCGGTGCCCGTGTCTCAGCCTGCTGAATCGGTGCCCGTTACCCAGTCTGTTGAATCGGTGCCCGTTACCCGGTCTGCTGAACTGGTGCCCGTTACCCAGTCTGCTAAATCGAAGTCCGTCACTTTGCCTGTCAAGCCAGTATCCGTTATCCGGCTTGCCGAACCAGTGCCCGGTGTCCAGCTCGCTGAGTCGGGGCCTGTTACCCAGCCCACTGGGCCGGGGTCCGTTACCCAGCTTGCTGAGCCGGTGCCTGTAATCCAGCCTGCCTTTACGGTGCTTGCTGTTCGGCCCAATGTTCCAGAGCCTGCTGTCCATCTCGATGACCCGGAGCCTGCTGTCCAGCTCGATGACCCGGAGCCTGCTGCCCAGCTCGATGACCCGGAGCCTGCCCAGCTTGATGACCCGGAGCCTGCTGCCCAGCTCGATGACCTGGAGCCTGCTGCCCAGCTCGATGACCCGGAGCCTGCTGCCCAGCTCGATGACCCGGAGCCTGCTGCCCAGCTCGATGACCCGGAGCCGGCTGCCCAGCTCCGTTTGTTCCTGTCTGCTGCCCAGCTCAGTTTGTTCCTGTCTGCTGCCCAGCTCGGTTTGTTCCTGTCTGCTGCCCAGCTCGGTTTGTTCCTGTCTGCTGCCCAGCTCGGTTTGTTCCTGTCTGCTGCCCAGCTTGGTTTGTTCCTGTCTGCTGCCCAGCTTGGTTTGTTCCTGTCCGCTGCCCAGCTCAATGACTCTGATGTGCCAGCTGTCTGCCTGGATGGGCCTGATGACCAGCCTTCTTCCACCATTCTGCCTGATGCCATAGACTATGGACAATTAAGACTAGTTGGAGCGTCTGGAGGCCGCTCCTTTAGGGGGGGTACTGTCAGGGAAGGATCCATCCGCTGGTAAGATATATCGTTTGGCATGCAGTACTGGGGTCCACCAGCAGGTGTCTCCTGGCAGCGTTGAACTGTCAGGAGAATATTTCCCTGCTGGTGTCATTTCATCTTTTGGCCGCAGTACTGACGTCCACCAGTGGATGGATCCTGGCAGTATGGAGCAGACAACACTCCCTGCGCTCAGGTGTGACTTGAAGACAATCATAGCCAGTCCTATAAATACCCGGCAAGCCCTCATATGCTTGCCTTGGTATCTCTCTCCTTGAGCCCTGACCTTGTTCGCCTGTTACCCGATCCTGAGCCTGCATCTGACCTTGTGCCCGAGCTTATCCTGACCCGATCCCTTCTGTGTTCCTGTACCCTTCAGCCCGATCCATCCCCTCTCTGTCCTGTTGGTTCCCTGTCCCTCATTTACTGATCTTCCTGTGTATGACCTTGGCTTGGCTAACGTTTATGCTTCTGGTATATCCCTTGTCCTGCTGACCTGCCGTGTATGACTCTGGCCTGGCGTACATCTGTGATTCAGGTACTGCCCCTTCCTGTATATATTGTTGTTGTTGGTGGGTTTGTTGGGTTGGTTGTTCACTGTTTGTATTTTCTAATTATCACCTATTTTAATAAATATCACTATTCACTTACATGTGTTTTGGGTTATCACTGTGCAGTCCTCACAGTCTGGTCTACTAGTCTCCTGACAGAGAGTTTGGGGATCCGGCCGGAGGGGGACGCTTGTTGGAGCCAGAGGAGGGGGGGTGCTTCCGTGTCCGTTTCCTGCGAAATTATCTTTAGGTTGAGTAGTAGCTTCTCTCCCATTATAAAGCTGGAGAAGGAATGGTTCTGTCCTTTGTGAGAGAACTTGACCGCAAACTGAAAGGCCCATCTGTACTTGATGTCCTTCTGAGCCATAGTGGATAATAGAGGTTTCAGAGTTCTTCTGCGCTGTATGGTGGAGGGGGAGATATCCGCAAAGATTTGCACTGTGGCCTTGGCAAAAAATTTGGGAGAGGGTCTGGACCTGTTTCATGAGCTTCTTTTACTTCATAATAATGTGGTTTGGCAATAATGTCCCTGGGGAACCGTCTTTCCTGGGGGGCCCCAGGGCCCTGTGAACCCGGTCCAGTTCCAGACGTGCTGTTGGAATGTTTTGGATCAGTTCTTTCATACGGTCCTGCGTGGCTGCCTCGACGTCTATAATTGATTCTGGCAGGCCTCTGATCCTAAAGTTCAGCCTCCGAGATCTGTTCTCCAAATCATCTATGCGGGAGTTAGCTGTTTCTAGTTGGTCTTGGAGGGATTGAATCAGGTCCGAGTTCTGGTGGGAGACTGCAGCAGTCTGTTCAAGCTTTCCTTCAATGGTGTCCATTCTGGAGCCTATATTCTGCAGGTCTGCTTTAATGTCTCCTGTAATTTTAGCTGCCCTAGCCTCTAGCCCCCTTTCAAGGAGATTGGAGAATTTAGAGAAAAGGTCTTCCATCATAAGCTGGGTGTTCTGGGTCGATGGGCTGAGGGGGATAGGCGCAGCATAAATAGTTGCCATCTGGCCTGCTGGGGAGAAGGCCTGTTCTCCAAATGTACGGCTGAGGAGGGACTCTGTGGAGGCCGGTGAGGGAGTCTGAGCCTGCATTCCTGCATTGTGAGAGCCAGGGGTGATGTGGAGAAGGGCAGGGGTCAGCACTTGCCTGTGATCCGGGGTCGCTTCATTGAGGGAAGCATGGTGCTGTGCTGCAGCAGCGGCCGTCACGGCCATCTTGGTACACCCGGCGTGGGTGGAGGCGGCAAATACGGGGATCAGGCTTCTCCTGACCACAGATCCAAGCCTATTGGGATGTGCTCCGGTGCTTGGGGGGTTCCTGAGCCGTGTCTGTAGCAGTCTAGAGGGGTCGGAATTGTGCGCTGGGCGCGCCTGAGATGGTGAGGTGCGGAGCTCCTGGCTCAATCGGCCATCTCGGAACTCTCACGCATGCGCATGCCCCTGCCCACTTTTAACCCTTTTTCGGCCATTAGTGGGGGTTAAAAGCACCCCGCTAGTGGCCGAAAAGTGCCACAAAAACTACAGCAAAGTGCCACTAAAAATAGCGGTGCTTTACCGCCGACGCCCGCCCCAGTGTGAAAATGAAAGTGCCCTCAGAGTGTTTATGTTGGGAGTAATGGCAGAAGACTGATTCCTCAGGTACAGGTTCATCTCTCTTGGGCTTTAGAGACTCGGCATCCAATAGAGTCTAGATAGATGAAAGGCTGCAAATGCTGTGTGCAGATCAGATAGAGATTCTGCAGGGGAAGGTGGGGGAGGAGCTTATGGCCTTTGCTGTCAGAGTCAGAAATCCTCAGTGCTGCATGACTGCATTGAAATCCTTCCTGGATACATCAGAGGAGGAGGACACATGATGGAGATACAAGACATTCAAGTATTCTTCTTGGGATTAGATATACTTTAAATGACAGAGGATTATAAAATGGTACAATGGGAAGCTCATGTACTAAATAATTGTATTAATAGTGGATAATGGACTTTAGCCCCCTATCAAAAATAATCCCTTATGAGATTAAAAGGTGACAGCATTGTCACCCCCAGCCCTACATACAACACCCATCCCCCATACCAGTACTGGTACTATGCTAAAGTACAAGTGCAATCTGAGGAAGTCCCCTCTAGTCTCCAGCATTGATTGCTGATAATCCTCCACAGAAGATGGAATTGTTGGTGATAGTTATGACATGTAAATCTGACTGATGATTACATAATAAGAACTACAACATGGACAGTGGATGGACTCTGAGATCTCCAAAGCTGGAATGTACAGAGCAGAGGACAGGAAACAGCTCAAGCTTGTAGAGAGAGTTCAGATCAGCAAAGTAATAGAATTCCTGCAGACAGAAGGTGACAGAGACAAGACACCGGGGATCACACATCCTTCACACATCTCCAGTCTCATGGGGAGGATCCACTTATCTGCATTTATACATCAGATCAGCAATAATGTACAACAATCTTTATTGAATTGTCGTGAATAATAAGTCAGAATAAGTTGTGCCTTTTTTAAGGTCAGGTTTCCCGCACAATAATTATTATTGAGTAATTCTTAACGAGGATATTTTTAAGATACAAAATCAATCTATATGACACAGTCTATGCATGTGAAACTTATTCACGGAGACGTGAGCATACGAAACAGTCATTTATTGGTAGACAAACACAAATAATCACATGAAATTAAGATACCGATTGCGTTACATGAACGTCTTGAAAATCAATAAAAACACTTGCAAAAATGGGCGTACCGTCCCTTTGACCTAATACCACCATGATAACTTCTCGGTAGAATCAATAACCTTGTGAACTTGACAATTAAACAGAACATCTGTATTTCACACGTACAACCGTTACTATACTGCAGGTAAGTAAGTGGTTAAAAATGTGAAATAAATTAGACGTTTGTTTTGTCAATAAATGTGGCAACTATGGAAAAAGAAAAATATAATGAAAAATTTGAATCTTTAGTGAAAAATCTACAAGGCGGTTATTGATTCGGGAGAATGATTATCAATTGTATAATATTCAATACATCAATATTTGAGAGAACATACAAGATAAAATCAACATGACATAATTACCCATTCCAGGATGGCTACTGTTCCTATTGGCTGGTTACCAGAGTTAAAATGGCTGCCGTAGTTTCAAAATGGATACTGTTGTGTTACACTACGTGATTTATAATGCTCTGTGTCTTTTTAAGATTTGTTCCCTCTGTCTATCTGAACTCTTTCTCTCACCGTAGTTCTGTATATTCTCCTCCCCTTCCTCTCTCTGATTCATTGTGCACAGTATACCTCATTGCTGTAACATCTTTACATGTGGCTTACAACTGCAACGTTTTTCTACCTATGAATATCCATCATTAAACGGAACATTCGAGAGGATTCATCGTCTGTCTTTCCATACAGTGAGTTATTCATTGAGTTAAGCTGCCTGAATTGATGCAAGGGATAAATAGATCACCAGGTCATATAAGCTCTATGTGAAGCTGAAGATTACATTTATAGCCTTGTAGTTGAGTCAGAACAGTAGAAAAACGGAGTTCCACAGCCTAATTACAAGATTTCTGCATATAGTACTGTTACAGACAAGATTTACTGCCCTCATTGCAAGAAAGATTGAGTCAGCAGCACATGGAATCTTCATAACCTGAGACCAGGCTGCAGGGTGTCATATTACAGCACACAGATCCTGCCTGCTTATCACTGAGACATTGTCTGCCTGTGTCAGCATGAGTTACCACAGCTCTCAATATGAATATACAGCCACTCCAGCACAAGACACTGAGCCAACTGACTTACCCAAACGCTCAGTCAAACCCACCTGGAAAGTGATGGGGAATTATGAAGCCTTAAGAACTGAATTGTTTAATAGCTTGAAGCTATTTTGGGAAAAAATTACTTCTGAATCAAATACAGTGTCTGTTGAACGTGAATTACTGACACTACAGGGTGCCATTAAACAACTCTCTATCTCTTATGAGCTCTATCAGCTTACCAGTGACAAGTTCGTTAATGTCTTACAAAATATGAACACAGAACTTTCACTCGAGGAATTAAAGAATTTCAAGGCTCTTAATCTGGAAAGAGACAGTTTTATCCAGCAAACCAAATTAAAGGCAGAAGCAAAGATAGAGCTGCTACAGGACACTGCATCTCATAGATCTGTTTCCACCAGACATTCTAAAAGGTCTTCTAGAAGTCATAGTTCAAGATACTCAACACTCAGTGAGCAAATAATTAATGCGCGCGCTGAAGTGAAAGCCAGCAAGGTGCAGGTCGCATACGCAGAAAAGACAGCACGTCAAAGAGCAACAATAGAAATCTTGAATGAACAGTGTAAACATGATGCAGCTATGGCAAAGCTAAGGGTCCTAGAGCAAGCTATCAGTGCGGACGAAGGTGCAAGTGACAAAAACAGCATCAACCTAAACATAGCAGATATGGAAGATCCCCTCAAACGCACTAAAGACTATGTCCTAAGCCACTGCAGTGTACACTCCATTGTCTCCAATGCTCCTGACAACATAGAAACTCCTTCACAGCTTCAAGTTAAAGAGGTTCCAGCAACTTCCTGCTCGCAAAATCACTCCAATGCATTTCCTGCCTGCCTACCTAACTTTCCTTCTTATGTCACAGAGCATCGGGTGCAAGCAAGTCATCAATTTCCAGTCATCTGTACAGCATTGAATCAACGTACCATTGGAACAACCAACTTCAAGCAAGCAACTCACCTGAACGCATCTGCTGCACCATATTTACCTGTGTCCTTTAACAATAATGTCAAAGATAGTACAATCAGCACCATTCAGCCAACAACATCTCACATAAAGGCAGAGACAACTGAAACAGCAGAGTTTGTGAGGTACATACTTCGCAGAGAGCTCACAAAGACTGGTCTTACAAGTTTTGATGACCAACCTGAGAACTACAGAAGTTGGAAATGTGCTTTCAGAACTGCAATCAGCGATCTTGGCATTACAGCGGCTCAAGAATTGGATCTGCTGATTAGATGGCTTGGTCCTCTATCTGCTGCACATGTTAAGCCATTAAGATCAGTTTTCATGGACAATCCTACAGCAGGCCTTACAGCTGCATGGGAGCGACTAGAGCAAAGTTATGGCAGTCCAGAAGCTATAGAAAATGCCTTGTTCATGCGCCTGGAAACTTTCCCAAAGATATCTGGTAAGGACAACAAGGAGTTCCAGAGACTGAGTGACCTTCTCCTTGAGCTTCAGCTAGCCAAGGCAGACCCAAAACTACCCGGACTCAGTTACCTTGACACTGCAAGAGGGGTAAACCCAATCGTCTCCAAGCTCCCGTATGGTTTACAAGAGAAATGGTCTGCACTAGGATCATCATACAAAAAAGAGAACAAGGTTTCCTTCCCTCCATTCTCTTTCTTCTGCAACTTTATCAGGAGAATCGCAGAGACCAAGAATGATCCAAGTTTTTCCTACGGTGAGTACAGTCTCTTCTCACCATTTCCTAAGAGTACCAGTCTTCAGGGCAACTATAGAAGCCGTAGAGGCCCAGTATCCGTGAAAAAGACTGACATCCTTCCCACTCCTACCACAGTTGTTGCCACGGACAGACAGAGTAGGAAGATTGAAAACCCTAACAGAGAGTGTCCCATTCACAAGAAGCCACACCCCCTCAAAAAATGTATTGGCTTTAGGAAAAAGCCTCTTGAAGAGCGTAAGGAGCTTTTAAAGACATTTAGGGTATGTTTCAGGTGCTGTGCTTCTACCGAACATTTTGCAAGGGACTGTAATGTATCCATCAAGTGTATAGAGTGTGGCTCCGAAGAACATGTGCAAGCACTACATCCGCTTGAGCCTAGCTCTGAACAACCTGCTAACTCTCCTCCCAGGTTAACGCATGGCGGGGAGAATACAGACCAAGTGCCTAATTCTACCATCATTTCTTCATCCTGCTCTGAAGTTTGTGGAGAAGACCGCTGCGATAAGTCCTGTGCTAAAATATGCTTGGTGAACATATACCACAAGGACCAACCAGAAAAGACTCCAAAAGCCTATGCTATTTTAGACGATCAGAGCAATAGATCTCTTGCAAAATCAGAACTGTTTAATCTATTTGAAATAAAAGGCGAAGCTCATCCTTACACCTTGGGTACCTGTAGTGGAACTACAGAGGTTTCTGGAAGAAGGGCTCATGGACTCATGGTATCTTCTCTCAAAGGTAACTTGCAATTACCTCTACCTACACTTGTGAAGTGCAATCAGATACCCGCTAACAGGGAAGAAATCCCTACTCCAGCTGCTGCTTTCTATCACCCTTACCTGAAGGTAATAGCAAATGAGATACCGCCGCTTGACAAAGATGCTCAGATCCTTCTTCTGTTAGGAAGAGACATTCTAAGAGTTCACAAGGTACACAGACAAGTCAGTGGACCCCCAGATGCCCCATTTGCTCAGCGCATGGATCTAGGGTGGGTCATCATAGGCAATGTCTGTATAGGCAAAATGAAGAGACCTACCAACATTTCGTCATTCAAGACAAATGTTCTGCCAAATGGCCGAAACACTTACTTTGAGCCATGCCCACATCACTACTGGGTGAAAGAGAAGATAGCCAGCCATGGATGGCAACATGGTATCTCAGGTAACACAAGCCCTTTCTCCTGCCACGATGACGACTTTGGCTCTACAGTGTTTAATACAACCAGTGAAGATGACATACTGGCTCCTTCAATGGAAGACAAAGAATTCATCAAGGTAATGGACAATGAGTTCTTTCAAGATGACTCCAATAACTGGGTAGCACCCCTACCTTTTCGTCTTCTAAGAGAGAGACTGCCCAACAACTTGCAACAGGCCATCAGTAGATTCTCCTCCTTAAAACGAAACTTAAGCAGGAAACCAGAGATGCAAAGACACTTTGTGGACTTTATGCAAAATATATTTGACAGAGATCATGCAGAGCCTGCACCCCCACTAAAGGAGGGAGAAGAATGCTGGTACCTTCCATCCTTTGGCGTGTATCACCCACGTAAACCAGACCAAATCAGAGTTGTCTTTGATTCCAGTGCTCAGCATGAAGGTGTTTCTCTTAACAACATGCTCCTTACAGGGCCTAACTTGAACAACAATCTAATAGGAGTCTTGATTCGCTTCAGACAAGAACCTGTAGCAGTTATGGCAGACATTCAACAGATGTTTCACTGCTTCATTGTCAGAGAAGACAACAGAAACTACCTCAGGTTTCTATGGCACAAAGACAATGACATCCACAAGGAAGTTATAGACTTTCGAATGAAGGTACATGTCTTTGGTAACAGTCCTTCTCCTGCAGTGGCAACTTATGGGCTAAGGAGAACAGCTCAGACTGGAGAAGAAGAATATGGATCTGATGTTTGTCAGTTTGTTGAAAGAAACTTCTACGTTGATGACGCACTCAAGTCTTTTCCAACCGCTAAAGAATCGATTGATCTCCTCACCAGAACAAAGGAGATGCTGGCTACAGCAAACCTTAGACTGCACAAGAATATATCCAACAGCCAGGAACTTATGAATGCCTTTCACTCTGAGGACTATGCCACCAGTCTAAAAAAACTTGATTTGGGTACAGATGTGCCTCCTGTACAGCGAAGTCTGGGTTTGTTGTGGAACATCGAACAAGACACATTCACCTTCCAAGTGTCAACTTGTGACAAACCCTTCACTAAGAGAGGAGTCCTGTCGGTGGTGAATAGCATCTATGACCCACTCGGTTTCCTTGCTCCAGTTACCATTCAAGGTAAGATTCTGCTAAGACAGTTATCTACTGAGAACATAGACTGGGATACTCCCTTACCTAGTGAGAATCAACACAAGTGGGAAAGGTGGAGACATTCTTTGAAGTCACTAGGAAAACTTCAGATTTCCCGTTGCTATGTTCCAGGTTCTATTTCAACTGTTTACCAGAGGGAAATTCATATTTTCTCTGATGCATCAGTTGAAGCTATTGCTACTGTAGCCTATTTGAAGATCTCTGAAATGAATGGGGAATCACACTGTAGTTTTGTCCTAGGCAAGGCAAAACTCACTCCCAAACCTGCACATACCATACCAAGACTTGAACTTTGTGCAGCTGTGCTAGCAGTAGAAATTGCCGAAGTCATACGAAGTGAAATGGACACTAGAATTGATTCTTTCACCTTCTATACAGACAGTAAGGTAGTACTTGGTTACATATACAACCAAACAAAACAGTTTCATGTGTATGTCAGCAACAGGGTTGAACGTATTAAAAGATTCTCCCTACCAAGTCAATGGCATTACGTTCCCACTGAACTCAATCCAGCTGACTGTGGGACCAGAGCCGTGTCATCTGATGTTGTTCAGGACAACTCATGGCTGTCACCTCCAAGCTTTTTGTGTGAGGAGTCATACTCACCCCCTGTTGACTCCATGTTGCAGACTCACAAGTCTTTACCACTCACCCATGATACTTTGTCTACCTTTCTCGCTGAAGTGTGTGCTATAGTGAACGCAAGACCTTTAGTGCCAGTATCTTCAGATCCCGATGCTCCAGTGATCCTTACTCCAGCTTCGCTCCTTACTCAAAAGATTGGGGCTGCTGTAATATCTTCAAGTGAGATTGAACCCAAGGATATCTACAGGTGTCAATGGAAGCAGGTGCAGCATCTCGCCAATGTGTTTTGGCATCGCTGGAGGAAGGAGTATCTTCATCACCTTCAAGGTCGTAACAAATGGCAAACATCTA
This sequence comes from Aquarana catesbeiana, assembly GCA_037953035.1. Taxonomy (NCBI): domain Eukaryota; kingdom Metazoa; phylum Chordata; class Amphibia; order Anura; family Ranidae; genus Aquarana; species Aquarana catesbeiana. The sequence goes on along the minus strand of JBBHAA010000418.1, from coordinate 178,806 downwards.
AGCCTAATCTTAAGGTTGGAGATCTCATCCTTCTAAAAGACAAGGAAGTTTGTCGTAATGAGTGGCCCATGGGTCTTATTATTAAAGTTATGCCCAGTGACGATAACAAGGTCCGGAAGGTAGAAGTCAAGGTAACCAAGGGAGGATCCACACGAACCTTCACTCGACCAATTACTGAGTTAGTACTTCTTTTTGCCAGGTGAGTGACTTGTGCAAGGACTAGCCATGCTGTTGGCACGGCGGGGAGTACATTGCTGCTATCTACAGGTTCTACCTTGAACTTTGGAACTTTTTGAAGATGTCATACGTCGGACTACATGTTCTTCAATCCTGTTGGACTTATGTTATACTTGCTTGTTGCATGTTTTTCATTACAGGTTCCAGAACATTTAACAGTATTGGATTTATTGAATATATATATAATTGTTTATGGTTATGAAATCTAAAGATTTCAGACGGGGAGTGTTGTGTTACACTATGTGATTTATTATGCTCTGTGTCTTTAAGATTTGTTCCCTCTGTCCATCTGAACTCTTTCTCTCACCGTAGTTCTGTATATTCTCCTCCCCTTCCTCTCTCTGATTCATTGTGCACAGTATACCTCATTGCTGTAACATCTTTACATGTGGCTTACAACTGAAACGTTTTTCTACCTATGAATATCCATCATTAAACGGAACATTCGAGAAGATTCATCGTCTGTCTTTCCATACAGTGAGTTATTCATTGAGTTAAGCTGCCTTAATTGATGCAAGGGATAAATAGATCACCAGGTCATGTAAGCTCCATGTGAAGCTGAAGATAACATTTATAGCCTTGTAGTTGAGTCAGAACAGATACTCTTAAAGAGGATTTACTCCTTGTGACCTCCGAGTTCTAAGTATTAGGTGTTGAGGAATCTTCATGAATGTAAAGATATGTATTCATGCATGGTGCATGAGTGTCAGTCTGGGAGTGTGTGTATCTCCCAGTGTCCCCCCTCAGGGTGGATCCCTGAGCTTCCTTCTGAGCTCTCCCCCTGAGCTCTCCTGCTTTTCTCCCTCCTTTCTCCTCTCTTCTCTGGCATCTTCCTTGCCTCTAAATATCATTTCAGATAATAAGACCATAAAAATGATAATGGCTCTGCCCAAAAGGACGTGGCCTTCTTTCGTATTGGTTATAAACTTAATCATTTACCTTTCTTGTAAATTTAGTGAGTTCAAATAATACCACCTTCAACCACCAGGTGTCTCACGTGTGTTCTGAGTTTATCTTTTTAAGTTAATACGTTCTATTTTCATAATGTGTATAATGGTGATAAGAGTATATACCTTTAAATATTCTGGTAATCGGTCTAATATAAAATACACTCAGTATCATTTTGATTTATCACTATTACATAAACTGGTAAATGTATGTCTATAAAAACTGGTCTACCTATGAAATACACATGTTGTTATATATATTCATCAATACAACATAAAAATGATTATCTATATGGATACCTGTATAATTCTGGTATCTCCAATGAATATTTGTTTATCTAAGCATAGGCTACAGTCTTATATAATTATAATCATAATTATATGTTTTTCCTAATACTAATTAGTTTCTTAAAACACTTCTACTTATAAAATCACACTTTCATATATATTTTCTTCATACCAAAGTTGTTGGGTCCGCAGATGCCAAAATTATAATATGTCTCTGTGACCTACAATGTCATAGATAGTTTGAAATGACTTATAATAACCTTATAGATACTTTTAAAATATTTTTGACTTGCACCAACTTCACATGTTTCCCACTGGATGTTTAGAGATGACTTGTTTGTCTAAGCAGTTCCTAAAAATTCACACAATGGGTTTTGTTAGCCAAGGTGTTAGCTATTTAAACAGTCCCTCACTTGAACACAATAGGTTTAGGCCAGGTGAGGTTATTTCTATGTGAGAATAGTCTGTATAACCTTCTCTCCTATTTTTTCGTTTATTCACTAATACCATGTGAATATCTCCTTGTTTTGTGACGAGAGCAGTCATTGTTCCAACTAGTTTTCCTCACAATACATGCTTGTAAAAGTCTTCAATATTTGAAGTAGTAGAAAAACTTGGTCAAACATGAGAACGTCTATTTTGTCCTAAAGGTCTCCAAAAGGGCAACAGTTCAATTATTGTAACATCACAGTTCATCTACTTTTTGAGGCCTAAGCATCTCTTATGTTTCTGCCAGTAAATATAAAATATATTTCTTCATGAATTCACAACAGAATGGAAGAAAAAAGATACAAAAAAAGTTAAAGCCAAGAATGTCATATCACAGCTCACCAATCATTAGATGTGGGGGCTGCATTAATTTTTTCCCCTCTATTATCTCCTGGTGGTCTGGCCAGCAAGACATCTCCTGTATTAGTGAGACACAACTCTGGAGGAATGAGAAAAGGAGGCACAGTAGTATTTTTAGTCGGCTGAATGGTTGTGATAAATGTATTAGCAGATTTGGATACACTAAAAAAAATGAAGCCAAACTCCAGCTCACACTTTATAGTCAGTTACAACAAACAGTTTTGGGGGGATAAAAGTTTTACATGAATAAATAAAAGCTGATCATATTAATCACCACTGCCAGTGTTAAATGGTTTGTCTCATCCATGTAAACTGATACATTCTGCTGGAGATTTTGTGCTTTTGAAAAGACCTGCTGGCTGATTCACCAAATGAAAATAGAAGAAAGACAAAAAAAGGAAATCTTTTACAGCCATCACATCTAAGGATCGGTGAGCTGCAATATAATAAATGTTTGATTTTGGGTTTAATAACACTTTAAACTTTTCTCATCAGAGTAGAGAAAAGACATCCATCCTCCTAGGACACCAGCAAAAAACTGAGGCATGCTGGGAGTAGGAGGGATTATCCTGGTCCCGCCCACAATTATTTAGTATGTCAGTGTCAGATTCTCCTGTAGGTGGCAGTATAACCCAAACTTATCTGAATTGCTGTGTCCCTCATTGGATGAGAAAGAAAGAGAAGTGTGACTGTGATTGGTGGGATTGGGACATCACAGAACAGATCTTACAGGACAAATGACCAATGAGGAGGAATATTTCCTGTTATATAATCTGATATCTCCCATCATCCTCCATTGTGCAGTGTCACTTCTTAGTTGGTAAAGTCCTACAAGAAGGTGACAGGATGGTGTAAGATCATCACACACAGTACAATCTGACCATACAATCTTTGTACAATCAGCTTGTAATATGAGGACCTACCTAAACTATCATATCAGTCTCTATACAATCAGACAGATCCTTACTCTACATACTTGTTGGAAGATCAAACAGAGATTGTACAATCAGATTGTAATGTGTGTGGTGAGTATTAGATATCCTGGAGGATGCTGGGAAATAGTGTGAGAGAATTCTGCTGAGATCTGATGACTCTTTATATCCTCTCTTCTAGGATTGACTACGACTCCTTCTCAAGGGAATCAAGAAGAGAACTACAAAATCTGGAAAAGCTCCGACCAGAAATGAAGATTTCTAGGCGGTGACCCCGGAGGAAGAGACTCGGCTACAGCTGTGAATGGAGGAGGGGGGAGGGGACATTGCTGTGAATGGAGGAGGGGGAGGGGACATTGCTGTGAATGGAGGAGGGGGAGGGGACATTGCTGTGAATGGAGCAGGGGGAGGGTACATTGCTGTGAATGGAGGAGGGGGGAGGGGAGATTGCTGTGAATGGAGGAGGGGGAGAGGACATTGCTGTGAATGGAGGAGGGGGAGGGGACATTGCTGTGAATGGAGCAGGGGGAGGGGACATTGCTGTGAATGGGGGAGGGGGAGGGGACATTGCTGTGAATGGAGGAGGGGGGAGGTGACATTGCTGTGAATGGAGGAGGGGGAGGGAACATTGCTGTGAATGGAGGAGGGGAGAGGGGACATTGCTGTGAATAGAGGAGGGGGGAGGGGGCATTGCTGTGAAAGGAGGAGGGGACATTGCTGTGAATGGAGGAGGGGGGAGGGGACATTGCTGTGAATAGAGGAGGGGGGAGGGGACATTGCTGTGAATGGAGAAGGGGGAGGGGACATTGCTGTGGAGGGGGAGGGGACATTGCTGTGAATGGAGGAGGGGGAGGGGACATTGCTGTAAATGGAGGAGGGGAAGGGGACATTGCTGTAAATGGAGGAGAGGGGAGGGGACATTGCTGTGAATGGAGGAGGGGACATTTCTGTGAATGGAGGAGGGGGAGGGGACATTACTGTGAATGGAGGAGAAGACTCAGCTATAGCTGTGAATGGAGGAGGGGGAGGGGACATTGCTGTGAATGGAGGAGGGGACATTGCTCTGGATGAGATATAAATCTGAACAAACCCGACCCAAGAGGAGAAGAATCGTGACAGATGAAGTAATACACCAGGACAGGATGGGGGATTCTGTTTTGTAATGAAGAAGATAAAAATTGAACATTTCATATATAATCTGACTCAGGGAACACAGCCGACATTTATCTGTCATCCTGGTATTTATCTTACACAGGCGGGTCCCCCTCCCCCTCCCCCTCCCCCATAGTGAGGGGATCCTTGTTCTCTGAATGGAGTCTCCCCCTCCCCTCCCCCATGGTGGGGGGATCCTTGTTCTCTGAATGGAGTCTCCCCCTCCCCCTCCACCATGGTGGGGGGATCCTTGTTCTCTGAATGGAGTCTCCCCTCCCCCGATGTGTCACTGCCGGTCTTTCCACACGGACTCCGTGTCACCCACATGGACTGATCCCTGCAGGAGAGATCAGAACTGGGTTTGTATGAAGCTGTGTGCTGGAGGGGGACAATACAGGAGGACTCATCAGACGATCGATCAGCCTGGGAGCCCCCAAATCAGGGGACGGAGGAGCCCTTGAAGAGTGCTGGGGGGACCCCAATGGGGGATGGGATGGAAGTTTCTGATACTATTACTGTATATCATCAGTCTATGTATTCATCATTACATACACAGCAGGGATTGGGATTACATTCTCTATAATACTGAGTGACATTCTATATATTAATGGAATACAAATAGAGAAGCAGCTATTAGTGCAGTGATATTATGGAGGAACATTTAATGGAGCGCAGACCATATACTGCAGATCATATCAGAGGGACATTCTGGGGTTTTAATGAAGTTTAATGTGGAATAAAGTTGTAATAAAAAAATGTCATTTGAACTTTTAGGCCCCTTTCACACGGGGGGATCCGCTCACTGTGCAGAGATGGACCTGGAAGAGTCCTGCTCTCCTCTATGGGGAGATCGGATAAAAACGGCCCGCCTGTCTATTTTCATCCAATCCCATCCAACCCACTGGACCGATGGTGAACTTATCTCTATACGTCTGTTTCCAGCAGATCTTGTCGGATCGGATGCCAGGTGGGTGTCAGCAGACACAGATCCGCTGACATCCATCTCACTATAGAAGTCAATGGGTGGCCCGATCGGATCCGCCTAGAAATGTACAGGTGGATCCGATCGCTCTGATGGTGTGAAAGGGGCCTTACTCCTAAGAACCTGGCTGGTGATACATTGTAAAATAAAGACATTTATCATCTCCCTGTAATGTGAGGATTCCTATGGAGTAGATAAATCTGAGATGGTCATACATGTAATACAATTATCATGGTGTACTGGTGTGTAATAATTCTTACCAGTTGAGTGGCTGATTAGAATTTTGGTGAAGCTTTCATATATTTTCTCTTGTTCAGACATTTTATTGAAGAATAGAATAAGTATACATAGATAAGGAACAAAAGAGAAAATTGCCATCGATAGAGAGGATAAGACAGGATCTCCCATAATGCAATGAGAGGGACGCACTCCTTAACCACTTGCTGCCCGCCCACCCACCGTCAAATGATGGCTGGGCGGTGCGGCTCTCATTCTGGGTGGGCGTCATATGATGTCCTCCCATAACGACCACTCTCGCGTGCCCCAGGGGGCATGCAGTGCGGCAATCGCGACTGCGCCATGTTGCTAGGACACGGTGCGACCCCAAACTGTGTAAAGAGCCGTGGCTCTTTAACCATGTGATCAGCTGTGTCCAATCACAGCCAGTCACATGTAAACACGGAGATGCCGGTAATCGGCGCTCCTCGCCTCACACTGCCAGAGTATAAGGAGAGGAGAGCCGATCAGTGGCATCCTCCTCACAGGGGACAGCTAGGTATGTAATCAGGGCACTGATCATCAGTGCCCTGATTACAATTAGTGCCCACCAGTGCCAGCAATTATTACCCACCACTGCCAGAAATCAGTGCCAACCAGTGCCCACAATTGCCACCAATCTGTGCCCACAAGTGCCAGCAATTAGTGCTCACAAGTGCCAGCAATCAGTGGCCATTAGTGATGCCAGTCAGTGCTGGCTATCAGTGCTGCCCATCAATGCCCATCACTGCTGCCCATCAGTGCCACCTATCCGTGGCTACCAGTGCTGCCTATCTGTGCCCACCTGTGCCACCTATCCATGGCTACCAGTGCCGCCTATCTGTGCCCACCTGTGCTACCCATCAGTGCTGCCTATCAGTGCCACATATTATCAGTGCCCATAAGTGCCACCTCATTAGTGCCGCCTATCAGTGCCGCCTCATCAGCGCCCATCAGTGAAGGAGAAAAATTACTTATTTACAAAATTTACTGACAGAAATTAAGAAAAACTTTTTTTTAAATTTTTGGTCTTTTTTTTTAGGAAAAGATAAAAAAACCCAGGATTGATTAAATACCACTAAAAGGATGCTCTATTTGTGTGAAGAAAATGATAACAATTTCACATGGTTACAGTGTGGCATGATCACGCAATTGTCATTCAAAGTATGACAGCGCTGAAAGCTGAAAAATGGCATGGGCAGGAAGGGGGTGTAAGTGCCCTGTATTGAGGTGATTAAAGAAATAAGGTTCACATGGGGGTACATTCAGGAGGATCATACAACATCTCATTTCTTACAGATGTAAAAAGCTATAGGTAGCATAGTAGAATAATTAGATCGGTATGGTAGCAGGATCACCGCATAACCTCTCACTAATTAAAGCTCAAGAGAGAGCAAGCCAAGTGTGAATCAAAAATGAGGATACTCGGATCTCCGGGGATTAAAACCGGAGAAAAGGGGAGATGATTACCACCCTTAGGTAGGACCATGGGTCTTGTAGAGTTGTCACAGATGATGTCCTGTCAAATATATACAGTATATACTAGTGAGGCAATGCTAGTGTAGCACCCTCTAGTGCACTAGAAGTAGAATAGGTTTTTTACTAAATCCACAACAGTAAAACCTGTCTGTATATGCAGAATAGCATGCTTGTTATAAGATCAAAATATAGGGAATGGCGCTGTGTTAAAAAAAGGGAGTATTAGTGTGAAATATTTCTAATTTCTAAAGTGACGAATGCTCTAGTGCGTGGTACGATCCCTTCACAAATATAAATAAAATAGTGTAATATTAAATAACCAAAAAATAGTGTGTATTATAAGGTGATAAATCCTTAGTGACAAAGGGAATTATCAGCTATATATACAAGCAATTATAATCCCATATAATAAGCAGACACAAACCATATATTATCAACACTATAGACCATGTGTTAGCAATAACTTATATAGGTCCACTGATTAAGAAATACAAAGTGACAAGTGACAAATTTTGCTATATAGATACCGTGGTTGTCAAACCACTGTGCAATAATTTGCAAAAAAACTCTAAAGATTATAAATAATCGTTTATATAAAAAAATCCTCAACTAACTGTATATCAAAAAAAGTCACATATACTGTTTAGTGTAAAATGTTCATAACAGTAATAAAATGTGCAGTGCAAAATTATTTTTCCATAAAAATCATATAGCGTGTATCCCAGGAGATTTTTCTTTGATAGTAGAAAGCCGTGCAGTAGTTATTGGCAATCTCCCCCCAATGTGATTGCACTCACCGGAGCGCTCTGCCCCTGCAGGGGTATGAGCGTGTGATGTTGATCCTCAACTGTTAATCTCTCCAATTCCACAGGTGTCAGTATCCTTCCACGTAGCCCAATCCGGATAGACCACTCGCAGAGAAGGAGGAGGGGGGACTCACTGTCCATTGTTGTAATAACAATCCCAGCCGGACATCCACTTTAATGTGTTAAATGAAAAAAATAAAAAAAATTCCACATAGCGTGACTCTGTTTATAATAAATTGGTTTATTAGTGCTAAACAGTCCAATCACTATGACTGAATCCACACTGGCAATTTAAAATGCTTGAAAAATAGTATGTTAAAAGAGGAGAGGGAGCTTGCAGGCTCTCTAGCTCTCCACGCGATCTGGGGAAGCAGCGCTGCTAAGAACCGCCGCTTGCGTTCCACCGGTCGGATTTCCGGAACCACGGTGCTCGGATGTGACGTTGTGCGTGCCAAGTTAGTCCTGCCTTATGCGTTTCGTCATACGGACGTCATCGGAGGCGCTGCCATCTTGGCACTCTCAGCGTCTTATATCTAGGGTGTAGTCATCGATGCTAGAATCAAACATCCAGCGGTTCAAATTAGCAAATCAGTTGCTAGGGAGAACTGGGCCTAGATCAAGTATTACTATCAACCCAATAGACGAGGGATGACACCGTAGGAGCGTATCAAATCTCCATAGACGCCCTCTAATGGTATCTTACAAAAATGCTTTCATGCAGTAGCAGCGATGACAAACCCCTTACAATCCAGCTAATGTCTATTAAACAAAATGTAAAATATTATACAGTCTTGTTACAATAAAATGACTATTCAAATCACTCCATATAAACAGTGTATGTTTAAATATTCCCAAGAGATACGGACATAAAAATAAAATAAATTAAGATAAAGATAAAATAAAAAATATATAAAAAATATTAAAATGTAAATTATCAAAAAAAAAAAGGAAAAGTTAATACATCAAATAAAGATAAAAAATGTATAAAAAATGTATACATTTTTTTTAATAAAAATAGAAAAAAGTAAAATAAAAATAATGAGAAACAAAATAAAATTAAAATAAACCTAAGGCAAGTGATTACTAATGTATGAGTAAGCGGAGAGTACATGAATAAGGTAATCAAGGATTAGTATAAGGCATAAGACTAATATCTAAAACTCCTATGTACTGTGTTGAGGAAATCAATAAAAAGAAGAGTTGTAAATTTCTATTTGTTATATAAAAGCCAATATATTAGATAAAATCAATAAAAGGAAAAAAATATATATGAAAAAAATTTTTTGTAGTGAGATTCTTTATATGTGTAAACAGGTTGAAAAAAGTCTACGTGAAACTAGATCGGGCTCATAATAAGCCAAATTCAATATGACTGATTCATTAATGGTGGTGCTTAGCAATCATTTTTTTAAAAATTGGACAAGAAACAGTTCAGATCTATATCCACATTCAACCCCCTCGGAACCAAGCTTCCTAGGCGGTATATCCACTTAGTTTCATTCTGGGACACTTTTATTCTTTTATTGCCACCCCACCAGTAATCTTTAATCAAATTAATACCATAAGAAATTAGTCCCGTGGGGTCCCTATTATCGAATTCATCAAAGTGCCTCGAGAGATTATGTTTTGGAAATCCTTTTTTAATATTGTTAATATGTTCTCTAATCCTAACAAAAAGAGGCCTAGTGGTTCTTCCCACATACTGTAATCGACAAGGACATTCGATCATATATGTTACATGAGTACTGTCACAAGTGATCAGTTCCCTAATCTGATACTCTTTCCCAGATCTAGATTTAAAGGATAATTTTTTCCTTGGCTGTTTTTTGCTCACCCGACAAGGCAAACATTTTTGGCATCTGTAAAAGCCTTTCATTTCAGGAAACAGTCTTATTGTCTTGGGTGGGTCGATCACATTGTGTACCAATTGATTCCTCAGATTGGGGGCCTTTCTGTAAATGAATCTTGGCTTTTTTGAAAGTAACCCCGCCAGGACCCTATCAAATTTTAGAATCGGTCATTATTTCCTGATAATGTGTTCAACTGAACGGTAATGTTTTTTGAATCCTGTAATAAAGGCCGTATCCATCCCAGAGGAGTTGTTGTCTTTCTCCTTTTTTCTCAGTAGGGAATCCCGGTCCAGGCCGCCTATCTCCATCTTCTGCCTAATTAGGGGTTCTCTTTGGTACCCTTTGTCAATAAATTTCCCGATCAGATTGTCAGCTTGTATATAATAATCCTCTATTTTATGGCAGTTTCTTCGTAGTCTCATCAGTTGGCCTTTCCGAATGTTCTCCTTCCATTTGGGGTGATGGCAGCTGGATATTGGGATGTAACCATTGCGATCTGTTGTTTTAAAAAAGGTTCTAGTATGTAATTCATTGTTCTCTTTAAAAATTTGTAGAAGAACCACTAGGCCTCTTTTTGTTAGGATTAGAGAACATATTAACAATATTAAAAAAGGATTTCCAAAACATAATCTTTCAAGGCACTTTGATGAATTCCATAATAGTGACCCCATTGGCTTTTATATAACAAATAGAAATTTACAACTCTTCTTTTTATTGATTCCCTCAACACAACTCATCACTTGCCTTAGGTTTATTTTAATTTTATTTTGTTTCTCATTATTTTTATTTTACTTTTTTCTATTTTTATTAAAAAAAATTATAAATTTTTTATAAATTTTTTATTTTTTTATCTTTATTTGATGTATTAACTTTTCCTTTTTTTTTGATAATTTACATTTTAATATTTTTTATATATTTTTTATTTTATGTTTATCTTAATTTATTTTATTTTTATGTCCCTATCTCTTGGGAATATTTAAACATACACTGTTTATATGGAGTGATTTGAATAGTCATTTTATTGTAACAAGACTGTATAATATTTTACATTTTGTTTAATAGACATTAGCTGGATTGTAAGGGGTTTGTCATCGCTGCAACTGCATGAAAGCATTTTTGTAAGATACCATTAGAGGGCGTCTATGGAGATTTGATACGCTCCTACGATGTCATCCCTCGTCTATTGGGTTGATAGTAATACTTGATCTAGGACCAATTCTCCCTAGCAACTGATTTGCTAATTTGAACCGCTGGATGTTTGATTCTAGCATCCGGCAGGTGATTGGCCGCAGCGATGACTACACCCTAGATATAAGACGCTGGGAGTGCCAAGATGGCAGCGCCTCCGATGACGTCCGTATGATGAAACGCGTAAGCCAGGACTAACTTGGCACGCATAACGTCACATCCGAGCACCGTGGTTCCGGAAATCCGACCGGTGGAACGCAAGCGGCGGTTCTTAGCTGCGCTGCTTCCCCGCATCGCGTGGAGAGCTAGGGAGCCTGCAAGCTCCCTCTCCTCTTTTAACATACTTTTTTTCAAGCATTTTAAATTGCCAGTGTGGATTCAGTCATAGTGATTGGATTGTTTAGCACTAATAAACCAATTTATTATAAACAGAGTCACGCTATGTGGATTTTTTTTTATTTTTTTCATTTAACACATTAAAGTGGATGTCCGGCTGGGATTGTTATTACAACAATGGACAGTGAGTCCCCCCTCCTCCTTCTCTGCGAGTGGTCTATCCGGATTGGGCTACGTGGAAGGATACCGACACCTGTGGAATCGGAGAGATTAACAGTTGAGGATCAACATCACACGCTCATACCCCTGCAGGGGCAGAGCGCTCCGGTGAGTGCAATCACATTGGGGGGAGATTGCCAATAACTACTGCACGGCTTTCTACTATCAAAGAAAAATCTCCTGGGATACACGCTATATGATTTTTATGGAAAAATAGTTTTGCACTGCACATTTTATTACTGTTATGAACATTTTACACTAAACAGTATATGGGACTTTTTTGATATACAGTTAGTTGAGGATTTTTTTATATAAACAATTATTTATAATCTTTAGAGTTTTTTTGCACATTATTGCACAGTGGTTTGACAACCACGGTATCTATATAGCAGAATTTGTCACTTGTCACTTTGTATTTCTTAATCAGTGGACCTATATAAGTTATTGCTAACACATGGTCTATAGTGTTGATAATATATGGTTTGTGTCTGCTTATTATATGGGATTATAATTGCTTGTATATATAGCTGATAATTCCCTTTGTCACTAACTAAGGATTTATCACCTTATAATACACACTATTTTTTGGTTATTTAATATTACACTATTTTATTTATATTTGTGAAGGGATCGTACCACGCACTAGAGCATTCGTCACTTTAGAAATTAGAAATATTTCACACTAATACTCCCTTTTTTTAACACAGCGCCATTCCCTATATTTTGATCTTATCCTTTTGGGGTATCACTGAGGTGTTCCCTATTTACATAGGGGGGCAGCAGTTGTTTAATAGTCTGAAGCGCGGATCCATTGATATATTAAGCATGCTTGTTATACTCACTGTGGAACTTTAGGGGTTAATCCTCTGCACTGTTAAAAGTCTGTTTTATCCTGTGTTCAAATATCCTCCCCTTCTTTCATTGTCCATCTTGGGAAGGCCAGCTAACACATAGGCAGTGGCCATCCTGCACATGCTCAGTTGTGTCTTTTATGCTGAAAATATTTTTTTTAGCATTGAGCATGTCATTGGCACAGTGCCAATCAGCGCTGGCTAGATGGCAGGTGAGGGGATACTGATACAGAGGAAGTTTGGTCAGAGGAGAGTGGAATCTTCTCCTACATGAATACTCTAGAATCGCTGGGACCCTGCAGTTTACCACGATATACAGAAGAAAAGGGAAAAATGGTATATAGCGGCAGTATTTGGATATAAAAAGAAGATTTAGAAGCTGTGTGCATTGTGGGGGGGGTGATTTGTTTTTATATTACTGGGTTTAGTAACACTCACTATGAGTGTAGGTAAATTGTCAGGTTTGGCTGACATCCAAGCCTGTGTTTTGGTTAATCTGGGTCAGGGGAGTGACTCAGGGAGGCTGGTATGACTCGCAGGCAACATCTTTAAGACCTTCCCCTATTTCTAGAAACTAGTGGAAGATTCTAGAAGAATGGGAGGGTAGGAGCTGTTTGGAGTATTCATGGGGGCCCTGACCAATCCCCAACAGATGGGTTGGCAGGGGGAAGGCCCCCTCAAATACTCTGGGTCAGATCAGCTGGGGCAGCGTGGCCCAGGAGGGGTGCCCCCCAGTCTGGGGGGTGACCTTGGGCCTGGGCACAGAAGGAACCTTCTTTACGGTACATTAGGGTGTCCTGTCCAGAGGCACAGGAGCAAGTGGAAGACAGCAGGAGAACACTGCCAGGCAAATCTCCAGGAAAGAAGACAGCCAGATGGGCTGGTGAGTGTTGCAGCCAAGAGGACTGAGAAGCATTCCATGAGAGGACTGAGTAAGTGAAGTCTGGGATAGATGTAGAGTCAGTCTGGGAAGACTGTAAAGTCTTAGTCAGGAGGGCAAGTGGAAGGGGTAGTTGCAGCCAGGGGGGCTGGCAGTGCCTGAAGAGGTGATACTGGGATCAGTAGCCACAGGAGGAGGATGACAGCTGGGCACTAGGACATTTTGTTACACTACTAGAGAGGCCCTTGGTCCCTGCCCGTAAAGGGTGGTTGCTACAGATCTAACTGAGCCTTTTTTAGATCATCCAAACAGTGCCAGCTGGTCCTGGGAGTTGTAGTTCTACAAGCATGTGCTGGAGGTAGAAGAAGAAGAGTGTGTACAGGCTGTATATAGTTGTGTCCATGAAGAGTTTTGCTACTACCTTGATCAAGTGGGCATCCCATAAATACCCTCAACCCATCCAAATTCAATACCCCTAATAAAATACAAAAACCAAGCTGCAAGGACTGATTCTTGTCTCCAGTGTGTGTGGGAGATTCTGTGTGTCAAGCCGTGCAGGGTGGGAGATACCTTTATTCACCAGAGGCTCCTGCAGGGGTAGCGCTACATATGGGGGTGTTGTCCAGGATATCTGCCCATGGTTAAACTGCTGGCCGTTGTGCCTGGCAACCAGAGTTTCTCATAAAGCCAGAGAACTGTGCCTTGTTCCAAAACCACCAGAGGGGTTAAACCAGGGAAGGACTAACAAAAAAAACAAAGGAGATACCCCCTGAGACTTTATAGGCATAGGTTGGAAACCAGAAAGAAGCGTAAAGAAGTATAATAAAAAGTACAAATTTTATTAATAAAAACCGTCTAACAATAGACGAGAATATCACATTTACTACACATGAATGGTAATCATATATGGATAATATACAGCTGAATTCTATGACACACGGTAAATCTCACAATAAGAGGCCATAACCGCAAAATAAATCCTAACATGTTTCGGAATATACATTTAAATTCCATCTTTCGGGGGGATGGTCAGAGAAAGCTGTGACATCTGTTAATATAATAACAGAGTATCAGAAAAAATATGGTATATAGAAAGTAAAAGCAGGCATGACAAATAGCAAACATAACATCAAAATGGCATTTTTATCTGAAAAATACGCACATGGTGACTACTATTGACAGATATAAAAACAAAACGTGGATCATGAGGGTAAAGCTCTCCAAATTGTCCCGTTGTATCTGAGCTCTGCCAGCAGGAGGGGAAATGCCCCTAGAGGTAGAGTGGCAGAGTTTAAAGTGGAGTTCCACCCAAAAGTGGAACTTCCACTCATCAGATTCCTCCCCCCCTCCGGTGACACAGTTGGCACCTTTCAGGGGGGAGGGGGGTACAGATACCTGTATATTACAGGTATCTGTACCCACTTCCGGCATAGATAGCCGCAGAATCTGCGGTTATTTACGCCACTTCCTGCTCCCTCCCCGCTGCCTGCTGGGAAACACATGGGTCCCAGAGGCAGCAGGGACCAACCGTATTGCGCTGCGCAACTCGCGAATGCACAGTAGGGAACCGGGAAGTGAAGCCGCACGGCTTCACTTCCCCATTCCCTTACTGAAGATGGAGGCGGCAGCACCCGAGGACGGAGAGACGCTTCGGCCTCGGGTGCCGACATCGCGGGCGCCCTGGACAGGTAAGTGTCCATGTTTTAAAAGTCAGCAGCTGCAGTATTTGTAGCTGCTGACTTTTAAAAAAAAAATTTTCGGCGGCGCTCCGCTTTAAGTCCAAAAAACAAACTCTACAAAAAGTGAAGACAGGCGAGATGAAAAAATATATAGAAAGTATGAATAACATTGCTGTAGCTGTGCAGGCGCTGACAAGGATCATTTGTCTGAGGACGGCCCTGGCATAAAAAATAGACATGATTATAGAAAGTGTATTGTTTGGCAGAAAGACAAACAGAAGCTTGAAATAACTCTCTGGATAATTTACTGGCAAGCAAGTAGCAGCAAAACATGATGGTAACATGGATTATATGTATGCAATAAATACAATTATGAAAGAGCGGCGAGCCAAAGATGTTAAAAAATGGTAATCATAGTAACCAAATGCAATGACAGCATTGAAATGTATGTCCTGTCATCAAGGGAGACACTCACAATTTCCAGGTAGTCTGTCTGCAGTCTGAAACAGACGGCTTTATATGTGTGTAGCAAGGTGTATGAGATACATCCATGTGATTGGTATAACCAATCCAAGGATCGTGAGGGTGTCAGGTGATCGGGAGCCCATTCAGTAATGGCATCACCGTCAATCAGACAGGCGATCACAAGGATCATTTGTCTGAGGATGGCCCTGGCACAGAAATTACTGTACATGATTTTAAAGTGCTTATAAACCCTTACAAACCACTTTTCACTACAGGTAAGCCTATAATAAGGCTAACCTGTGGCTACCGTGGATATCTCCTAAACCTACACGGTTTAGGAGATATCCCTTGTATCAGCATGTGCCAACGTCATCGACACATGTGCATTGAAGCAACGTCTCATTTGTGCCGTTGCTTCAGCCGACGTGCCATTACCAGCAGCTCCCGTGCACATGCACGGGAGTGACGTCATTGCGGCTTTGGCCAATCACAGCACCAGAGCCCACGATACTCAGAAATAACTCCGGGAGACATGTCGCCGGGCAGAGCAGTGTGTCGAGACCGCTGCGGGGGCTTTGATCTAAGGTGAGTATTTCATAATGAGCTAGTATGCTATGTATACTAGCTCATTATGCCTTTGTCTTGCAGGGTTTTTTGGGGGGTTTTGTGGGTTAGCAACCACTTCAAGAGGTGTTTGTCAAAAAGACAAACAGAGGCTTAAAACAACTTTTTGGATAATTTACTGGCAAGCAAGCAGCAGCAAAGCATAGTGGTAACATGGATTATATGCAAGCAATAAATACATGAATAAAGTAAAGCTGCCATGATTCTGAAGTTCTAAGAATCACTGAACCGTTACATTGAGTATGGCTAAGTATAACAAAGAAGGCTGAAAAAGAGCTGCTAGCCAAAGAAGTTAAAAAATGCTAATGGAAAATTGAATTCAAATACTTACCTTAATTTTTCTTTTCCTGACGAGCTCCATGGCAGCACAGCTGGGTATAGGCTCCACCCCCATGCCTCCAGGACATAACTCATATACATTTGAGCCCACCTACAGCCTAGGCGTTCTGTAACTAGTCCTACCGAGCTGGGTGGGATTTGTGCTGCCATGAAGCTCATCAGGAAAGGAAAATTACAGTAAGTATTTGAATTCAATTTTCCGTTTTCATGACGGCTCCATGTCAGCACAGCTGGGAACTAACTAGACAAAACAGGGGAGGGATAATACTGCACACTCCTCAATTCTGACTAAAAAACAGAAGCCAGGACGCCTCTGCCAAACTCAACTGTCATTAAGCCTAGAATATGAATATTTTGGTGCCCATGTAGCTGCCTTGCAGCTAGTTTCAGCCACTCGGCCTGCTGCCACTCTCAAGGTCGAGACCCTTCTAGTGAAGAGTGCTTCTAGTGATTCTCCTGGTGCAGCCAACTCTTTCAACTTGTAGGCCAAGGAGATGAGCTTTACCAACCAATGGGAAATAATCTTGCCGAAAGCCGTAAAATCATTATGTGTTCCACCTGGAATGACAAACAGATGCTCTGACTTCCTCATGGCAGAAGTCGCCCACATCCGATGGGCTAATTTCTTGAGTACTCCCCAAAAGGAACGTAGGATGACAACCTCTTGTGTGATATGGACTCTGAAGGTCAGTTCAAGCACAAATTTGAGTATTGGCATGAGTACCACCCTGTCTGGGAAGTACGCGAGTATGGGTCCTTTAAACTCCAAGGCCACCAATGCTGACTCTCTTCTGGCTGATGTAATTGTCCCCAGTAAAGCAGTTTTCAGTGAGAGGTACCACAGAGTGAATAAAGGCATCTGATACAAAAATGTCCAACAGCAATGGGAGATCTCATTTTGGAAACAATTCAAGGTTTCAACCAAATTGCATCTTGAAAAACAGTATAAGTAAGTGTTGGATGCCCACTGTATGCTGGTGAAGGCAAAGATAGCTGAAATGTGTGCCTATAGCATACTTACGCATAGACCTAAATCAAGCCATGCCTGC
The DNA here is from genome assembly GCA_037953035.1 of Aquarana catesbeiana. Taxonomy (NCBI): domain Eukaryota; kingdom Metazoa; phylum Chordata; class Amphibia; order Anura; family Ranidae; genus Aquarana; species Aquarana catesbeiana. Next base: position 161,399 of record JBBHAA010000418.1, on the reverse strand, counting down.
AGACTAGGGATGAGCCGAACACCCCCCTGTTCGGTTCACACCAGAACATGCGAACAGGAAAAAAGTTCGTTCGAACATGCGAACACCGTTAAAGTCTATGGGACACGAACATGAATAATCAAAAGTGCTAATTTTAAAGGCTTATATGCAAGTTATTGTCATAAAAACAAGGTGACCCCCAGATCCCGGCCCCCCCCCTGTGTGAAATGGTAAGGGGGTACATAAGTACCCCTACCATTTCACGAAAAAAGTGTCAAAAATGTAAAAAATGACAAGAGACAGTTTTTGACAATTCCTTTATTTAAATGCTTCTTCTTTCTTCTATCTTCCTTCATCTTCTGGTTCTTCTGGCTCTTCTGGTTCTTCTGGTTCTTCCTCCGGCGTTCTCGTCCAGCATCTCCTCCGCGGCGTCTTCTGTCTTCTTCTCCTCGGGCCGCTCCGCACCCATGGCATGGGGGGGAGGCTCCCGCTCTTCTCTTCTTCTCTTCTTCTCTTCTTCATTTTCTTCTCCGGGCCGCTCCGCAATCCATGCTGGCATGGAGGGAGGCTCCCGCTGTGTGACGGCGCTCCTCGTCTGACAGTTCTTAAATAATGGGGGGGCGGGGCCACCCGGTGACCCCGCCCCCCTCTGACGCACGGTGACTTGACGGGACTTCCCTGTGGCATTCCCCGTGACGTCACAGGGAAGTCCCGTCAAGTCACCGTGCGTCAGAGGGGGGCGGGGTCACCGGGTGGCCCCGCCCCCCCCGTTATTTAAGAACTGTCAGACGAGGAGCGCCATCACACAGCGGGAGCCTCCCTTCATGCCAGCATGGATTGCGGAGCGGCCCGGAGAAGAAAATGAAGAAGAGAAGAAGAGAAGAAGAGAAGAAAAGAAGAAAAGAAGAAGAGAAGAAGAGAAGAAGAGAAGAAGAGAAGAGCGGGAGCCTCCCCCCCATGCCATGGGTGCGGAGCGGCCCGAGGAGAAGAAGATAGAAGACGCCGCGGAGGAGATGCTGGACGAGAACGCCGGAGGAAGAACCAGAAGAGCCAGAAGAGCCAGAAGAACCAGAAGAACCAGAAGATGAAGGAAGATAGAAGAAGCATTTAAATAAAGGAATTGTCAAAAACTGTCTCTTGTCATTTTTAACATTTTTGACACTTTTTTCGTGAAATGGTAGGGGTACTTATGTACCCCCTTACCATTTCACACAGGGGGGGGGCCGGGATCTGGGGGTCACCTTGTTAAAGGGGGCTTCCAGATTCCGATAAGCCCCCCGCCCGCAGACCCCCACAACCACCGGCCAGGGTTGTGGGGATGAGGCCCTTGTCCTCATCAACATGGGGACAAGGTGTTTTGGGGGGCTACCCCAAAGCACCCTCCCAATGTTGAGGGCATGTGGCCTGGTACGGTTCAGGAGGGAGGGGGGGCCGCACTCTCGTCCCCCCCTCTTTTCCTGCGGCCTGCCAGGTTGCATGCTCGGATAAGGGTCTGGTATGGATTTTTGGGGGGACCCCACGCCGTTTTTTTTTTTTTTTTTGGTGCGGGGTTCCCCTTAAAATCCATACCAGACCTGAAGGGTCTGGTATGGAATTTAGGGGGAACCCCACGTCATTTTTTTTTTTTAATTTTGGCCGGGGTTCCCCTTAATATCCATACCAGACCTGAAGGGCCTGGTATGGAATTTAGGGGGACCCCCACGTCATTTTTTTTTTTTAATTTTGGTTCGGGGTTCCCCTTTGGGGAATTCCCATGCCGTTTTTATCAATGAACTTCTATGTGTATTGTCGGCAATGCAATAGCCGCGGGTAGTTTTAAATGAGTTTTTTCCTTCAAAATGTCATTTTGCTGTCAGACTGTTCTAAACACAGGAAACATGCGCCCCTTTACAGGCACACTATAGACACCCCCCAGGTATGAAATTTAAAGGGATATTACACTTTTATTGATTGACTTTAAGCATTATTAAAATCACTGCTCCTGAAAAAACGGCCGTTTTTAAAACTTTTTTTTGCATTGATCCATGTCCCCTGGGGCAGGACCCAGGTCCCCAAACACTTTTTATGACAATAACTTGCATATTAGCCTTTAAAATTAGCACTTTTGATTTCTCCCATAGACTTTTAAAGGGTGTTCCGCGGCATTCGAATTTGCCGCGAACACCCCAAATTGTTCGCTGTTCGGTGAACTTGCGAACAGCCAATGTTCGAGTCGAACATGAGTTCGACTCGAACTCGAAGCTCATCCCTACTGCAGACATTTCAGAATAGACTTCTGAAGAGTCCAGTGTAAAATCTTGATCAGCAATAATACTTGGAATTTATGCCATATTCTACTATAGGCACGGTTAGCGCTGTCCTTTCTTGTTTTCATAGGAGTATTCACAATCTTCACAGAGCATTCAAAATCCATTAACCTCTTCATCTCCAGACCCAGGCCATCAGCCTGAGCCTGTCAGATGCTGGATGAATGGAACTTTGGAGAAGATTTGATCTTACTGGCAGAGGGAGTCAATCCTTGACACTCATAAGGATAAGCAGAGTGTACCAAGGCCCCTTCGGCCAATTTGGGGTCATCACCAGAACTGTCTCTTTCCCCCGCCATAGCTGGAAGCTGAAAATCAGAGGATACATACTGTCATGCCCATCTGTGTATTCCTCTTATAGAGTCTGAAGAGGGATGTTTTGCTTGGGAAAGCTATGAGACTGCTCATTGCCAGAGAATTTAACCCCTTCACAGGGTAAGTAGAAATGGCCCCATCAAAACTGCCCCAACAAAACTGCCACATCCTATTGCCCCCATCAAAACTGCCACATCCTATTGCCCCATCAAAACTGCACCATCAAAATTGCACCATCATACTTCCACCATCAAAATTGCCCCATTAAAACTGCCCCATCCTATTGCCCTATCAAAATTGCCCCATCATACTGCCACCATCAAAATTGCCCCATCATACTGCCACCATCAAAATTGCCCCATCATACTGCCACCATCAAAATTGCTCCATTAAAACTGCCCCATACTATTGCCCCATCAAAATTACTTCATCATACTGCCACAATCAAAATTGCCCCATCCTATTGCCCCATCAAAACTGCCCCATCAAAACTGCCCCATCAAAATTGCCTCATCCTATGAGGCTGAGATGTTCCAGCCGCCTCCCCCACCGCCCATCACTGTGTATAAGAAGCTTTGGTAACCATGGCAACTGAAGCCTGGTTACCCTTTTTAAAAATGTCACTGGCCACCGCCTTGCATGGCGTCATTTCCGGTTTGCAAATAACACAATGCTATGGGCCAGCGATGCCTATTGATGACAAACATCTCCCAGGAGGCATTGCAGAGCGGAAATGACACGCGGGGCTGCGGTCAGGGAGGAGGAAGTGAAAAATGAATACAGCATATATACAGAAGGTGCTGAGAAAAAAAAAATCCAATTCATTTATATTGCACAGATTAGTGAGGGGTGCTGAGGAGTTGAAAATGTGGGTGGAAGTCCACTTTAACATTCACTGTTGTCTTCCTGCTTCTCCTCCCGGACAATCAGCAAGTAGGTCTTAAGACCCTATTGGCCAACAGGACAAGCAGCCATATTGGTCGCTGAGGAGGAAGCCACCGAGGAGGAAACACAAGGTGAAGCCTCCGAGGAGGAGAGGCAGGAAGGAGCCAAAGCGGCCCGCAGCCTAGATGGGGTAAGTGCAGGGCTGGTGGGCAATTGAACAAGCAAGTGATGGGTGGGGGGGTTTGACTGACCGATCGATTAGGGGGATGGTGGCCATTTTGTTTGCCGCCCCTTCCGAAAAAAAAATGGAGCACCAGCCACCACTGCCCTCAATCCTATCCAAATTCAAGACCCCTAATAAAATAAACCAAAGCTGCAAGGACTGATTTCTTGTCTCCAGCATGTGTGGAAGGTTCTGTGTCAGGCCGTGTAGGATGGAGGATACCTTTATTCACCAGCGGCTCCTGTGGGGGGAGCGCTACACTAGAAAGATAGGTCCCTAGTAAATAAAAACTAGTGGGAATAAGAAAGTTGTAAGAGAGAGAGAGGAGCGGGAAACAGGAGATAGGGGGAGAGAAAGGAGAGAAACAGTAAAGAGGGATGGGTTCCCCATGACTAATCTCCGGGGGGGCGGAGTGAAATGCATTGGGGGTGTGGCCTGGTTGGAGTCCAGGCTGAGGTTACCACTCTATTCACTACTCCAGGACACCTCGATGTGCAACTTTTAGGGGCCACCCCATTGTTCTCTAAAGAGGGATTAGGGCCAGTCCCGAGAGGAGGGGTTCATATAATTTTCTCATGGTGATGATTGGGGGATGGTAATACCAGTGAAGTGGGTGATGATGAATGTCGGGGGCTTGCAATGCATGCTGGGATGTCTAATAAGAGAGCCCAGCACTAGTTTTACATGACTGATGGCTGCAGCTAGATAATCATCTCCATGTTCCCAGAGATACAATCGATTTTACATTCACCATCTCCAGTGATCCTTCTATAAATACATAATGTCTGTATCCTGTAAAGTGATATGTGAATGATTTAAATCCTGTTAAAATCAATTATCAGAGAATCAATCTATAATTCCCAAATAGTTTGTTCAAGTTTTCTAATGAACAGACATTGGAAGAGTGTTACAAATCTTCAGATAGAAATTCAGCAACAGGGGTATAAACCAAACAAGTACATATTATAACAGTAAAGGCAATAAACAAGTATTCCAGTAGTTGTTGAATTTGCATTATTACTGTAATAATATTGATATATACACAAGGTTTAGGAGTGTGTCTATGGGAATGGTTGACCATTCTTCCATTTGTGAGATCAGGCACTGATGTTGGATGAGAAGGCCTGGCCTGCAGTCTCCGCTATAATTCATCCCAAAGGTGTTCTATCGGGTTGGGGTCAGGACTCTGTGCAGGTCAGTCAAGTTCCTCCACCCCAAACTCACTCATCCATGTCTTTATGGACCTTGCTTTGTGCTCTGTGTGCAGTCATGTTGGAATCATGTCCACAAACTCTTCCCAAAAAGTTGGGAGCATGAAATTGTCCAAAATGTCTTGGTATGCTGACGCCTTAAGAGTTCCCTTCACTGGATCTAAGGGGCCAAATCGACCCATGAAAAACAACCCCACACCATAATCCCTTCCCCCCACACCATAATCCCCCCTCCCCCCACACCATAATCTCCCCTCCCCCCCACACCATAATCCCCCCTCCCCATACCATAATCCCCCCTCCCCCCACACCATAATCCCCCCTCCCCTACACCATAATCCCCCTCCCCCACACCATAATCCCCCCTCCCCCCACACCATATTCTCATCCAACATCAGTGCCTGACCTCACAAATGCGCTTCTGGAAGAATGGTCAAACATTCCCATAGACACACTCCTAAACCTTGTGGACGGCCTTCCCAGAAGAGTTGAAGTTGTTATAGCTGCAAAGGGCGGAGCCCACTCAATATTGAACCCTACAGACTAAGACTGGGATGTCATTAAATTTCATGTGTGTGTGTAAAGGCAGGTGTCTCAATACTTTCGGGAATATAGTGTATATAAAGATGGCCATACATTATACAATTTTCTTATTCCATTTCCTTTAGATTTTCCTTCAGCTACGTAGTGTGAGGACCGGCGTGATTACATCCACATTCAGAGTGTTTAGCTTTCACCTCCATGTTATATGGTTTTGGTAAATCTAAAGGAGAATTGTAGAATGTTTGGCCAACCTAAGGACTCATCTCATTAGATACAAATACAATCGATTGTTTAGGTCCTCATATCAGTGCAGGGACAAGGCCAGCTAGAGCCCGGGGGGGCAAACATGCCAGACTGTGCCCCTCCCCCCAAGATATATGAGTATTATGTGTGGGCAAAAAATAATTGAACGCTAATCTGCATGCTTCCCCCCTAAGTATAAATCCCCCCTCCCCCCAAGATAAATCTGCCCCAGCTTAACCCCCCCTCCCCCAAGACAAATATGCCCCCGGACTTAATCCCCCCCAAGATAAATCTGCCCCCGGCTTAAACCCTCCCAGCAACATTTTCTGCTCCCCCATCCCCCCTCCCAGCTCAAATCTTCTCTCCTCAGGTCCCCCCCCAAAAAACTACTCCCTCTGGCACAAATCCTCAAATCCCCCCCGAATGCACATCCCCTCCCCCCACTCCAAATTCCTTCTCCCAGTACAAATCCCAACCACCCAAAAAAAGAAATATTATCCTTCTAGCACAAATCCCATCCCCCCTCTACCATATCACCTGTTCTAGAACAAACACCTCAAATCCCCTCCCCCACCCCCCCCAACACAAATCCCCCAAATCACCTTTCCTAGCACCCCCCTAAATTTCCCATCTCAGAACAATTCTTACCCCCTTCTGCCCCCCAAAGTCTCCCACCCAACACAAATCCCCCACCCCCAAAATCTTCTTGTGGCACCCCCATCACACAGTGCCCAGGGCAGACACCCCTCCCCCTTGTCCCGGCCCTGCCTCACATTACATCGATTGGCTGAGTGGTAAAGCGATGGTACAATCAGATTGAAATATGTAGTCAGCCTAAAGCTAGCCATACACTGTGCAATCGGATTGTATGATCTCTTTTATGTAATGTGCCTGATTGGATACAAACTGATTGGATAGTTTAGGATTATGTAGGTTTTGGACATGTGCGCGTCATTTCATTCCCAATCGAAATTTAGACACTTTTTAAAATTATTTTTAGCAACACAATGACACCGATGCGGGGCGGAGCTTGCTGATGCAGGGCGGAGCTTGCCGATGCAGGGCGGAGCTTGCACCGCGGCTCTCGTGTACAATGGGCCTTACCGACAAGGATTTGCCCTCAGGGGGGCGGAGCACATTGTCCTCATTCTGGTGGGTCCTTGTTGTCTCTTCTTCTTACTCTCTAGGGCGGGGGAGGCAACCAGTAGCCCTCCAGTTGTTGTGGAACTACATTTCCCATGAGGCATTGCAAGGCTGGCAGTTACAATTCCTCCCAGAGGCATGATGGGACTTGTAGTTCTGCCCCAGGTTGCCCTCCAGCTGTTGGAAAGAAATAGTTTGTCAGATACAAGGAGGGGACCAACTGCCATCAGGACCCCTCACCTTTCCCTGCTCTGTGCTGGTGGGGGGTCACACGGTGCCCTTAACCCACAGCCAATCACAAGGCTCTTATCCTAGAAAGTGCACGGCGGTGGTGACAACGGTGACAAAAAAAACGAGACCAACATGTGTGTAAGAACGTGTCACCACCCTTCTCCAAACTGACCCATGGAAAGGAGGGACTAGTCATCCCCATTTCCCTTCCCCCCATGGTGATCTTCATCCCAAAATCAGGCAAAGATTGACTTTTAGAAAAGTCGATGCCAAGAGCCAACAATGAGAACCCTGAATGCTCACCGCCCTCTGAAAAGTGATCTGTGGTGGATCGCTTTTCAGAAGGCAGTGTACCAGCGGATGGCAGGCATTCAGGAAGCCAATAATGCCACCTCATGAATGTCTTTTTTTGTATTAAGGTCCCTTTCACACTTGTGTGACTTGTCCTGCGACTTGGGACTGCCCATGATTTCCAATGAGTACCGTTCATATCTGTGCGACTTCAAAGTATTCCCTGCACTACTTTGGTCTGACTTTGATGTGACTTGAGGTCCATATAATTCAATATTACACAAGCATTGCGTCAAGTTGCTCGACTTTCAGGTCGTACAAGTGTGAAAGGGGCCCAACATACAGCGCTGCAACCACAGGCCGTGTGTTGTGGCTGTTGACCTCAGTGGCCAACCTAAAACTGCAGCAGCCGCAAAGGAAAGCAAAATGGGCGTGCCATGTGTACAGCCCTGTTAGAATTTGTATAGATCGGTGGGGGAGGGGTAAAACTGCAGCCTGGCCGGGACTTCATGATTGGCTCAGCGAATCACAACACAGGGCTCTGTACACGGAGCAGCCATGTGCCTGTTTGTTCTCCCTGCAAAGCAGGGAAAAAATCTGCCACATTGATTAGTAAAAGCCGGGCATATTACACATTGTTAGGCACACAGTTACCCCTTTGATTACCCCTTCCCAGCCAGTGTCATTAGTACAGTGACAGTGCATAGTATTATCACTCATCTCTGTATTGGTGTCACTGGTGATATCAGTGGCAGTTAAAGCGGAGCGCCGTCCCTTCCAAAAAAAGTTCAAAGTCAGGAGGTACAAATACTGTAGCTGCTTACTTTTACTATTGGGGTACTTACCTTCCAGGGATCCAGTGGTGTCCTCATCTGAGCCGATTGTTGAACTGGCTCTCGGGTGCTGGCGCCGCCATCTTGGCTAAGGGAAAGCGGCAGTAAAGTCTTGTGGCTTCACAGCCGCTTTCCTACTGCCTCTCCCCTCCCCCCCATAAGGGAGATAAGCGGAGCTTCACCTTTTTTGGGTGGAGCTCTGCTTTAATGTGCCCCCTAGCAAGCATCAGTTAGTGTCAGATTGTCCGCCACACTATCACAGTCCCTCTATAAGTCGCTGATTGCCAGCCATTAGTGGAATAAAGAATACAAAATTCCAGTATATATACTGTATATACAGTACCAGTGGTGGCTGGTGCACAATCTATTTGAAGGGGTGGCCCCCAGCCAGCCCCCCAGTGCTCACTCAATTGATCGCCGCCACAACAGGGTGGGCTCCAGGTGCAATGCTCCGATCCCCGAGACCAACCTTTATGGAGCCAATTAGAGCCTCAGGTTCCAATAACATACTTCGAAAAAAATAGCATTGGAATCCATGCATCTGGTGCCCGGCATGTAGATTAGGGGGGCGGCACCCCTGAGCCCTGCATGAGCGCCCCTCACTGTACAGAACCATCATTTGTAGATGACGGAACTTTCACCAATTTCACTACAAACAACTTGGGGACTTGGGAATGAGGGACACCGAGGGATGGAGAAAACACACGGAGTTCACCGCCATAAACATTGGTGTGGCTCCTTCCTCCAGAGTGTAGGCACTCTAATACAGGAGGTGTGTTATTGGTCAGATCACCAGGTGACAACAGAGGGGAAAAAGAGCCTAAAAAAGAAAACAAATGCAGCCGTCACATCTAATGATTCATAACCTGGCCTGCAATATACCGTATATACTCGAGTATAAGTCGAATTTTTCAGCACATTTTTTTGTGCTGAAAGTGCCCCCCTCGACTTATACTCAAGTCAAGCACTTTTCTGCAGCAAAAAATTTCATTTTCCGAACCGACTTTGGGGCCCCGTATCTCCACCCCATCTAACCCCAAATTTGGTGTGCAAACCCAGTGGAACTGGTACCATAACATATCCAAAGCTGGGGTTTCTAGGACCAAGTGGCCCCGGAATACAGGGCCCCAAACTGGTTCGGAAAATGTCATTCTCTGCTGCAGAAAAGTGCTTGACATTTTCTGAACCCATTTTTGGGGCCCTGTATCTCGGGGACACTTGGTACTAGAAACGCCAGCTTTGGATGTGTTATGGTGCTAGTTCCACTGGGTTTGCACACCAAATTTGGGGTTCCTAGCACTAAGTGGCCCCGAGATACGGGGCCCCAAATTCGGTCAACTGTGTCCATTTGCAGCAATGTCATTTCGGGACCCTTTGGGTTCAGAGACCCCAAATTTTGGCTGCAGCTAGGGGGCATCTAGGAACCCTTAACTACCGAGTTTGAAGTTCAGGGGACCTATGGCTGCAAATGGGCACAGTGAGGCTGCAAATGGACATTGTTGACCCTCTTTTCCACTTACAGTAGCTGTGCATTTCTCACCCTCGTCTTATACTCGGGTCAATAAGTTTTTCCCATTTTTTTGTGGTAAATTAGGGCCTCGACTTATACTCGGAATGACTTATACTCGAGTATATACGGTACACATTTTTTGGGGGGTTTAATATGGCTTTAAGTCTACATATGGCATATGCTGTACAGTCTGCAGTCCTTGTACCCCCAAAATACTTCCTCATTTCTGTGCTATGAGTGAGAGGATCACTGACATAAACCTGCCATCTATACACTCAGATAAAGACAACGATCGATGTATATTTAGTCCCCTTTATATCAGAATCTCCCCTTCACATCAGATGTCCGACCTTCACATCAGGAGTCCCCAGAACATTAAAGCAAACTCCTTTCATATCACGAGTCCCCTCCTTCACACCACGAATCCACACCTTCACACCACGAGTCCCCTCCTTCACACCACGAGTCCCCTCCTTCATACCACGAGTCCCCTCCTTCACACCATGAGTCCCCCTCTTCCCACCACGAGTCCCCTCCTTCACACCATGAGTCCCCTCCTTCACACCATGAGTCCCCTCCTTCACACCATGAGTCCCCCTCTTCCCACCACGAGTCCCCTCCTTCACACAACGAGTCCCCTCCTTCACACCACGAGTCCCCCCCTTCACACCACGAGTCCCTCCTTCACACCACGAGTCCCCTCCTTCACACCACGAGTCCCCTCCTTCACACCACGAGTCCCCTCCTTCACACCACAAGTCCCCCCCTTCACACCACGAGTCCCCTCCTTCACACCACGAGTCCCCCCTTCACACCACGAGTCCCCTCCTTCACACCACGAATCCACACCTTCACACCACGAGTCCCCTCCTTCACACCACGAGTCCCCTCCTTCACACCACGAGTCCCCTCCTTCACACCACGAGTCCCCTCCTTCACACCACGAGTCCCCTCCTTCACACCACGAGTCCCCTCCTTCTCACCACGAGTCCCCTCCTTCACACCACTAGTCCCCTCCTCCACACCACGAGTCCCCCCTTCACACCACGAGTCCCCTCCTTCACACCACGAGTCCCCCTCTTCACACCACGAGTCCCCTCCTTCACACCACGAGTCCCCTCCTTCACACCACGAGTCCCCTCCTTCACACCACGAGTCCCCTCCTTCACACCACGAGTCCCCCCCTTCACACCACGAGTCCCCTCCTTCACACCACGAGTCCCCTCCTTCACACCACGAGTCCCCTCCTTCACACCACGAGTCCCCTCCTTCACACCACGAGTCCCCTCCTTCACACCATGAGTCCCCCTCTTCCCACCACGAGTCCCCTCCTTCACACCATGAGTCCCCTCCTTCACACCATGAGTCCCCTCCTTCACACCATGAGTCCCCCTCTTCCCACCACGAGTTCCCCTCTTCCCACCACGAGTCCCCTCCTTCACACCACGAGTCCCTCCTCCACACCACGAGTCCCCTCCTTCACACCACGAGTCCCCCCCTTCACACCACGAGTCCCTCCTCCACACCACGAGTCCCCTCCTTCACACCACGAGTCCCCTCCTTCACACCACGAGTCCCCTCCTTCACACCACGAGTCCCCTCCTTCACACCACGAGTCCCCTCCTTCACACCACGAGTCCCCTCCTTCACACCACGAGTCCCCTCCTTCACATCAGGAGTTCCCCCTCACATCAGGAGTTCCCCCTCACATCAGGAGTTCCCCTTCACACCACGAGTCCCCTCCTTCACACCACGAGTCCCTCCTCCACACCACGAGTCCCTCCTTCACACCACGAGTCCCCTCCTTCCCACCACGAGTCCCCTCCTTCACACCACAAGTCCCCTCCTTCACACTATGAGTCCCCTCCTTCACACCACGAGTCCCCTCCTTCACACCACGAGTCCCCCCTTCACACCACGAGTCCCCTCACATGAGGAGTTCCTTGGCTCACACGAGGAGTTCTTCCGCTCACACGAGGAGTTCCTCCATTCACACGAGGAGTTCTTCCGCTCACAAGAGGAGTTCCTTCCTTCACAACAGAATCCCCCAAACGTCAGAGTTCCCCTTTCACATCAGGAATCCTATTTACATGAAGAGTTACCCCTTACATTAAGAGCCCCCTTTAAATCAGGTGTTCCCCTTTCACATCAGAGTCCCCTTTTACAGTAGGAGTCCCACCTTCACATCAGCAGTGGCCCTTTTAATTAGGAGCCCCCTATACTTCACCTCTGGAGACCCCATCACATCAGGGGCTCCCTACTTATCATATGGAGTCCTCTTTTCACCTTAGAATCCCATCTTTACATGGGGGGTGAATAAAAGAGATAAGGTGGACTGGGATAGGGATCCTAAGCTTAGGATGTAGGGAGCTGAAAGGGAGATCCTGCAGGCTGGATTCCAGTGTTCCAGTAAATGGAGGGAGTTGGGCTGTGGATGGGAAAATATCTGGGGAATGGAGGAGTTTGGCAGGGAAAGGGGGGATGCTGGTGACTGAAGCAGAGTCCTGTGAGAACGGGGGATCTGCTGCGTCAGGACAGGAATGACTGAGAAGGGGAGATCTGGATTGGGATCGGGGGGAGAGGAGAGCTGGAAAAGCGAGGAGCGGGACAAAAGTCACCGGTTGCAGAGAAAGGAGTTTGGGAGCCGGAGAATTAGTTGTGGGGAAGAAAAGCAGAGAAGAGATGTGACTGAACCAGGATGGCAGGGAGGAGAGATCAGACCAAAGGAGAATAGACGGGCACAACCCCCATCTAAAAACAATCATCTTCTCCCTCCCCCGCTACTACAAATACCCCCCCCTCCCTAATTGTGTCCCAAGTGTCCCCAGTGCAGTCTCCCCTCCCCCACACACAGACCTCAGATATAGCCGTGTATTGTCCTTCTTTATAGGCTCCTCATCATGTCAGAGCTGAGAAGCCGATTTCGAAGGTTTTCTATGGGCAGCTGGTGGGAGAGATGCCGCTCATGAAGGGGTATTGGGAGCGTGACTCGGGTACAACACTGGATGTCACATCACCACTTTACACAGTTTGATTACCTTTCTTTTGCTGGGAGGAGATGGGGGTGGGGAAGGAAACTGTAAAGTTCCGATGTGATAGACGGTGCCAATGCAGGAGTCCTACAGTGAGAGCATGAAGAGGAATGAGAGCACATCCCGCACCTCCTCCCTGCTCTCTCCTGATCTCCTGATTTGATTTTTCTCATCCAGTGCCAAGCTGACAGGAGTGGTGATGCCGCTGTCACTACTCCTGTCAGCCTTGTAGCAGCAGAAATGCTCCTCCCGGCCCCCCCTAGCTCACATGTTACTGTCACCCTTCTGCTTCCCCCTTGTCCCTGTTCTGTGCCCCTCCCACCGTCACCGCTGCCTGGATGATGATCACTGCACAGGTAAGTATGACATCTTTGTTATTTTTCCAAAAAAATAAAAAACGAGGGTTTACAATCACTTTAATAAAGCGTCATATCTAAGGATCGGTGAGCTGCAATAAAATAAATGTTTCTTTTTGGGTTTAATATCACTTTAGACTTTTCTCATCAGAGTAGAGAAAAGACATCCGTCCTCCTAGGACACCAGCAAAAAACTGAGGCATGCTGGGAGTAGGAGGGATTATCCTGGCCCCGCCCACAATTATTTAGTATGTCAGTGTCAGATTCTCCTGTAGGTGGCAGTATATCGGATCATTGGATGAGAAAGAAAGAGAAGTGTGACTGTGATTGGTTGGTTTGGGACATCACAGAACAGATCTTACAGGACAAATGACCAATGAGGAGGAAGATTTCCTGTTATATAATCTGATATCTCCCATCATCCTCCATTGTGCAGTGTCACTTCTTAGTTGGTAAAGTCCTACAAGAAGGTGACAGGATGGTGTAAGATCATCACACACAGTACAATCTGACCATACAATCTTTATACAATCAGCTTGTAATATGAGGACCTACCTAAACTATCATATCAGTCTCTATACAATCAGACAGATCCTTACTCTACATACTTGTTGGAAGATCGAACAGAGATTGTACAATCAGATTGTAATGTGTGTGGTGAGTATTAGATATCCTGGAGGATGCTGGGAAATAGTGTGAGAGAATTCTGTGAGATCTGATGACTCTTTATATCCTCTCAGAGAAATCAAGAAGAGAACTAGAAAGAAATGGGGGGAACTAATACACAAAACCAAAGTGTATAGAATAGGATATATAAGGATGGGAGAAGCTGTTCTCACACAGATATAATATAGGAATAAGTGAAGTAGGTGGTGATAACCAAAGTGTAGAAATGAATCAATATGTATATAAATACTGAATAGAACGGCTCACATACCTGACAAGTCTGTAGAACAGACAAGTGAAAATAACAATAAGAAATCTTCTCTTCTCTTCTCTTCTCTTCTCTTCTCTTCTCTTCTCTTCTCTTCTCTTCTCTTCTCTTCTCTTCTCTTCTCTTCTCTTCTCTTCTCTTCTCTTCTCTTCTCTTCTCTTCTCTAGATCTCTGGTAAAGTCCATCAATGTCACAGATTCCAAACATCTAAAATAATATCCTGTATATATTTAAAGTGCACCAAGTGAAGAAATATATGACAATCCTAATCTAATGATATAATAATAATATAATATAATGAAATAAAAAAAACGTGAAATATACACATTTCTGAATAAATCCTCTGTTCTCCTGGAGTGTAAAAGGTGAAATTCTTCAAAAGTCCAACAGGTGATAATCACTAATATGAAGAAGTTCACATATAAAAGTTCATGAATTAAATCCGTGTGCAAAAAAAAAAATTGTGCAAAAACAACTTTCGATCGATGTCAAATTCCTCCGATCACATATATAATATCCGTGGTGCACCACACGATTCCCCCACCTCTCACCTCAGATGGAGACCCCTACGGGCCGAGTCAAGACTTCAGTATGGAAAACACCACATTTTCTAGATGGCGCTCATGATAGAGGCATTAATCTATACTATATTACCAAAAGTATTGGGACGCCTGCCTTTACACACACATGAACTTTAATGACACCCCAGTCTTATGCCCCGTACACACGGTCAGACATTGATCGGACATTCCGACAACAAAATCCTAGGATTTTTTCCGACGGATGTTGGCTCAAACTTGTCTTGCATACACACGGTCACACAAAATCCAATTATTCTGAACGCGGTGACGTAAAACACGTACGTCGGGACTATAAACGGGGCAGTAGCCAATAGCTTTCATCTCTTTATTTATTCTGAGTAGGGATGAGCCGGACACCCCCCTGTTCGGTTCGCACCAGAACATGCGAACAGGAAAAAAGTTCGCTCGAACACGCGAACACCGTTAAAGTCTATGGGACACGAACATGAATAATCAAAAGTGCTAATTTTAAAGGCTTATATGCAAGTTATTGTCATAAAAAGTGTTTGGGGACCTGGGTCCTGCCCCAGGGGACATGGATCAATGCAAAAAAAGTTTTAAAAACGGCCGTTTTTTCAGGAGCAGTGATTTTAATAATGCTTAAAGTCAAACAATACAAGTGTAATATCCCTTTAAATTTCGTAGCTGGGGGGTGTCTATAGTATGCCTGTAAAGGGGCGCATGTTTCCTGTGTTTAGAACAGTCTGACAGCAAAATGACATTTTGAAGGAAAAAACTCATTTAAAACTACCGCGGCTATTGCATTGCCGACAATACACATAGAAGTTCATTGATAAAAACGGCATGGGAATTCCCCAAAGGGGAACCGCGAACCAAAATTAAAAAAAAAAAAAAGACGTAGGAGTCCCCCTAAATTCCATACCAGGCCCTTCAGGTCTGATATGGATATTAAGGGGAACCCCGGCCAAAATTTAAAAAAAAAAATGACGTGGGGTTCCCCCTAAATTCCATACCAGACCCTTCAGGTCTGATATGGATTTTAAGGGGAACCCCGCGCCAAAAAAAAAAAAAAACGGCGTGGGGTCCCCCCAAGAATCCATACCAGACCCTTATCCGAGCGCGCAACCTGGCAGGCCGCAGGAAAAGAGGGGGGACGAGAGTGCGGTCCCCCCCCTCCTGAACCGTACCAGGCCACATGCCCTCAACATTGGGAGGGTGCTTTGGGGTAGCCCCCCAAAACACCTTGTCCCCATGTTGATGAGGACAAGGGCCTCATCCCCACAACCCTGGCCGGTGGTTGTGGGGGTCTGCAGGCGGGGGGCTTATCGGAATCTGGAAGCCCCCTTTAACAAGGGGACCCCCATATCCCAGCCCCCCCCCCTGTGTGAAATGGTAAGGGGGTACTTACCCCTACCATTTCACTAAAAAACTGTCAAAAATGTTAAAAATGACAAGAGACAGTTTTTGACAATTCCTTTATTTAAATGATTCTTCTTTCTTCCTTCATCTTCTTCTGGTTCTTCTGGCTCTTCTGGTTCTTCCTCCGGCGTTCTCGTCCAGCATCTCCTCCGCGGCGTCTTCTATCTTCTTCTCCTCGGGCCGCTCTGCACCCATGGCATGGGGGGAGGGAGGCTCCCGCTCTTCTCTTCATCTTCTTCTTCATCCTCTCCTCTTCTTTCTTCTTCTCTCGCTCCGCATTCATGCTGGCATGGAGGGAGGCTCCCGCTGTGTGACGGCGTCTCTTCGTCTGACGGCTCTTAAATAACGGGGGGCGGGGCCACACGGTGACCCCGCCCCCTCTGACGCACGGGACATCACGGGACTTCCCTGTGGCATTCCCCGTGACATCACAGGGAAGTCCCTGTCAAGTCACCGACCCCAAATTGTTCGCTGTTCGGCGAACTTGTGAACAGCCAATGTTCGAGTCGAACATGAGTTCGACTCGAACTCGAAGCTCATCCCCAATTCTGAGCATGCGTGGCACTTTGTGCGTCGGATTTGTGTACACACGATCGGAATTTCCGAAAACAAGGTCCTATCACACATTTTCCATCGGAAAATCCGACCGTGTGTACGGGGCATAAGTCTGTAGGGGTCAGTATTGAGTTGGCTCCGCCCTTTACAGCTATAACAGCTTCATCTCTTCTGGGAAGGCTGTCCACAAGGTTTAGGAGTGTGTCTATGGGGATGTTTGATCATTCTTCCAGAAGTGCATTTGTGATGTCAGGCACTGATGTTGGATGAGAAGGCCTGGCTCGCAGTCTCTGCTCTAATTCATCTCAAAGGTGTTCTTTTGGGTTGAGGTCAGGACTCTGTGCAGGTCAGTCAAGTTCCTCCACCCCAAACTCGCTCATCCATGTCTTTATGGGCCTTGCTTTGTGCACTGGTCCAAATCATTTGGTGGAGGGGAAATTATGGTGTGGGGGGGAGGGAGGATTATGGTGTGGAGGGGGAGGGGGGGATTATGGTGTGGGGGAAGGGGGGGATTATGGTGTGGGGGAAGGGAGGATTATGGTGAGGTTGGAGGGGGGATTATGGTGTGGGGGAGGGGGGATTATGGTGAGGTTGGAGGGGGGATTATGGTGTGGGGGAGGGGGGATTATGGTGTGGAGGGGGAGGGGGGGAGGGAGGATTATGGTGAGGTTGGAGGGGGGATTATGGTGTGGGGGAGGGGGGGGGATTATGGTGTGGAGGGGGAGGGGGGATTATGGTATGTGGGGGGGAGGATTATGGTATGTGGGGGGGTAATTATGGTGTGGAGGGGGAGGGGGATTATGGTATGTGGGGGGGGGATTATGGTGAGGTTGGAGGGGGGATTATGGTGTGGGGGAGGGGGGATTATGATGTGGGGTTGTTCCTCAGGGGTTGGGTTTGGCCCCTTAGTTCCAGTGAAGGGAACACTTAAGGCGTCTTCATACCAAGACATTTTGGACAATTTCATGCTCCTCCTTTGTAGGAGGAGTTTGGGGACAGCCCCTCCCTGTCCCAACATGACTGCACACAGAGCACAAAGCAATGTCCATAAAGACACGGATGGCCGAGTCGTGTGCCGTAATCACTGGGAGTGACATCATCGTGGCTCCGCCCACTTACATCGCATGAAGTCTGAACTCGGACAGAAGAGGGTGAAGATGGAAGTCCTGTCAGTGGTGACAGCGCGCCGCTGGAGGGCTTCGTTCTAAGGTGAGTCTCACATATTGTGCTAGTATGTGCTGCCTACTAGCACATTATGACATTGCCTTGCAGGTTTAAAAAAAAAAAAAAAACAGTGGTTTACTACCGCTTTAAAAACTGACCACACTAAGCAGGAGAGCTCACCATGGTCAGTTCTCTAGCTATGCTGGGAACTCAGTGTGCTCTCCTCCAATGATCAGACTTGTCCTGACACCCCCCCTGAACAGTCATTCACTGGGAAGACCAGTGTGCTGCTGCTTCTCCTCCCCCAGCTCCTATGCAGCTGAGAATAGAGGGAATGTGATCACTTATTAAAAAAAGGAAAAAAACGTATTTAGAATTTTTTTTTTTTGATCGATACAAAAATGTTTTGCATTTCATTTCTATTTAGTTGGAATGAATTGTTTTCCAATCACTATAAGCCGTGGTTCAAATTGATGTGACTTTCATATTGTGAGATTTCACTTGAAGTCTCCGGATTTCATAGTATCAGGTCAGCACAATTCCAGGTGATACTTGGCTGAGATCTGAGCCTCTTCATACACAGATGTCTATGGAAATCGCACCTGAAATCACCACAAATAGTGCAGGGAGCTTTTTTTTCCCCAATCAGTGCAGCAGAGAAAAGTCAGAGTCGCAGAGATTTGATTGGTTCCATGGCTGACAATAGGATGTGACTTGTCATGTGATTTGGAACTGTCTAATTACATGACAAGTCGCACCGGTGTGATCGGGGCTCCGGCTCCATTCATATCTATTCATGTCGCTTTTCAGCGTTTCTGCAGTAATTTTTGCTGTGATTTCTGCGTTTTTTCACAGCAATTTGAATTTTTTGTTGTTTATTTATTTTTTAATTTGTTGTTGGACAGATTTAAAAAATTAAAAATGCAAATCGTGGCAAAAGGCGGTAAAAACGCACGACATGCTTTTCTGCAGCTTTTCCATTGAAGTCTATTGAACCAAAAAACACAAAAAAGCAGCTTTGCATTTATATCATTATATTTATCACACTGGATGTGGTGCGACTTCACAGCGAATTTCCTGCAGATCCGCCCCCCATCTAAGCCGGGGGTCACACTGAATGCGGGTTTCAGCTGAAGTCGCACCATTTCATACCGGCATTTCAGTGCGACTTCAGGGGGCGATCTGAGAGACATCTCTGTGGCTTCATGTACAGATGTCTATTGAAATCGCCCCCCGAAGTCGCTAAAAGTAGTTCAGGAACCACTTGTGGGATTCGGATGGAGCCATTGCTGGCAATAGGCTGCGATTTGACATGTCAAACCGGCCCGATGTGAACGCGGGATAAATCACAAACCTGCTCATGTGAACTGAGTGAATAATAACTTAACGACACCCCGCAATCGGTTTTGAAAATGCAACATGATTTTTAGAATCGGATCTCATGAGTGTGAACATCCAATCCAATCCGATTCTGGTGTGGACAATAAAAAAGTAGTAGTAGTATGAATAGTAGTAATATTAGTAGTATAGGTAGTATTAGTAATATGAGCAGGGATAGTAGTAGGAGTAGCGGTATGAGTAGTAATAGTAGTAGTATGAGTAGTGGTAGTTAGGGCTGGGAGATTTTCTAAAAAAAAAAAAAAAAAAACTCGATTCATGATTTGAATGGAGTTTTTTTTTTTTTTTCACCGCGACGGTCCTGAGGAGCTGCGGGCAGGAGTTTTTAGGCAAGGGGCCGCGGCTTCGGCCTAGTCCGCGAGGCAACCTCGCGGACTAGGCCGAAGCCACTGCCTCACCTAAAAACTCCTGCCCGCAGCTCCTCAGGACCGTCGCGGTGAAAAAAAAAAAAAAACTAAAAAAAATCGATTTGCTTAAATTTTGAATCAATTTGACCTCTCAACTCGATTCAAGATTTAAATCTATTTTTTCCCCAGCCCTAGTGGTAGTAGAATAATTAGTAGCATGAGTAGTAGTATAATGAATAGTAGTATGAGTAGTAGTAAGACTAGGGGTAGTATTATTAGTATGAGTAGTAGTATTATTAGTAGTGATATTAGTAGTAGTATGAGTGGTAGTAGTAGTAGTAGTAGTATGAGTAGCAGTAGTAGCAGTAGCAGTATTAGTATGAGTAGTAGTAGTAATAGAAGAATAACGAGTAGCTTGAGTAGTAGTAGTAGAATGAGTAGTATTATGAGTATTAGTAGGAGTAGTATTATTAGTATGGGTAGTAGTAGTAGTATGAGTGGTAGTAGGAGTAGGAGTAATATGAGCAGGGGTAGTAGTAGTAGTAGCTGTATGAGTAGTAGTAGTATAGGTAGTATTAGGAGTATCAGTAATATGAGCAGGGGTAGTAGTAGTATAGGTAGTATTAGTAGGAGTAGTATGAGTTGCTGTATGAGTAGTAGTAGTAGTACTAGTAGTAGGAGTAGTAGTAATATGAGCAGGGGTAGTAGCTGTATGAGTAGTAGCATGAGTGGTGGTAGTAGTAGTATAGGTAGTATTAGTAGGAGTAGTAACATGAGCAGGGGTAGTAGTAGGTGTAGTAGAAGTATAGGTAGTGTTAGTAGGAGTGAGCAGGGGTAGCAGTAGTAGTAGTAGGAGTAGCTGTATGAGTAGTAGTAGTAGTAATAATATGAGCAGGGGTAGTATGAAAGGGTGGTAGTAGTTGTATAGGTAGTATTAGTAATGAGCAGGGGTAGTAGTAGTATAGGTAGTATTAGTAGGAGTAGTAGTATAAGTAGTAGTAGTAGCTGTATGAGTAGTAGTATTTGTAGGAGTAGTAGTAATATGAGCAGGAGTAGTAGTAGTAGTAGTAGTAGTATGAGTGGTAGTAGTAATATGAGCAGGGGTAGTAGTATAAGTAGTAGTAGTAGCTGTAATAGTAGTAGTAGTATTAGTATGAGTAGTAGTAATATGAGCAAGGGTAGTAGTAGTATGAGTGGTAGTAGTATAGGCAGTATTAGTAGCAGTAGTAGTAATATGAGCAGGGGTAGTAGTAGTAGTAGTAGTAGTAGTAGTAGGAGTAGCTGTACGAGTAGCAGTATAAGTAGGAGTAGTAGTAACATGAACAGGGGTAGTAGTAAGAGTAGGAGTAGCTGTAGTAGTAGTATTAACACCCTAACAATTAAATAAATAATCCTCACCTTATCTCTAACCACTAAGAAATAATAATACTAATAATACTAATAATAATAAATCTGACACTCGTAGTAACAAATGACAACAAATGATAAGAAAAGATACAACAGATGATAATTTTCTCTATTGGATAATAAAAACATCAAATCTCAATCTCTGTATAAAACATGAAAGTCGCGTCTCTCAGGTATAAATGCAGCCTAAGGGCTCATTCACATCGTGCTGCATTCTGATGAGTGATCCACATTCAGATCGCTCTTCAGAGGTCATGTGACAGGCGGGGAGGAGATGATTGGACCCCGCACTAGCACCCCACATTCTCATACATTGCACATGGTTGCAGTCCTATTCACTTGAATGGGTGGTGTTTGGTGGAAGTGAGCGGGGGTAGAATTCATGGCATGTTTACCCCCCCGGCCGCGGCCTCTGCAGATAAAAGAGGAGTCAGTTGAGGGGTGGTAAAAGCACGGCTCACCTGCAGGGTTTCCCTCCATTGGGATGTGCACTGGAAGCCGTGACTTGAATGGGAGCCCCTGCACAGCCATACACAGAAGGACTGCCCATCCCCCACACAGGCCATGGATGGAGATGTCCCCTCCCCCCTAGTATGATGTCATACATCCCATAATAAGAGGGTGTGGCCTTGTTTGGACTCATGTACGTCGCCCTCTAGGGGTGAGGATTGGAGAACACAAGTGTGGGATCATCACTAATAAAGAGAAGTTCTCCCTCCCCCGCCACTTCCGGGATCCACACAACAAAGACCCGGCAGGACTCGGGGGAGGGGTTTTGGGGATGGAGGTGATTGGAGGAGAAGCACCAGTGACTTTGTAAATGTCGATCTTCCTGGATCTTCCACCTCGGCAGGTTGTCCCCTCTGGGCCTCAATGAAGACCCCGAAATCTCCAATCCAATAAGATGAAAGCTTTTCTAGGCCCCTCCCCTTTCTTCTGTACTGTATGTTTGTAGGCCTTGTACCCCATAATACATGAAGGGTCCCCCTTGTGCTCCTTGTCATTCACAGGCTGGCCGGGTGTCTTTATATTCCACACAACCGTCCCTCCTTCTATGATCGATCGATCCCCCATTATATGGAACCCTCTATATACCAATCTTCAGAAAAGTCTCCCATCCCTCCGCCGCAATGTCGCAGTCCCATTAAAAATCGCAGATCGCCGCCATTACTAGTAAAAAAATAATAATAATAAAAATGCCAGAAATCGATCCGCTATTTTGTAGACGCAAACCGATCAATATACGATTATTGCAATTTTTTTTCACCAAAAATATGTAGAAGAATAAATATTGTGATGAAGAAATTTTTTTGGGGGATATTTATTTATAGCAAAAAAATATATATATATATTTTTCAGAATTGTCTTTTTTTGTTTATAGCACAAAAAATAAAAATCACAGAGGCGATCGAATACCACCAAAAGAAATCTATTTGTGGGGAAAAAGGAGATGAGATTTGTTTGTGTAGAACGTCGCACGACCGCGCAATTGTCAGTTAGACAGACGCTGCGCCAATTCGCAAAAAAAATGGCCTGGTCATTAAGGGGGTAAATCTTCCGGGGCTGAAGTGGTTAATACCAAACAGAACCGCTGATAACCATTAACAGCCTGACATGCTCCATCACTAAGACTCGATCAGCAATATCTTCTACCAACCAAATAAGAGTTTACCAACCACTGTCCAATCACAAAGTGGGCAACACCCACCTGGCCCCGCCCGCACCGCCACGCCCTAAATCAACACTCTTTACAATCCAGCATTGAGAATTCCCTCATCAATATCTGATAAAATGGACCAAAAACTTTCCTCCAAAATCTCTGAAATGATAAAGAGGGACGAACGTTTCCACAGGAAGTAGCAAAGGACATGTCCCCGATTACAGGGACCTCAGAGATCGAATATGCAGAAAACGATCGGAGAAACACCACAAGGGCTTTTTTCTTACTTCTCCTTTGTATCGGCTTTTCAAAATAACAAACGCAGAAATCTAAAGGCTGGAGACAAAGTTTAGGGCAGCAGAAGACTTCTGGCAGTAAAATAGTCGATTGTTGTATAGAGACGATCACATCAGACCAAAACAAGGGACAAATGACGACACATGAGGGGCGGAGGGATCTGGTCCCAAAAGAGGGACAATCGGGCGCCATGCCAAATACTGCCCGACCTCCGATGAGACCCTCCACATCACAATAGAGAGAAGTCACTAATAATGAGTATCCAGGAAATCAGCAGATCGATCGATTCACTTTTTATGGGAACTTTACCAGGAAGTGAAGCCGAGGCCTAGAAATCCATTATTTGTAGACACAACACTTCCCATTCTATTTAGAATCCACCCAAATCATTCCCTTCCAGGTGATCGACGAGGATCTCCAACACCGATCACCCTTCCAAATAGGGAATACGATCAGCCAGCTATTCCCAATACATTCCTCATATACCCCGCAAGAGAACTGAGATTCACCGCTTGCCGACCAGCCGCCGCAGTTTTACCAATCGACCTGTGATCGATGTTTCCTAAATTGTCCCGTATTTCCACATCCGTGATCAGCTCTGCAGTGTTGGCATTCTATTCCTTTATTTTCTGTTCTATATTATTCTGTTTTACTGGATTTTTTTCTATTCTATTTTTTCTATTTTATTCAAATTTGAATTCATTTTATTTGAAATTTGAATTTTATAAGATGGTTCTCTTTTTTTTATGTCATTCTATTCTATTTTATTCTGTTATTTATTTTCTACTCTATTTTTTTCTGTTTTACTCTATTTGTTTATTTTCTATTCTATTTTATTCTCTTTGGAAACTCCAATTCGATTTGAAAATGATTCAAATTTGAAAACTATTTGAATTTGAATTTTGGCCAAAATTTTGTTTTTCATTATTTTGGATTCATCCGGATTTCTGAATAACGAAAAATTTGTCCAAATTTCAATTTGGAACAAAACAAACCTCACATGTCTGACCACAGCTAAACCCCCACATTTTACCATCCCCCTCCTTCCCAACCATAAGTGTAGGCGGGGCCTCAGGCTCCAATCACATCTCAGGGTTTTGTGAATTTTTTGCGCACATTTCTGAAACACGCTAAAAACACGCATTGCGTTTTGTGGTTCTATTCATCATTCATTTTTATTTTTATTTTTTGCGCTATAAACAAAAAAAAGACACAATTTTGAAAAGAAAAAAAAATATTTTTTACTTTTTGCTAAAATAAATATCCCAAAAAAAAAAAATTTCTTCATCACAATATTTATTCTTTTACATATTTTTGGTGAAAAAAAAAATCGCAATAAGTGTATATTGATCAGTTTGCATCTACAAAATAGGGTATCGATTTATGGCATTTTTATTATTATTATTATTTTTACTAGTAATGGCGGCAATCTGCGATTTTTAATGGGACGGCGACATTGCGGCGGACGGATCAGAGACTTTTCTGAAGATTGGTATATAGAGGGTTCCATATAATGGGGGATCAATCAATCATAGAAGGAGGGACGGTTGTGTGGAATATAAAGACACCCGGCCAGCCTGTGAATGACAAGGAGCACAAGGGGGACCCTTCATGTATTATGGGGTACAAGGCCTACAAACACACAGCACAGAAGAAAGGGGAGGGGCCTAGAAAAGCTCTCACCTTATTGGATTGGAGATTTCAGGGTCTTCATTGAGGCCCAGAGGGGACAACCTGCCGAGGGGGAAGATCCAGGAAGATCAACATTTACAAAGTATCTGGTGCTTCTCCTCCAATCACCTCCACCCCCAAAACCCCTCCCCCGAGTCCTGCCGGATCTTTGTTGTGTGGATCCCGGAAGTGGCGGGGGAGGGGGAACTTATCTTTATTAATGATGATCCCACACTTGTGTTCTCCAATCCTCACCCCTAGAGGGCGACGTACATGAGTCCAAACAAGGCCACACCCTCTTATTATGGGATGTATGACATTATAATAGGGGGGGAGGGGACATCTCCATCCATGGCCTGTGTGGGGGATGGGCAGGCCTTCTGTGTATGGCTGTGCAGGGGCTCCCATTCAAGTCACGGCTCCCAGTGTACATCCCAATGGAGGGAAACACATGTATACACCCCGTGTTACTGAGGCCGCCATCTTCCTTTACTGACCCTAAGGCAAGCATGTCCAAAGTCCGGCCCGCATTCCGGTTTAATACACCCCCCTGGTCATTTGGATATATACCATATTTTTCACGGCCTTGGAGGGGACAGGGAGGGGGCGGGGCCAGTGCCATCAGATTACATACAGGAGAATCTCCTGTTTACTCGGCGGCCTCTGTAATAGGAAGCTCCGTCTACTGGGCTACCTAAGGGAAATTATTAGGAAATCCAACAATGCAATGTGGAAAAGAGGTGGAGCAAAGAGTTCATCTGGGAGACAAGAAAGGTATATTAGACACCAAGGAAGCTAAATATCTCCTTCCTGAATCTTGTAGAATCCCAGTGATTTATACCATTCCGAAGATTCATAAAGACAAGGAAAACCCACCAGGAAGACCCATTGTAAATGGATTGATTCCATAACATCGAGAATGGGCCAATACATCGAGAATTTTATTCAAACGGCCTACTTAACACGACACGAAACAAGTTCTACAACTGTTATGCCCCGTACACACGGTCGGATTTTCCGATGGAAAATGTATGATAGGACCTTGTTGTCGGAAATTCCGACCGTGTGTGGGCTCCATCACACATTTTCCATCAGATTTTCCGACACACAAAGTTTGAGAGCAGGCTATAAAATTTTCCGACAACAAAATCCGTTGTCGGAAATTCCGATCGTGTGTACACAAATCTGACGCACAAAGTGCCATGCATGCTCAGAATAAATAAAGAGATGAAAGCTATTGGCTACTGCCCCGTTTATAGTCCTGACGTACGTTTTACGTCACCGCGTTCAGAACGATCGGATTTTCTGACAATTTTGTGTGACCGTGTGTATGCAAGACAAGTTTGAGCCAACATCCGTCGGAAAAAATCCTAGGATTTTGTTGTCGGAATGTCCGATCGTGTATACGCGGCATTAGAATTACCACCAGTTTTAGAGGGAAGAACACTACTGGCAACTGCAGATGTCTCATCCCTCTATACAATTATACAACACCATCAGGTCTGTGAGGCCACAAAATGGTTGTTAAGGCAACATAGTAAACTCAAATGCATGCAAAGGAAATATCTTAATCAAATTGTATTAAATGCATTGTAAATTGTAACCGTCTCCTGTGCTGCCATTAGACGACTGTTCTGTCTATCATAGGAGGCGGGACTTTGTATTAAAGAGGCCACTGAATGAACAGGAGATTCCCCTGTATGTGATCTGTTGGCGCTCGTCCAGACCCCTCCCTGTCCCCTCCAAGGCTGCAGATGGGAATCGATCAAGCTGCATTCATGGCAATGGAGAGGCTGCATTCATGGCAATGGAGACGCTGCATTCATGGCAATGGTGAGGTTGCATTCATGGCAATGGTGAGGTTGCATTCATGGCAATGGTGAGGTTGCATTCATGGCAATGGTGAGGTTGCATTCATGGCAATGGTGAGACTGCATTCATGGCACTGGTGAGACTGCATTCATGGCAATAGTGAGACTGCATTCATGGCAATAGTGAGACTGCATTCATGGCATAGGTGAGGCTGCATTCATGGCAATAGTGAGGCTGCATTCATGGCAATGGAGAGGCTGCATTCATGGCAATGGAGAGGCTGCATTCATGGCAATGGAGAGGCTGCATTCATGGCAATGGAGAGGCTGCATTCATGGCAATGGTGAGGTTGCATTCATGGCAATGGTGAGGCTGCATTCATGGCAATGGTTAGGCTACATTCATGGCAATGGTGAGGCTGCATACATGGCAATGGAGAGGCTGCATACATGGCAATGGAGAGGCTGCATACTTGGCAATGGAGAGGCTGCATTCATGGCATAGGTGAGGCTGCATTCATGGCATAGGTGAGGCTGCATTCATGGCAATGGAGAGGCTGCATTCATGGCAATGGAGAGGCTGCATTCATGGCAATGGAGAGGCTGCATTCATGGCAATGGAGAGGCTGCATTCATGGCAATGGAGAGGCTGCATACATGGCAATGGAGAGGCTGCATACATGGCAATGGAGAGGCTGCATACATGGCAATGGAGAGGCTGCATTCATGCCAATGGAGAAGCTGCATGCATGGCAATGGAGAGGCTGCATGCATGGCAATGGAGAGGCTGCATGCATGGCAATGGAGAGGCTGCATACATGGCAATGGAGAGGCTGCATACATGGCAATGGAGAGGCTGCATACATGGCAATGGAGAGGCTGCATACTTGGCAATGGAGAGGCTGCATTCATGGCATAGGTGAGGCTGCATTCATGGCATAGGTGAGGCTGCATTCATGGCAATGGAGAGGCTGCATTCATGGCAATGGAGAGGCTGCATTCATGGCAATGGAGAGGCTGCATTCATGGCAATGGAGAGGCTGCATTCATGGCAATGGAGAGGCTGCATACATGGCAATGGAGAGGCTGCATACATGGCAATGGAGAGGCTGCATACATGGCAATGGAGAGGCTGCATTCATGCCAATGGAGAAGCTGCATGCATGGCAATGGAGAGGCTGCATGCATGGCAATGGAGAGGCTGCATGCATGGCAATGGAGAGGCTGCATACATGGCAATGGAGAGGCTGCATACATGGCAATGGAGAGGCTGCATACATGGCAATGGTGAGGCTGCATACATGGCAATGGTGAGGCTGCATTCATGGCAATGGAGAGGCTGCATTCATAGCAATGGAGAGGCTGCATTCATGGCACTGGAGAGGCTGCATTCATGGCAATGGAGAGGCTGCATTCATGGCAATGGTGAGGCTGCATACATGGCAATGGAGAGGCTGCATACATGGCAATGGTGAGGCTGCATACATGGCAATGGTGAGGCTGCATTCATGGCAATGGTGAGGCTGCATACATGGCAATGGTGAGGCTGCATTCATGGCAATGGTGAGGCTGCATTCATGGCAATGGTGAGGCTGAATTCATGGCAATGGTGAGGTTGCATTCAGGCAATGCACCTACTAGCAAATGTATGTAGGCATAGGACACGCCCCCTGCCACACACCCCCTTAAAGGGGACATAATAAAAAAAGGTTAATTAAATCCACAAGGGTTTTTTTTTACCACTACTATTCCTTTATATTGGCTTTTAACCACTTAAGGACCGCCTCACGCCGATGTACGTCGGCAAGGCGGCACGGGCAGGCAAAATCACGTACATGTACGTGATTTGCCTCCCGCGGGTGGGGGGTCCGATCGGACCCCCCCCGGTGCCCGAGGTGGTCCCGTTTTGTTCCCCGGCGATCGGAGACGAGGGGGAGGCCATCCGTTCGTGGCCCCCCCCTCGCTATCGCCGCCGGCCAATGGGAACACTCCTTTGCTGCTGTATGCTAAACAGCAGCAAAGGAAGTGATGTCATCTCCCCTCGGGTCGGTAGTTTCCGTTCCGGCCCGAGGAGAGAAGACAGGTATGTGAGTGCACAACACACTACACACACAGTAGAACATGCCAGGCATACAAAACACCCGATCCCCCCCCAATCCCCCCCCAATCACCCCCCCCCCCCGTCACAAACTGACACCAGCAGTTTTTTTTTTTTTTCTGATTACTGCATTGGTGTCAGTTTGTGACAGTTACAGTGTTAGCACAGTTACTGTTACCCCCCTGTAGGTCTAGGGTACCCCCCTAACCCCCCCTAATAAAGTTTTAACCCCTTGATCACCCCCCGTCACCAGTGTCGCTAAGCGACCATTTTTCTGATCGCTGTATTAGTGTCACTGTTTTATAGCGTCAGGGACCCCCATATACTATCTAATAAATGTTTTAACCCCTTGATTGCCCCCTAGTTAACCCTTTCACCACTGATCACCGTATAACCGTTACGGTTGACGCTGGTTAGTTGGTTTATTTTTTATCGTGTCAGGGCACCCGCCGTTTATTACCGAATAAAGGTTTAGCCCCCTAATCGCCCGGCGGTGATATGCGTCGCCCCAGGCAGCGTCAGATTAGCGCCAGTACCGCTAACACCCACACACGCAGCATGCGCCTCCCTTAGTGGTATAGTATCTGATCAGATCAATATCTGATCCGATCAGATCTATACTAGCGTCTCCAGCAGTTTAGGGTTCCCAAAAACGCAGTGTTAGCGAGATCAGCCCAGATACCCGCTAGCACCTGCGTTTTGCGCCTCCGCCCAGCCCACCCAAGTGCAGTATCGCTAACAGTTTTCTTGGTAGCGTTTTGGTGAACTGGCAAGCACCAGCCCCAGGCAGCGTCAGGTTAGCGCCAGTACCGCTAACACCCACGCACCGTACACCTCCCTTAGTGGTATAGTATCTGAACTGATCAATATCTGATCCGATCAGATCTATACTAGCGTCACCAGCAGTTTAGGGTTCCCAAAAACGCAGTGTTAGCGGGATCAGCCCAGATACCTGCTAGCACCTGCGTTTTGCCCCTCCGCCCGGCCCGGCCCAGCTCACCCAAGTGCAGTATCGATCGATCACTGTCACTTACAAAACTCTAAACGCATAACTGCAGCGTTCGCAGAGTCAGGCCTGATCCCTGCGATCGCTAACAGTTTTTTTGGTAGCGTTTTGGGGAACTGGCAAGCACCAGCGGCCTAGTACACCCCGGTCGTAGTCAAACCAGCACTGCAGTAACACTTGGTGACGTGGCGAGTCCCATAAGTGCAGTTCAAGCTGGTGAGGTGGCAAGCACAAGTAGTGTCCCGCTGCCACCAAGAAGAAGACAAACAGGCCCGTCGTGCCCATAATGCCCTTCCTGCTGCATTCGCCAATCCTAATTGGGAACCCACCACTTCTGCAGCGCCCGTACTTCCCCCATTCACATCCCCAACCAAATGCAGTCGGCTGCATGAGAGGCATTTTTATGTCCTCCCGAGTACCCCTACCCAACGAACCCCCCAAAAAAGATGTCGTGTCTGCAGCAAGCGCGTATATAGGCGTGACACCCACTATTATTGTCCCTCCTGTCCTGACAATCCTGGTCTTTGCATTGGTGAATGTTTTGAACGCTACCATTCACTAGTTGAGTATTAGCGTAGGGTACAGCATTGCACAGACTAGGCACACTTTCACAGGGTCTCCCAAGATGCCATCGCATTTTGAGAGACCCGAACCTGGAACCGGTTATACAGTTATAAAAGTTAGTTACAAAAAAAAGTGTAAAAAAAAAAAAAATATATAAAATAAAAAAAAATAGTTGTCGTTTTATTGTTCTCTCTCTCTATTCTCTCTATATTGTTCTGCTCTTTTTTACTGTATTCTATTCTGCAATGTTTTATTGTTATTGTTATTGTTATTATGTTTTATCATGTTTGCTTTTCAGGTATGCAATTTTTTATACTTTACCGTTTACTGTGCTTTATTGTTAACCATTTTTTTGTCTTCAGGTACGCCATTCACGACTTTGAGTGGTTATACCAGAATGATGCCTGCAGGTTTAGGTATCATCTTGGTATCATTCTTTTCAGCCAGCGGTCGGCTTTCATGTAAAAGCAATCCTAGGGGCTAATTAGCCTCTAGACTGCTTTTACAAGCCGTGGGAGGGAATGCCCCCCCACCGTCTTCCGTGTTTTTCTCTGGCTCTCCTGTCTCAACAGGGAACCTGAGAATGCAGCCGGTGATTCAGCCAGCTGACCATAGAGCTGATCAGAGACCAGAGTGGCTCCAAACATCTCTATGGCCTAACAAACCGGAAGCTACGAGCATTTTATGACTTAGATTTCGCCGGATGTAAATAGCGCCATTGGGAAATTGGGGAAGCATTTTATCACACCGATCTTGGTGTGGTCAGATGCTTTGAGGGCAGAGGAGAGATCTAGGGTCTAATAGACTCCAATTTTTTCAAAAAAGAGTACCTGTCACTACCTATTGCTATCATAGGGGATATTTACATTCCCTGAGATAACAATAAAAATGATTAAAAAAAAAATATGAAAGGAACAGTTTAAAAATAAGATAAAAAAAAGCAAAAAAATAATAAAGAAAAAAAAAAAAAAAAAAAGCACCCCTGTCGCCCTCTGCTCTCGCGCTAAGGCGAACGCAAGCGGTGGTCTGTCGTCAAACGTAAACAGCAATTGCACCATGCATGTGAGGTATCACCGCGAAGGCCAGATCGAGGGCAGTAATTTTTCCAGTAGACCTCCTCTGTAAATCTAAAGTGGTAACCTGTAAAGGCTTTTAAAGGCTTTTAAACATGTATTTATTTTGTTGCCACTGCACGTTTGTGCGCAATTTTAAAGCATGTCATGTTTGGTATCCATGTACTCGGCCTAAGATCATCTTTTTTATTTCATCAAACATTTGGGCAATATAGTGTGTTTTAGTGCATTAAAATTTTAAAAAGTGTGTTTTTTCCCCAAAAAATGCGTTTGAAAAATCGCTGCGCAAATACTGTGTGAAAAAAAAAAAATGAAACACCCACCATTTTAATCTGTAGGGCATTTGCTTTAAAAAAATATATAATGTTTGGGGGTTCAAAGTAATTTTCTTGCAAAAAAAATAACTTTTTCATGTAAACAAAAAGTGTCAGAAAGGGCTTTGTCTTCAAGTGGTTAGAAGAGTGGGTGATGTGTGACATAAGCTTCTAAATGTTGTGCATAAAATGCCAGGACAGTTCAAAACCCCCCCAAATGACCCCATTTTGGAAAGTAGACACCCCAAGCTATTTGCTGAGAGGCAAGTCGAGTCCATGGAATATTTTATATTGTGACACAAGTTGCGGGAAAGAGACAAATTTTTTTTTTTTTTTTTGCACAAAGTTGTCACTAAATGATATATTGCTCAAACATGCCATGGGAATATGTGAAATTACACCCCAAAATACATTCTGCTGCTTCTCCTGAGTACGGGGATA
This sequence comes from Aquarana catesbeiana, assembly GCA_037953035.1. NCBI lineage: Eukaryota > Metazoa > Chordata > Amphibia > Anura > Ranidae > Aquarana > Aquarana catesbeiana. Next base: position 129,597 of record JBBHAA010000418.1, on the reverse strand, counting down.
CCACATGTGTGAGACTTTTTGGGAGCCTAGCCGCGCACGGGACCCCGAAAACCAAGCACCGCCTTCAGGCTTTCTAAGGGCGTAAATTTTTGATTTCACTCTTCACTGCCTATCACAGTTTCAGAGGCCATGGAATGTCCAGGTGGCACAAAACCCCCCAAATGACCCCATTTTGGAAAGTAGACACCCAAAGCTATTTGCTGAGAGGTATAGTGAGTATTTTGCAGACCTCACTTTTTGTCACAAAGTTTTGAAAATTGAAAAAAGAAAAAAAAAATGTTTTTTCTTGTCTTTCTTCATTTTCAAAAACAAATGAGAGCTGCAAAATACTCCCCGTGCCTCTCAGCAAATAGCTTGGGGTGTCTACTTTCCAAAATGGGGTCATTTGGGGGGGTTTTGTACCACCTGGGCATTCCATGGCCTCCGAAACTGTGATAGGCAGTGAAGAGTGAAATCAAAAATTTACACCCTTAGAAATCCTGAAGGCGGTGCTTGGTTTTCGGGGCCCCGTACGCGGCTAGGCTCCCAAAAAGTCCCACACATGTGGTATCCCCGTACTCAGGAGAAGCAGCAGAATGTATTTTGGGGGGCAATTCCACATATGCCCATGGCCTGTGTGAGCAATATATCATTTAGTGACAACTTTTTGTAAATATTTTATTTTTTTTTGTCATTATTCAATCACTTGGGACAAAAAAAAAATATTCAATGGGTTCAACATGCCTCTGGGGTGTCTACTTTCCAAAATGGGGTCATTTGGGGGGGGGGGGGTTGTACTGCCCTACCATTTTAGCACCTCAAGAAATGACATAGGCAGTCATAAACTAAAAGCTGTGTAAATTCCAGAAAATGTACCCTAGTTTGTAGTCGCTATAACTTTTGCGCAAACCAATAAATATACGCTTATTGACATTTTTTTTTACCAAAGACATGTGGCCGAATACATTTTGGCCTAAATGTATGACTAAAATTTAGTTTATTGGATTTTTTTTATAACAAAAAGTAGAAAATATCATTTTTTTTCAAAATTTTCGGTCTTTTTCCGTTTATAGCGCAAAAAATAAAAACCGCAGAGGTGATCAAATACCATCAAAAGAAAGCTCTATTTGTGGGAAGAAACGGACGCAAATTTTGTTTTGGTACAGCATTGCATGACCGCGCAATTAGCAGTTAAAGTGACGTAGTGCCAATTGGACCTCTGGTCCTTAGGCAGCATAATGGTCCGGGGCTCAAGTGGTTAAAGTTGACAAATGCAGCAGTTCAGAATTTGGATGAAAGGTTTAGCACCAGGGAACACTTTTTGAAAGATAAAAAGTGCATTTTATATACAACTATAGATATCAGACCAAAATGAGGGACAAATGAGGGGGAATAAGGGACAGAAAGACATTGCTCCAAATCAGGGACAGTTGGAAGGTATGTATATATATATACACAAATAACATGCCCAAGCTCATCTCTTCACCACAAAGGCAGGAGAATTCTTGTTGGGCGGTGTATTGGTGCTCGGACGACCAAATTTTAATGGTTCAAAGAATGTGAGGCAAAATGGTCGGCCCTCACACAAGTTCACTTCATCAAATTTGGCCCTCTTTGAAAAAAGTTTGGACGCCCCTGCCCTAAGGCCTCCTTCACACAAGACATAAAACCCTGCAGGTGAGCCGTGCTTTTACCACCCCTCAACTGCTTCCTTTTTTATCTGCAGAGGCCGCGGCCGGGGGGGTAAACATGCCATGAATTCTACCCCCGCTCACTTCCACCAAACACGACTCATTCAAGTGAATAGGACTGCAACCATGTGCAACGTATGAGGATGTGGGGTGCTAGTGCGGGGTCCAATCATCTCCTCCCCGCCTGTCACATGACCTCTGAAGAGCGATCTGAATGTGGATCACTCATCAGAATGCAGCGCTATGTGAATGAGCCCTTAGGCAGCATTTATATCTGAGAACCGCGACTTTCATGTTTTTATCCGGGACTTTGGCACATTTTTATATACAGAGTCTTTGAGCTTCGCCATTTTTCTATTATCCAATAGAGAAAACTCTCATTTGTTACATCATTTGTTCCATCATTTGTTACTCGGACTTTCATCTTTTTTTATTATAATTATTCAAAAACATAATCCTCCCCTCCCCAAAATAATCCTCCCCCCTCCCCCATATAATCCTCCCCTCCCCCACACATAATTCTCCTCATGGTTACTCAGTCTCAGATTTCCTCTCAGACCAGAGGTGTGCACTTCCTCCCCCTTCACACAATGTGCACAGCGCCCCCAGAGGACGGAGGACTGACCTCTACAGGCTGCACTGGGGAGGAAGTGATGTCACCAGATGGGGAGGAAGTGGGAGGAGAGAAACTCCAGACTCCGCCCCCTAATTATTGGACAGCTCCGCCTACAGCCACAAAAGTGTCCCACATTTTTTTTTTACAATGTTGGCAACTATGCAAGAGGGGACAGTGACAGAGCTGATAGAGGGGGGAGGGGTTGTCAGTGAGGGTGTACGTAGAGTTGCCACCTCATCCCTTTAGACCCGAACACACATGAATTACACAGGTTCTTTGGCTGGTAATTAAACTCACTTGGTGCCTTATCTGCATTAAATTTGCCTCAGAACCTGTGTAATTCATATGTGTTCAGGATTAAAGGGATGAGGTGACAACCCTAGGTGTAGGGGTTATAAGGTCGGTGGTGTATGGGGTGGTAATGGTGGGTGAAGGGGGTTGAAGGTCAGCGGTGTTGGGTGGAAGAGAGGGTCAGATCAAGGGGGGAGAATGGTTCAATTGCCCCCCCCAAGAAAATAGAGAGCAGGCTGTGCTGATGCCGACCCGCCATCAGCCATTGCTGAGACAGGGCAGCGGTGCCAAAACTGACAGGCTCTGTGAAGGAAGTAAAACAGGCAGAGCTGCAGCTGTGGGGGATTTCCACCCCTGCTACTCCTCCTTGAGCCAAGCATTCACCTGGCAATGCCCTCCTATTGACTACATTCAGGGCCAATGGCTGGGAAACTAGCAGCTAGAGGATTATGGGACATGTAGTCCTGGATACCAGCAGGCCCCAGTATGATTCCCTGAGAGGACCGCAGCCCCCAGCATGCCGAGGGGAAAGAGGAACAGAGGAGAAGTGGGACCATGAGGGTGGAGGGAGCCAGTGATTCTATTATATTCATAGAGGTACAGGACCTTATCACTGGCTACATCCACTCTTTCCTCCCCTCCACCTGGCTGCTCCCACCCTGTCCTCTCCTCCACCTGGTTGCACCTACTCTGTCTTCCCCTCCACCTGGCTGCATCCACCCTGTCCCCCCCACCTGGCTGCATCCACCCTGTCCTCCCCTCCACCTGGCTGCATCCACCCTGTGCTCCCCCCACCTGGCTGCATCCACCCCGTCCTCCCCTCCACCTGGCTGCTCCCACCCCGTCCTCCCCTCCACCCGGCTGCATCCACCCTTTCCTCCCCTCCACCCGGCTGCATCCACCCTTTCCTCCCCTCCACCCGGCTGCATCCACCCTTTCCTCCCCTTCACCTGGCTGCTCCCACCCTGTCCTCCCCTCCACCTGGCTGCTCTCACCCTGTCCTCTCTTCCACCTGGCTGCTCCCACCCTGTCCTCCCCTCCACCTGGCTGCATCCACCCTGTCCTCCCCTCCACCTGGCTGCTCTCACCCTGTCCTCCCTTCCACCTGGCTGCTCCCACCCTGTCCTCCCCTCCACCTGGCTACATGCACCATGTCCTCCCCTTCACCTGGCTGCTCCCACCCTGTCCTCCCCTCCACCTGGCTGCATCCACCCTGTCCTCCCCTCCACCTGGCTGCATCCACCCTGTCCTCCCCTCCACCTGGCTACATCCACCCTGTCCTCCCCTCCACCTGGCTACATGCACCATGTCCTCCCCTTCACCTGGCTGTTCCCACCCTGTCCTCCCCTCCACCTGGCTGCATCCACCCTGTCCTCCCCTCCACCTGGCTACATCCACCCTGTCCTCCCCTCCACCTGGCTGCTCCCACCCTGTCCTCCACTCCACCTGGCTGCATCCACCCTGTCCTCCCCTCCACCTGGCTACATCCACCCTGTCCTCCCCTTCACCTGGCTGCTCCCACCCTGTCCTCCCCTCCACCTGGCTGCTCCCACCCTGTCCTCCCCTCCACCTGGCTACTCCCACTTTGTCCTCCCCTTCACCTGGCTGCAACCACCAATACTTTTTCAAGACACTGTGTATTTATATATGTGTGTGTGTGTGTTTATATATAATTGCATTTTATAGTTAGCCCCCCTACTTTTGTCCCTGTCCCCCCATGTGCCCCCCTAAATATGAAAGCTGGAGATTCCACTGTCTCTCACTGCCTCCCTGCATCACCGCATTTCTGCATCTATAAGACTGCCATTACTGTGCAGGCCACACTCTGGGATAACAGGGACACTGTCAATGGCCACTGACAATGACAATCTGCATCTGATAACAGGTGACATGGCAAATGACAAGCCCCATCTGAAGGCAGGTGACGGTGGCAGGTGACACGCTCAGGGCTCCCACTGATTCTGCATTATGATGAGTTGAACTATTTTTTAATACAATGTAATAAAAGAAATAATGTGCTTCAATCATCCTGACACCATATTAACCATGGCGCCGTGATGATTGAAGCGCCAACACTAGCCATTTCCCCTACAAATTGCCCACAAAAATCTTGGCAGTGCCCCTCCCGAGATTAGACTCTGGATCTGCCCCTGGCTAGTGGTGGGGTGTAGGGACTGTCAGTAGGAGATCATCAGTGGTGGGGTGTAGGGTGTGTCAGTGGGGGGTGTATGGGTGTCAGTGTTGGGGTACAGGGAGTATAAGGTCAGGGGTGTATGGGGTGTCTATGGTAGGATGTAGGAGCTTGAAGCTCAGTAGTGGGGTGTAGGGGCTGTCAGCAGGGGGGGGTGTAGGGGGGTGTCAGTTGTGGGGTGTAGGGGGTGTCAGTGTTGGGGTGTGGGAGGTGTCAGTGTTGGGGTGTGGGAGGTCAGGGGTGTTGGGTGGAAGAGACTGTCAGTGGTGGGGTGTAGGGGGTGTCTGTAGGTGGTGTCAGTGGGTTAAAGGTAGGGGTGCTGGGAGGGTCAGAGTCAGGGTGTAGGGGTACAGTGGTAGGGGTGTTGAGAGGGTCAGAGTTGGGGTGTAGGGGGGCAGTTGTCGGGGTGCTGGGTCAGAGTTGGGATGTAGGGGTGCAGTGATGGGGTGTTTGGAGGGTCAGAGTCGGGGTGTAGTCAGATCGGGTGTAGGGTCAGAGTCGGGGTGTAGGGGGTACAGTAGTAAGGTGCTGTGAGGTCAGAGTTGGGGTGTAGGGGGTGCAGTGGTAGGTGTGCTGGGAGGGTCAGAGTTGGGGTGCAGTGGTAGACGTGCTGGGAGGGTCAGAGTTGGCATATAGGGGGTGCAGTGGTAGGGGTGCAGTGGTACAGGTGCTGGGAGGGTCAGAGTCAGGGTGTAGGGGTGCAGTGGTAGGGGTGCTGCAAGGTCAGAGTTGGGGTGTAGGGGGTGCAGTGGTAGGGGTGATGGGAGGTTCAGAGTTTGGTGTACGGGTGATGGGAGGGTCAGAGTTGGGGTGTAGAGGTGCAGTGGTAGGGGTGTAGGGAGGGTCAGAGTTGGGTGTAGGGGGTGCAAGTTTAGGGGTGCTGGGAGGTCAGAGTCAGGTGTAGGAGGTGCTGGGAGGGTCAGAGTTGGGGTGCAGTGGTGGGGGTGCTGGGAGGGTCAGAGTTGGGGAGAGGGGGTGCAGTGGTAGGGGTGATGGAAGGGTCAGAGTTGGGGTGTATTGGATGCAGAGGTAGGGGTGTTGGGAGGGTCAGGGTGTAGTGGTAGGGGTGTTGGGAGGGTCAGGGTGTACTGGTAGGGGTGCTGGGAGGGTCAGAGTTGGGTGTAGGGGGTGCAGTGAAGGGGGTGCTGTGAGGGTCAGAGTTGGGGTGTAGGAGTATAGTGGTATGGGTTATGGGAGGGTCAGAGTCGGGTGTAGGGGATGCTGGGAGGGTCAGAGTTGGGGTGTAGGAGTACAGTCGTAGGGGTGATGGGAGGGTCAGAGTCTGGGTGTAGTGGTAGGGTTGCTGGGAGGGTCAGAGTTGGGGTGTAGGGGGTGCAGTGATAAGGGTTGCTGGGAGGGTCAGGGTCGGGGTGTAGGGGTGCAGTGGTAGGGGTGCTGAAAGGGTAAGAGTCAGGGTTTGGGGTGTGCAGTGGTAGGGGTGATGGGAGGGTCAGAGTCGGGGTGTAGGGGGTGCAGTGGTAGGGGTGCTAGGAGGTCAGAGTTGGGGTGCAGTGATAGGCGTGATGAGAGTTCAGAGTTGGGTGTAGGGGTGCAGTGGTTGGGGTGCTGGGAGGTTCAGCTTCCGGGTGTAGGGGTGCAGTGGTAGGGGTGCTGGGAGGGTCAGAGTTGGGATGTAGGGGGTGCAGTGGTAGGCTGTTGGGAGGGTCAGAGTTGGGATGTAGGGGGTGCAGTGGTAGGCTGTTGGGAGGGTCAGAGTTGGGGTGTAGGGGGTGCAGTGGTAGGCTGTTGGGAGGGTCAGAGTTGGGGTGTAGGGGCTGCAGTGGTAGGCTGTTGGGAGGGTCAGAGTTGGGGTGTAGGGGCTGCAGTGGTAGGCTGTTGGGAGGGTCAGAGTTGGGGTGTAGAGGGTGCAGTGGTAGGGGTGCTGGGAGGATCAGAATTTTGGTATAGGGGGTGCAGTGGTAGACGTGCTGGGAGGATCAGAGTTGATGTAGGGGGTGTAGTGGTAGGGGTGCTGGGAGGATCAGAATTGGGGTGTAGGGGGTGCAGTGATAGGGGTGATGGGAGGGTCAGAGTTGGGGTGTAGGGGCTGCAGTGGTAGGCTGTTGGGAGGGTCAGAGTTTTGGTATAGGGGGTGCAGTGGTAGACGTGCTGGGAGGATCAGAGTTGATGTAGGGGGTGTAGTGGTAGGGGTGCTGGGAGGATCAGAATTGGTGTAGGGGGTGCAGTGGTAGGGGTTCTGGGAGGGTCAGAGTTGGGGTGTAGGGGGTGCAGTGATAGGGGTAATGGCAGGGTAATAGTCGGGGTGTAGGGGGTGCATAAATATGGGTGTCATGGCGCACACATTTGGGTCTTCATAGGCCCTGAATATAGAAATCTGTCTACCTGTAAGCCTGCAGAGAGGATTGTCTGACTGATATCACCCAATATGGTGCCAGCTCCTGGACCCCATCTCCCACTGATCTAAGGTAAGTACAGGGGGGTATCTATCATGGGGAAGGGGTATTAGGGTGAAGTGATAGGAAAGTAGTATCAGTCTTTAGTCCTCCATCAGACCTATGCAGCTAACACAGCAAATAGGATATGTGCACTAATAAGGAAACAAAAAAGTGTAGCGCTAGTATGAAAGGTGAAACATCCGCAACATGTATATAATAGTTACTGGTGTAACATCAAAATTCCAAATGAAAAAACAACAAAATTGAGTGATAAGAGTCCTACATATGTGAACAACTTCATATGAAGATCGTGACAGTGAGCAAATGAAATCTTGAAGTGAAGAAAACACCACCACCAGCAATAGGGAGGCTTACCGGAACGTTTGAACTCAAAGGAACGTACGTGACAGTTGGGTTAAATAGAGAAGAACAAAACACTATGTGGCCTTTTTTGTTCTCTATTTAACCCAACCAGTGGCGTAGCGTGGGGGTGCGGGAGGGGCCGTGGCCCCGGGCGCAATATCTAGAGGGGCGCAGAAGTCCCGACTCCCGCTATCCCGATCCACGACTACTGTCATTCCGACTCGGCACTCCACACGTGGGAGTACCGAGTGTGCCACTGTCTGCGCCCCGCCTCTGCCGCTCTCCATGTTTCTGTGCTAGTGCTGCCGGAGCTTCCCCAGCTGTCCGGCCTCAGTGATGGACACTCTCTGCAATTGGCTGCTCCAGTCATGTGTAGGCACGGCGGCAAGCAGAGCTGGCTTCGGCGGTTGATCGCGGGTCACTGTCCAGGTCTCATCGCTGGCTATGCTTCCACCACACTCCGCAGTCCACATATGAGAGACAAGAAGAGCCCAGGTGAGTGGTGGCTTTGTACTGCCATGCTGGGGCCAGGCTGGCTGGAGACTAGCAGGCTCAGCAGTTAATAGGAAACAGATCAGGTAGGATGGGGATGGCCGGGGTGACACCTTCTCTGCCAGGCTTAAAAGGGGATGGAGGGAGGAAGTTTATCTGAAGTACCACTCTTCTACCACTTGTGGGACACTTCACATCCTGGGAAGGGGGCACATTCCCACAGACTGGGAAACCAGAATTGCCAACATGTACCCATAGCTTTCTGCTCTGTGCTTCATACATGGGGTTCTGTGTATATATAGTGCAGGGTATGATGGGGGGGGGCAGTGTGTATGTATGTATATATATATATATATATATATATATATATATATATATAAATAAAAATACATGAGGGTGGGGGGGCAGTCTACATATCATACATAGGGGAGTCAGTGTATGTTTAACACATGGGGGGGTCAGTATATATATGATACATGGGGACCAGTGTATATATAATATATGGGGAGTCAGTGTACATATATAAAATTCAGTGTATATAAAATATATGGGGTAATGGGTGGGGTTAGTGTATATAATTTATGGGGTTTAGTGTATATATAATATATGGGGTTTAGTGTGTGTCTATTTAGTATATGGGGGTTAGTGTATATGTAATATATAGGGGTTAGTGTGTGTGTATATATAATATATGGGGGTTAGTGTGTGTATATATAATATATGGGGGTTAGTGTGTGTGTATATATAATATATGGGGGTTAGTATGTGTATATATAATATATGGGGGTTAGTGTGTGTGTATATAATATATGGGGGTTAGTATGTGTATATATAATATATGGGGGTTAGTGTGTGTGTGTATATATAATATATGGGGGTTAGTGTGTGTGTGTATATATAATATATGGGGGTTAGTGTGTGTGTATATATAATATATGGGGGTTAGTGTGTGTGTATATATAATATATGGGGGTTAGTATGTGTATATATAATATATGGGGGTTAGTGTGTGTATATATAATGTATGGGGGTTAGTGTGTATATATAATATATGGGGGGTAGTGAGTGTGTGTATATACTGTATAATGTATGGGGGTTAGTGTGTGTATATATAATATATGGGGGTTAGTGTGTGTATATATATATATATATATATATATATATATATATATATATATATATATAATGTATGGGGGTTAGTGTGTATATATAATATATGGGGGGTAGTGAGTGTGTGTATATACTGTATAATGTATTGGAGTTAGTGTGTATATATAATATATGGGGGTTAGTGTAAATATAATATATATAGGGTCAGTGAATATATAATATATGGAAGGTAGTGTATATATAAAACATGTGAGGGAGGGCAGTGTGTAATGCATGGGGTGATGGGGGGGGATCAGTGTATACATAATACATGGAGGGGCAGTGTGTAATTCATGGGGTGATGAGGGGTCAGTGTATATATAATACATGGGGTGATGGGGGGCAGTGACACAGATGCATTTTTTTAATTACATACATGTGCTTATGGGGTAAGGGGTTTAATACTGTACTAGTGGAAGGGAGTACTAAAAGACCATGAGTTAGGGGGGTGCAAATTACTTGACTTGCCCCGGGTGCTGACAACTCACGCTATGCCACTGAACCCAACTGTCATGTACGCATTTGGGGCACCACTTCTGAGGGACATACTGGTTCAGGATGGTCGCAGGTTTCCCTTGCAACTCCCACAGAATTTCAGATTTCCATTGGCTGTTTCACAACACAAGTTTGTTTGACCCATCGAACGTACGTTCCTTTGGGTTCAAACGTTCTGGTAAGCCTCCCTATTGCTGGTGGTGGTGTTTTCTTCACTTCAAAATTTCATTTGCTCACTGTCACGATCTTTATATGAAGGATGTTTTTGGCTCCATAGACTTCAAAGGGGGTGCATGAACCCCCCATGAACATGTATTATTGGGGCAGTTTTGTGCTGAACATTAAGTCTCTTCCTAGCAACAATGGGCTTACCATCCTGTGCAAAGGTATGGAAGGTGAAGAGTTATGCCCCGTACACACGGTCGGATTTTCCTATGGAAAATGTGTGATAGGATCTTGTTGTCGGAAATTCCGACCGTGTGTGGGCTCCATCACACATTTTCCATCGGATTTTCCGACACACAAAGTTTGAGAGCAGGCTATAAAATTTTCCGACAACAAAATCCATTGTCGGAATTTCCGATCGTGTGTACACAAATCCGACGCACAAAGTGCCACGCATGCTCAGAATAAATAAAGAGATGAAAGCTATTGGCTACTGCCCCATTTATAGTCCCGACGTACGTTTTTCGTCACCGCGTTCAGAATGATCGGATTTTCCGACAACTTTGTGTGACCGTGTGTATGCAAGACAAGTTTGAGCCAACATCCGTCAGAAAAAAATCCTAGGATTTTGTTGTCGGAATGTCCGACCGTGTGTACGGGGCATTAAGCCAAGTGCACATTGGAGGTGGGGCTAGAAGCATGGCTGGGCCCCATTCCACTATCAGGAGGAAGGTAGTGGAGCACACTGGACAGGTATATGTGGACATAGGCTCAACGTGTCCCTCCTAATCACAAGCTCCAGTGAAGGTGAACATTGACACGGGGAGCCGAGAGATTACTAGAGGAGAGTTATGGTGGAAGTGTACACGGTGTACCTTCATCTTTGAGAGTAGAGGCCCGCCTTAAGGTTGGGTATTTCCCCACAGCGGTCTCAGCCAGGTCCCGGGGCATTGATGGAAAAGGTACCCCATGTGTAGGAGAGGGATCCTGATACAGGTGCCTAGTGTACCCCAGAAGATCCTCCCCGGGGGGATCCTCTCATGTCACCCAGACTAGGCACCCAATGAGATCATTGGGAAAACATGGAGGACTACCCATCTACCCCCTTGTACCAACAACTCCGCCCACATGCAGTGTCTGGGAGGGGGAGGGGGTGATGTCCCAATCACACCTCAGTGTTTTGTAGCTGGAAGATCGAAGGTCCAAAACGCTGGAGGAAAAAAAAATCAATTATTCTCTATGGAGACGGATCACATCTCCCCTCCAATCACCTGACACCAAACACCTGAAGAGCAAAAAAGTTCTGAAGGTTTTCTTGTAGATCAAATTGGGGAGATTTGTGTGTTTTTGGTGCATTTTTATTCTCATAGAAATTAATGTAAATGTGTAATTTGCATGTTTATGCGCATTCGTGCATTTTGTTGCTTGTTTTTTGTGTGATTTTCTGCTCAAATCAAATTAAAAAACAAAACATTTTTTTAAATAATATATGAATAAATAAATGTAAAATAAATTTACAAACAACTGTTTAGGCCCCTTTCACACGGGTGCTCCAATCAGGTCCATCTGTCAGTTTTTCGGGTGGACCTGATCGGATGATCCATTCACCCCTATGGAGCGGCGGATGTCAGCAGTGACCTGTCTGCTGACATCTGCCGATATCCAATCTATGAAATCCAGATGGATGGGGTCCTATATTCCATCTGTCTGGTGGATCGGATCGGATGAAAATGGACAGGCGGATCAGTTTTCACCCGATCTCCCCATGGAGGAGAGTAGGACTCTGATAGGTCTGTCTCTGTACAGTGAGCAAATCGGAGTCCGCTGGGTGGACCACCCGTGTGAAAGGACCCTAACCCCCGGTTCACATTGCAGAGAAATCGCATGTCAAATCGGCGGCTATTGCTGGCAATGGCACCATCTAAATCGGTGCAACGCTGCATTTGTGGTGCCACACCAATTTCCAAAAGTCGTATCTGTACATTTCGGACGCTAGCAGGGCGCTTTTAACCCCCGCTAGTGGCCGAGAAGGGGTTAAAACCACCCGCAATTCGCTGCAATAGCGGTGTTTTGCCGGCGGTATAGCCGCGCTGCCCCATTGATTTCAATGGGCAGGAGCAGTGGAAAAGCGGTAAACACACCGCTCCAAAGAAGCTGCTGGCAGGACTTTTCCTGACGCCCTGCCAGCGCAACCACTCCAGTGTGAAAGCCCTCGGGCTTTCACACTGGAGACAATGAAGCAGCAGTTTGAGGGTGAATTGCAGGCGCTATTTTTAACGCTATAGCGCCTGCAAAATGCCCTCGGTGTGAAAGGGGTCTAAATAGTAGTACTAATAGTGGTACTCTAGTAGTATAGGTAGTAGTAGTACTAGTACTTGTATGAGTAGTAGTAATAGTTGTATGAGTAGTACTCTGAGTAGTAGTATGAGTAGTACTCTGAGTAGTTGTAGTAGTAATAGTATGAGTAGTAGTAGTTGTAGTAGTAGTACTAGTAGTAGTATGAGTAGTACTCTGAGTAGTAGTAATAGTATGAGTAGTAGTGTTGTTGAAATTATGAACTTTGCATATAAGCAAATAATACCGTTGTGCTAATAAGCACAGTTACAGCTATTGTATAATTGCGGGATACCGTGCTTACATAAAGCTAAATAACACACACAGAGGCTGGAATCTCATCATGTTGGACTAGGGCAGGTCTTGTTTATTTATAGGCCTGAAAAAAAGATAAAGATAAAATATATATATACAGTACTGCATAGCTCCCAACTGTCCCTGATTTCGAGGGACTGTCTCTGATTTGGAGCAATGTCCCTCTGTCCCTCATTTTGGTCTGATCTATTAAGTTAGATAAAAAGTTCAATTTATATACATCAATAAGTGTTTCCCAGTGCTAAACCTTTCATCTGATTTCTAAATTGCTGCATTTGTAATTTCCAAAAGTCAATATAAAGGAATAGTAGTGGTAAAAAAAAGCCCTTGTGGATTTAATTAACCATTTTTTTTTGGTTAATTCTCCTTTAAGGGGGCGTGGCAGGGGGGCGTGTCCTATGCCTACACACATTTGTTAGTAGGTGTCCCTCATTCCCATCTCAAAATGTTGGGAGGTATGAGTAGTGATGTATACAATTGTTTGTTTGCAGAGCAAATGTGTTCAGAGCCGTGTGTGCAGTTTCCTGCTGAGATACAACGCAGGTATCCAAAACAATGTGCCTCACCCTGTGCTGGGTGCAAACACTACAAACATTGTTCTGATCAGGACTGTGTGCAGATTCCCACCGTTACCATTGGAGTGAAGCGTAATTCATGAGGCTCAGTAAGCCATGGCATTGTATGGTTATTCTATGGTTCCCATGTAAACGGGTCTGTTTGCCGGGAGCATAGATGTAGTCACCATGAGGTGGCCCGTCTCTACTCAATACATGTATATCACTATATATATATATATACACACACCTCTCTATATACTCATCACTATACTCTGTACATGTATATCACCCCTCATCATATGGGGAGATCGGATGAAAATGGATCCGCCTGTCCATTTTCATCCAATCCCGTCTGATACGATCCACCAGACAGATGGAATATAGGACCCCATCCATCTGGATTTCATAGATTGGATATCGGCAGATGTCAGCAGACATGTCACCTCTGACATCCGCCGCTCCATAGGGGTGAATGGATCATCCGATCAGGACCACCCGAAAAACTGACAGATGGACCTGATTGGAGCGCCCGTGTGAAAGGGGCCTAATGAGGATTTGTAGTTGTTTGTGAATTTATTTTACATTTATTTATTCATATATTATTATTAAAAAAAATAAATCACATTTGATTTGAGCAGAGAATTGCGCAAAAAAACAAGCAACAAAATGCACACAAAACATGCAAATTGCGCATTTACATTAATTTCTAGGGAATAAAAATGCACCAAAAACACACAAATCTCCCCAATTTGAGCTCCAAGAAAACCTCCAGAACTTTTTTGCTCTTCAGGTGTTTGGTGTCAGGTGATTGGAGGGGAGATGTGATCCGTTTCCATAGAGAATAATTGATTTTTTACTCCTCCCAGGGTTTTGGACTTTCGATCTTCTAGCTACAAAACACTGAGGTGTGATTGGGGCATTACTGAGCCGCATCCTCCTTCATTGGGGTGTCACCCCCTCCCCCTCCCAGACACTGCATGTGGGCGGAGTTGTTGGTACAAGGGGTAGATGGGCCATACTCCATGTTTTCCCAATGATCTCATTGGGTGCCAAGTCTGGGTGACATGAGAGGATCCCCCCCTCGGGGGGGTTCTTCTGGGGTACACTAGGCACCTGTATCAGGATCCCTCTCCTACACATGGGGTACCTTTTACTCCATGATGCCATTTCCATCAATGCCCCAGGACAAGGCTGAGGCCACTGTGGGGGAATACCCAACCTTAAGGCGGGCCTCTACTCTCAGAGATGAAGGTACACCATGTACACTTCCACCATAACTCTCCTCCAGTTATCTCTCGGCTCCCCGTGTCAATGTACACCTTCTATGTCCACATCTACCTGTCCAGTGTGCTCCACTACCTTCCTCCCAATAGTGGAATGGGGCTCCGCCATGCTTCCAACCCTGCCTCCAATGTGCACTTGGCTTAACTCTTCACCTTCCATACCTTTGCACAGGATGGGGACCTCTAGGGTGCTGATCCGTCCCCGTTGCTATGGGAGACGGACCGCCAGGGGAGATAATGCTGACAGCACTCCCTTACTGCTAGAGGCTGCCCCACCTGTCACAGGAACACGCCCAACCACAGGCTGCTTTGTACTGACTGTTGGCTTCCGTTACCCGTGGTAACCGCTTGTTGTCTTCATACCCCAATGTGCCTCGTAACCCAAACAGGAGATGGTGTGAGGTTCCGGTTACTTGCATTACATTTCTTTACTAACTTTAGAGCCGGCAGAAGATAAAGTTTCATCGCTTTACTTAGAAAAGTGCAAAACATGACCGAGTCCAAATGAGACCGTCCTTTCCTCCGTCCCTAAACACAACTCAGGCTTATGTGCTGCCCCGGCATACCTGCAAAGCTAGAGTCCCTCCACAACAGAGTCCATTGTATGGCAGTCTCCAGTAACTGGGGTCTTCGGGGGGACCACAGGTTCCAGCAGCCCCCTTACATGACGGCTGGTTCCCAGGATGACGGCGAGGTGGAACGTCTCTCTCCTGGCTCCGGACCATTCTCCTTTTTATAGTGCACAGGTGCAGTGGGCGGGACCCAGAAATCACACCAAAGAAAAACCCGGGAAAATAGAGTTACCCCTTCCTGTCCGGGGCAGCAAATCACTAGGCTGAATTGTACCCCACTTACATGCGTTACCTGGAGTCACACCAGTGCTGTGCACCATCATGAGGCCTTCAGTGCAGGTTTTGTAATGCATTCCAATGCGTTTTTCATGTGTTTTAATGCTTCATGCATTTTTGCTTTGGCCAATGACAAGCAATATCTGCTGTGATATCATTGTTCCTAGGAAGTGACTGGATGTTCAGCACAAAACTGCCCCAATAATACATGTCCATGGGGGGTTCATGTACCCCCTTTTAAAGTCTATGGAGCTAAAAACACCCCAAAATAAACGCATGCTCCTCTTTAGAGATCACACGGCACCGCGCTGCATTGATGTTACCAAAAACATGGAATATATAAGCTGAGATTTCATCATTTGGAAGTTTCTTCCATCATATGGAAAGCTCATAGCACCGGGCATTGTGGGAAGTCTCCTAAGTCCTCATAGTCCACACATCACATGACCAGCCGTGCCGATCCCAATACTGAGGCCTTTTCACAATATGGAGCTCCATTGTGCTGCGTTACTCCATAGAAGAGAACATGGATCCCAATACAACCATTATTTATTTTGTGGGGAATCAGCTCTGCACCCCAATACAAGGCGGGGGTGTGGTGTGTGCCGTGTGAGTCCATTGGTACTTCCTGTACCCCAATACAAGGCCAGGGGTGCGGTGTGTGCCATGTGAGTCCATTAGTACTTCCTGTACCCCAATACAAGGCGGTGTGTGCCGTGTGACTCCATTGGTATTTCCTGTACCCCAATACAAGACCGGGGGTGCGGTGTGTGCCGTGTGAGTCCATTGGTACTTCCTGTACCCCAATACAAGGCGGGGGGTGCGGTGTGTGCCGTGTGAGCCCAATGGTACTTCCTGTACCCCAATACAAGGCAGGGGGTGCGGTGTGTGACGTGCGAGTCCATTGGTACTTCCTGTACTTGTACAATGGGGGGCGATAAATGAGGGGCACCGAGTGCCTTCTGTTACCTCTGCAGGAAAACACACATTACCACAATGTATAAGACTGACTATACTTTCCTATCACTTCACCCTAATACCCCCTCCCCATGATAGATACCCCCCTCCCCATGATAGATACCCCCTGTACTTACCTTAGATCAGTGGGGAATGGGGTCCAGGAGCCGCCACCATATCTGGTGATATCAGTCAGAGAATCCTCTCTGCAGGCTTACAAGTAGACAGATTTGCATATTCAGGGCCTATGAAGACCCTGATGTGTGCGCCATGAGATTACTTCTCTCTGCCAGACATCACCGCTACCTCTGCACCCCCTACACCCCACTCTGACCCTCCCAGCACCCCATCACTGCACCCCTACACCCTGACTCTGACTCTCCCAGCACCCCTACACCCTGAATATGACCCTCCCAGCACCCCTACCATGTACCATTGCACCCCCTACACCCCAAATCTGACCCTCCCAACACCCCACCACTGCACCCCTACACCCAGTGCTGTGTCTTGACCTAGGCCAACAAGGCCCAGGCTGGCACTTTGTGGGGGAGGGGGGGCGGCAAAAAGCCCCCTCCTCCCGAGTCAGCTCATTCACTGCCGTGGTTGCTGGCTGCACCTTTTAGAGAGCATCTCATAAAGCATAGAGAGTGACAGTTCTCCTCCTCCCCCTCCCCTCTGCACAGACAGAGCAGAGAAAAAGCGAGTTGGTCAGCTTCTCCAGGTGCACAAGGAATCACATCAGGGCAGATCGGATTGTGGCTTCAGCAGACGGACCTAAATACATAGTGTATATCTTGGAGGGGTGAGAGTAAAATACCGATCCTCATGCCGTTTATATGTGCTCCCAGATTTTTCTGACTTTCTTCTATCCCCTGTAATCTGAAATAGGACTCTGTTAAATAACCCTCTGTGTCCTTGCTAGGAGAGGACTGTGCTTCTCTACTCTGCTACAATGAACTTATGTACACCAGTGTTCATTTAGTTGATTAAAACAACTAAAACATTTTAGTCGACTAAATGAATATTATTTTAGTCGAATAAAAAACAACTAACACTAAAACAACTGAAATGACTAAAATATGACTAAAACTTAAATGGCTTTTTAGTCAAAAGACTAAAATGGGACTAAAACTAAAATGCCATTTTAGTCAAAAGACTAAAGCCAGCCATACACCATTCAATTTTCTTATTTAATTTTCTTTTAGATTTACCTTCAACTATGTAGTGCAAGGTCTGATTGCATACAAATTGAAAGTGTTTAGGTTTGACCTCATATTATATGGTTTTGGTAAATCTAATGTAGCAATAACTCTCCGTGGAGCTGCTGGTTTAAGCGGGCTTGTTACCTTCACTCTCGATAAATTTGTTTCACCGGCACCGGGTCTAGGGTTCCGTTGAGTTTACCTCTGGACGATATAAGCACCAAACACTTGAGTAGGTTTTCCAATGCTTTAATAAAATGAACAAGGGAAGTTTACAGGAAAGAGGTAGTAGGAAAGCTGCAGGGAAGCTCAAATACCTTTCTGTAGTATTTCTTCAGAACATTCTTTGTAATTGAACACTTGTAATTGAATAGTCTCCCCTTTCATAGGATTCAATCTTTGCCTGCCTGGATAGACATCTCTCACTTGCCTAGCAGCCAGCACGTAGCACGAACAAAAGTCTCTGCCACAGACTTATCTGGAATAAAACCCGTACGATCCTCTGCCACAGGATGTATTGGTTTGTGATGAATGTCAGATACAGTACTTGAACCTTTAAGCCAACCCGGCAGTACTATACTGTAAGATTACTTCGGAATGCGTCCTCCAACCGAGTCACCAGGCCCCTCTCCAGACCAGCACTCTGCATGATCCTTCCATGACGGGTCCTCCCCTGGGATCTTCTCGGTTGTCCAGCTTCTTCACTCAGGATAGACAGCTCAGGACCATTCCTCCGCTGCTGTGGTAGGCCCATCCACACGCCACAGCGACGCGGGCCTCCGAAACGGAGGACCACAAGGTGGTATTCCTAGTGCATACCTGTCGGCCAGGAGGGCCAGCAGGTGGCTGAAAACGAACCCTAAAACATGGCGTCTGTCCCATAAATACCCTCTCCCAGGATGCAACTCGGAGGACCACCTCCACCGAGTTATCCCCGGGACAGAAGAGCACTCATTCGCTTCAACACGTTGCTTTTCCAACACCCGCCGATGGTGACAACGACACCCACTGGCACAATGTGGAACTACACGCAATGTCAGCCAAGCTGGAACAGAGGAAAAACTAACTTCCTATAATAAGCGACCCACTAAATTTACCTATGAGCGGTAGATGAAAATCTACCAGCGCTACATACTCCCCCCAGTACAATAGACGTTGTCCTCAACGTCTGTCACAAAACAATAACTCCCAAGCCTGAGAGTAGGTATTTGAGCTTAAAACTTGGATTTAGTTAAAGAAGAAAGAAAGACAGTAGAAAGACATTATAAGATCAACATTTGTAAAACATTATGTTCACATCCACAATCAAAACCATCTTATGACTGTACACAACCTAACTATCTATTTTAGCTGAAAAGCCTAACAGCTTCATAGGAGATCAAATGGTTCCTGAACAGGAAAACATATTAAACATACATGCGACCTATACTGT
The DNA here is from genome assembly GCA_037953035.1 of Aquarana catesbeiana. Taxonomy (NCBI): domain Eukaryota; kingdom Metazoa; phylum Chordata; class Amphibia; order Anura; family Ranidae; genus Aquarana; species Aquarana catesbeiana. The sequence continues at coordinate 110,841 of JBBHAA010000418.1, read as the reverse complement.
TTCAGGAGCAAAGTCTCATTTGAAAAAATGAAACTCTCTTCCCATTATCTATATCAGATTAATCTTTAGGAGTCCATCCCTATATATACACAATTTTTCTTAAATGAAGAAAATCCGGCTAGCAAAAAGAAGTCCTTGGATTTAAAATACTGAGATGAGTATTCAGATCTTGACCACGAAGATCTCTATGCACTGAGACTAACTAACTAACTCAAAGTTCTTTTGTCCATAATTACCAATAAAACCGGGGATCTGGCAATGTCAGTGTCTTTCCCAGTTTATCCACCGTAGTGTAGTGATGAAATATACAACGTCATCTTTTCTGGGTCTGCAAATGACCACTTTGTCAGCATGAATGTGCCGACCATAATTCCAGTGCATAAAACATCCACTTTAGCGTTCATCCATAGCAACAGAACAACCAGTTTTCCGGAAAGGCTTAGGCACAGACAAATAGTCCCAAACAGCTTCAATCACTTGCATTATGTCCTGAGGGACATATGGGAACTCCAAACCATACTCCGTAGCGACACGCTTGTTCAACATTCTCTGCAAACGTGCAAGTTTCGGTAAGGATCTATTTTTCCCCATACCAGGAGGCACACACGAATCCAATGACTTGCTCACCATAGACCCAGCCGGTGTCTGAAGTGAACTAGTAACGTTTGACAATGTCTCATTTACAGTGCTGTGTGGCTCCACACAGGGTGACGTCTTCCCACAACTCAGGGCTGTCCATTCAGGGAAAGTCATAGCAGAGGCGACATCCTCGCCTTGGGCCCATAGCAACTCTTGTGACATAGTCTCAAACAAGTCATCATCACCGGAGAGATCCGACATGGATTCTATCTCCGAATCTCCCAGTTCTTCTGCTGACAGATCTTTTTACAGTCCCAGATACATTCCACAACAATTGCTCACCCATTCCTGTCATGGACTTTGTTGGATACGGTTCGGGTAGTCTCTGGGGTAGGCCTCGGCCATGGCCGCGATAAGCTTTCACATATCCCACCTTCTTCTGGACAGGTACAACAGGGATAGGTGTAGTGGATGCGGAAATCAAAGTAATGTCCGCTGATGAATCGGTAACAACAGTGTCTCTTTCCAGGAACATTTTTGGTAGCAACAGGTAAAGTCACGGCCTGCCGTTCTCTTCCAGCAGAAGTAGCAGCTTCTACTGTGGCGACACCTGTAGCCCAGTCCATACGATAAGCACGTGGCGACATGGTAGGTTGCTCCACCACAAACAAATACTCTCCACATTGCGGGCAGTGACCAAATGGACGGAGATGTACGGCCAGTTCCTCACATTTGTGGCAATTAATGCCCAGCCCTTCGATATCTCCAACGGTAAAGAGAACAAACCTCCTGTAACGAGCCCCTTGCTCACTCGGTTCCACTCTCCCGACACTCCTCTGCGGCTATAGCATCAGATTGCAGATCGCAACATCCAATGGTTCGGTCATCCGATGCTTCGGAACTAGAACTACAGCTATATGCCGTTCTAATCCAGTTGTGTAGCTCAGAACAAACACCAGGCAGGCTGTATGTAAGTTCAACCAGGAATCTCTTTTATTGAGGAATACAGGCTCTTTTATACCTCCTGCTCATATTACTCTGAACATACACCTGTGACCTAATTAACCTAATTAACATGAGCTAATTAACTAATCCCTTTAGACAGCCTAGATGACTCAGACATGACCTTTAGGCCAGACTGTCCGTCTTGTAGCTCAGAAAACCCAATCAACATTATCACAATAGCAGAGTTAATTAACACAAACAACAATGGGGATCTAATGACTCTTAGATCCCATACTAGAGACCTATTTACAATACAGATTCTAGCAGGCAACAGACAGACAGGTGGCTGGAATTGACGTCAGCATCTCCTAACAGTATTTGTCCCAGCATTATGAATCAGCCACTATTTCTAATATGGCAAATCCAGGGTCCCCAGAGTCTGTGTGTCCTGGGGGACCAGGACCCGAATCCACAGTAATACCGCCTCAAGGGTCCCCAGGCATACAGCTCACAAAGAGCACCATTCCCCCAAATGCCAGGGCCCACGATCGATTGGCAAGAGGCTAGCATACAGTCCCCTCCAAAAGTCTTTCTCCTGACTAGGTCTGTCACATTTCTCCCCTTTCGGCAGGAGACTAACACAGGAGGAGACCCCAGACGGGTTGACTCCGAAGTTAGTCAGTAGTTCCAGTCCTCTAATGCCTGTACCCACACAGTACCCCAAACAAATTGTTCCAAACAAATCATTACTCACCCAGCCAACCGCTGCCCCTCTCAGAGAACATATCTGCCGCTGGGGAGAGGCCTGGACTGGCCCTTCTCCCTGGAGTCCTTTCTGCCGCTGGAGAGAAGACAGGGTGTCTGGGCTCACTCCGTCATGCTGTTGGGGATCTGGACTGACTGCCTAGCATCCCTGGGGTATACAGGTGGAGACTGAAGTCCCATCCACCTTCACAGGAAATCCATCCTCTGTTAGTTGAGGGTAGAGGCCAGCAGTACTCGGCCCTGTTGCCAGCCCTTCTGCTGGAAACCCCACACCATCTGCTCCGGCTAACTGTTGGGGAGGGAGGCCGACTGCCCAGGCTCCCTGGAACACTGTAGTTGTTGCCGGTGCTGGGCAGAGGTTGGTAGCACTCTGCCCTGTTGCCAGCACTTCTGCTGGGGACTCCGCATCCTCCGCTCCAGCTAACCGTTGGGGCAGGAGACTAGCTTCCTCCACTCACAAACTGTGTAGCTGCCATTGAGGAGGTGAGCTGGCTGCTTCCTTTTCCATTCCCTCATGTGGATGTTGGGACGATATGTCTGTGGTACTGTCTCCCAGGTGCACGGATCTTTGCTGGGGAGGAAAGACCACTTCCTCCACCCTGGCCAACTGTTGGGGAGGGACGACGAACACCTCCTCTCCCTTCTCCCCCTGTATCCTGATCTGCTGCTGGGAAGTGACCACCTACTTCTCACCCTGAGCCTCTGGAACCGCCGCAGGTGTAGGGCAGAGATCTTGAATCCTCTGTCCGGTTGCCAGCGCTTCAGCTGGGGAAGTTCCTTGTAACTTCACAGATACTTATGTTGGTGCTGGGCAGAGCACAGTGAAGTTTGGCCCTAATAACAGCTCTTCTTCTGCTGGAGGCTCACCAGGTTGTTCTTCCTCAGCAGAAAAGTCTATCAAATCCCCTGTCTCTGCAACTGGTGTCTGGGGATAAAGGTTCACCATCTCCTGTCCCTGGAACCCAGAAGATGCTATCAGTGCTGGGCAGAGGTTAGCAGAGCTCTGCCTCGTTGTCAGCACTTCAGCTTTGGGGATAGCGATCTCCAGATTTTTCGCTGCCGATTCTCTGTCATTCTGCTGGACAGGCACATTCCTCCATCCAAGATCATCCAATGCAGAAACAGGTTCATCAAGGTCAGTCAGCACTTGCTGCATCCGCCATAAGACCTCCGCCTCCGTAGCTGCGGGGGCAGGTTGGTAAAGCACACTGTTACTCTGCCACATTGTCAACTCTTCAGCCAGGATTTCAGAGTTGTCAACTGGTATTTCTTGATAGTCCCAGGCAAAGGGAGCCCCACCCTGCTGCTGAGCAAAATCTAGCAGCTGTCTGTAGGCAATCTCAAGCTCCCATTCCTGAACGGCCAGAAACTCCAAATCTTCCTGTGCCCAGTGCACTTCTGAGACATTCAGTCTTCGCTCTCTGTGCTCCATTATTTCCTCCAAACGCCACTCCTGATCACTCCCAAAGTCAGGGTCCCCGGACAGCCTCCAGTATAACAATCCCAGGCCATCGTAATCAAAGCCTTCCGTGGGGCTGTCATCCGCTGTCCACGGGCACACTTGGGCTACATACCACTGGAGAGCTCTGTAGCTCTCGTCCAACCGCATTTCTGCCCAGATCAGCCTGCTTAACTCGGCTGTCCACTCCTGGTTCGGCTGTTCCCCCAATAACAGCATTTGCACTACATACTGCGACCAGTACCTTACATGGATGGAGGGGAGAACTTTTCCCTGGTTTCGCTGCTCATGGGCTAGCGCTTCCTTCCAGAGTTCACAGCGGATAGAATCAAACCATCCTAGCAGGACTTGCTCTTATACTGGTCCTCTGTGCTGTATCTGCTTCTCTCGCAACCTCCTTCTGAATTCCTCATCCATGGTGGCTGGGATCTCTCCTCTCCTGCTATCTGGACCTTGGATCCAGGTGATGGTTTGGATGTGTTCACAGCAAGGAAGCACGATCCCACCATTCCCTCCACAGCTCTCAAGTAAGTCTTTCAGCGTGGCTCTCCTGCAGGCTGGTTTGGAGTGTCCCAGTAACTGGAGAGCAAATCCCATGGCTGCCAACCAATGTAACAAGCCCCTGCTCGCTCGATTCCACTATCTCGACACTCCTTTGTGGCTATAGAATCAGATTGCAGATCGCAACATCCGATGGTTCGGTCATCCGATGCTCCAGGATTAGAACTACATCTATGTGCCGTTCTAATCCAGTTGTGTAGCTAAGAACAAACACCAGGCAGGCTGTATGTAAGTTCAACCAGGAATCTCTTTTATTGAGGAATACAGGCTCTTTTATACATCCTGCTCATATTACTCTGAACATACACCTGTGACCTAATTAACCTAATTAACATGAGCTAATTAACTAATCCCTTTAGACAGCCTAGATGACTCAGACATGACCTTTAGGCCAGATTGGCCGTCTTGTAGCTCAGAAAACCCAATCAACATTATCACAATAGCAGAGTTAATTAACACAAACAACAATGGGGATCTAATGACTCTTAGATCCCATACTAGAGACTTATTTACAATACAGATTCTAGCAGGCAACAGACAGACAGGTGGCTGGAATTGACGTCAGCATCTCCTAACAGTATTTGTCCCAGCATTATAAATCAGCCACTATTTCTAATATGGCAAATCCAGGGTCCCCAGAGTCTGTGTGTCCTGGGGGACCAGGATCTGAATCCACAGTAATACCGCCTCAAGGGTCCCCAGGCATACAGCTCACAAAGAGCACCGTTACCCCAAATGCCAGGGCCCACGATCGATTGGCAAGAGGCTAGCATACAGTCCCCTCCAAAAGTATCTCTCCCGGCTAGGTCTGTCACACCTCCCCTGCGGTTTCAGATGGATACCAGTATCTGTAAGCAGGGTTCCGGTCAACACAGTACTCGACACGGTGCTCGCTGGGAAAATTCTTGGTCCCATAATTGACTGCATCGCCGAAAAAGACATGGCCACACTCTGATATTTTTAGCACTTTTACTTCTTCTCTGGCACCAAACACATACATGCGTCCCACGCGGTATCAAGTAGGGTAGGCTCCTCCCACTTGTTCTTTATCACGTAGCTCCCGGGCTTTTACTGGTGCCCGCCTACGCACTCAGAAATAAAGTCCTGCAACTTTAACCTCTTCTTCTACTGAGAAAATGACAAAGTCCAGCTCTCACCGTAAATTCCCGGTGAAACAACTCTCCAGGTTGCGAGAATTGACGGCTAACAAATCCCGGACGAGCCCCCACATGTATCAATAACTCTCGGTGGAGCTGCTGGTTTAAGCGGGTTTGTTACCTTCACTCTCGATACCTCTGTTTCACCGGCACCGGGTCTAGGGTTCCGTTGAGTTTACCTCTGGATGATATAAGCACCAAACACTTGAGTAGGTTTTCCAATGCTTTAATAAAATGAACAAGGGAAGTAGCAGGAAAGAGGTAGTAGGAAAGCTGCAGGGAAGCTCAAATACCTTTCTGTAGTATTTCTTCAGAACATTCTTTATAATTGAACACTTGTAATTGAATAGTCTCCCCTTTCGTAGGATTCAATCTTTGCCTGCCTGGATAGACATCTCTCACTTGCCTAGCAGCCAGCACGCAGCATGAACAAAAGTCTCTGCCACAGACTTATCTGGAATAAAACCCGTACGATCCTCTGCCACAGGATGTATTGGTTTGTGATGAATGTCAGATACAGTACTTGAACCTTTAAGCCAACCCGGCAGTATTATACTGTAAGATTACTTCGGAATGTGTCCTCCAACCGAGTCACCAGGCCCCTCTCCAGACCAGCACTCTGCATGATCCTTCCATGACGGGTCCTCCCCTGGGATCTTCTCGGTTGTCCAGCTTCTTCACTCAGGATAGACAGCTTAGGACCATTCCTCCGCTGCTGTGGTAGGCCCCAGACAGGCTTCTGAGCCCACCCACACGCCACAGCGACGCGGGCCTCCGGGACAGAGGACCACGAGGTGGTATTCCTAGTGCATACCTGTCGGCCAGGAGGGCCAGCAGGTGGCTGAAGACGAACCCTAAAACATGGCATCTGTCCCATAAATACCCTCTCCCAGGATGCAACTCGGAGGACCACCTCCACCGAGTTATCCCCGGGACAGAGGAGCACTCATTCGCTTCAACACGTTGCTTTTCCAACATCTGTCGATGGTGACAACGACACCCACTGGCACAATGTGCAACTACACGCAACGTCAGCCAAGCTGGAACAGAGGCAAAACTAACTTCCTATAATAAGCGACCCATCTACCAGCGCTACACTAAAGGAAAGTTGTACAAGAAAATTGTATAATGTATGGCCAGCCTAAGACTAAAACTAAATTGAAATTTGACTTCAAAATGAACACTGGTCTGTAGTGCATGTGTTAATAAATAACATATTAGATTTTTCACTCCAGCAGTATATAATGAGTTTGGAAATTGTAGAGAAATGTTAACTAATGCATTACAATTTTAATTACACCCATTCGATTTTAGACGCCTAAAATGAGTTTTAATACAGAAAAAATATGCTGCGCTAAAGTGTAATGTGTCAAACGATAAGTAAATATAACATAAAATATAAACCCAAAATATCATAAAAAGATATTATAAGGCAGAAGAAATGTCATACCAAATATGCTAAATAACCCTATTCGGATAAAGTGCTAATGGTGTATCACCACTAGGGATGAGCCGAACACCCCCCTGTTCGGTTCGCACCAGAACATGCGAACAGAAAAAAAGTTCACTCGAACACACGAACACCGTTAAAGTCTATGGGACACGAACATGAATAATCAAAAGTGCTAATTTTAAAGGCTAATATGCAAGTTATTGTCATAAAACGTGTTTGGGGACCTGGGTCCTGCCCCAGGGGACATGGATCAATGCAAAAAAAAGTTTTAAAAACGGCCGTTTTTTCAGGAGCAGTTTTTTTAATTATTTATTTATATTAGAAAACCGGATCACCGGGACACACAACAAAAGTATGACTTCAGTCAACATAGGTACATACAGAAATATAAAAAAATAATATATATCGTACACTGACAGAAATGAAAGATATGACATCTCTTTTCCATAATTTGGGAGGCATACAAACAAATTACAGGGTCAATAACGTGCAGATTAAATTACTACCTAGTTTCTGACCTGTTTTCCATGTAGTGGCATAAAACTATGAAACCATCTATCATGTAATTTCTGTTAGTCTTCTGTCTGTCAGTGTGTCTTGCATGTGTCTTCAGCACCGCGGTGTAACTTAATCCCGGGTCAAGTGGCTTCCTATTTATTTTATTATTACAAGAGGAAGAACCAAGAAAGAGAAAGAGTCACTAGTGTGACGAAGAATAGGTTAGAAAAAGTGATATGGAAAAGGACAAGGTTAGAAGGGAGGGGAGATGGGGAAAGGGGGGGGGTGCACGTTTGGGAGGAGGGAGGAGGTGTGGGTTGGGGATTCGGATAGTGATTGGTAAGTATGTGTGTTTGCCTGTATCTACTCGCAGTTAAACCTGGGAACTGAGTGTATGTTAAACTCATCTACCTTGGAGTGCCTGGCCTTCTTCTGAGTACTTGAACATATTCCACAATTGCCAAGTTTTGGAGTATATTTCCTGTCTGTTTTGGCTTGTGAGAATTAAGTCCTCCATCTGATGTATTTCCTCTACTCTTTGGAGCCAGAGAGCTATGGTTGGCGGTTGGGTGGATTTCCAAAGGATTGGGATGCAAGTTTTCGCCGCATCCAGTAAGTGTCTTACCACCGATTTCTTGTATACCCGTGCTGGGGTGTCATTGGCGTGTAACAGGAAGTACGCTGGGTCATCTGGTACAACACGGTCTGTGAATCTCTGCGTTAATTGGCGGACTTCTCTCCAGAAGTTCTGGATCCTAGGGCAGGACCAGAAAATATGGAGGAGTGTGCCCCTTCCCTCCTGGCATCTCCAGCAGACATCCGGGGTTGAGGGGTATATTCTGTTAAGCAGAGCCGGTGTTCTGTACCAATGAGTAAGGATTTTAAAATTTGTTTCTTGAATTTTGGTGCATAGAGAGGATTTGTGGGTGAACTGTAGGATGTGTTGAGTTTTGTTAGTGGTGAACTGGCAATTTAGGTCTTTTTCCCATTTGGAGAGGCCCTGTGGTTTATAATCTCCTGTTGGAGTGATTAACATGCTATAGGTTAGAGAAAGTGTGTGTAGCAAGGGTTCCATTCCCGAGCATAGGTCTTCCATGGGCGTGAGGGTTTGATCAGTAACATTGGGTGGTGGCATACTACTGAGGAAATGGTGGAGCTGTAGCGTTCGCAGAAAATCTAGACGGAACTGTCCTTCAGGGTCGGACAACTCTGTGATAGTCTTCCACCTCCCCCCAACACTGAAATGCGAGGCTTGGTATATCCCCACTTCCCTTAACTCCCGAAATCTTCCTTCCTCTAATCCTGGTTCGAATAAAGGGTTCCCTAAAATGGGCTTGAGTGGTGAGTTATGGGTAAAGAGGGGGGACGAGTCTATCAGATGTGCACAGACCCGTGCCGTGTTGCCTATTAACGGGTGGCGTTTGAGGTCTGTAGGGAGTGTCGTGTAACACCATGGGATCCTGTGTATAGGGAATGCGCTTTGTGCCTGTTCAAGTTGTGTCCAAAGTTTGGTGGTTGTATGTCTGCACCAGTCGATGAGCCTACTCAGATGTGTAGCTCTATAGTAGGATTGGAGTTCAGGCATTGCCAGTCCTCCGTATCATTTGGGAAATGAGAGGATCTTTCTGTGTAGTCGTGGTTTTTTCCCTGCCCAAAGGAATTTGATAAATATTGCTCGTATTTGGTTGAAGTAGTCAGCGGGTATGTGTATTGGAATAGTCTGCAGAAGGTACAAAAATTTGGGTAGAATTGTCATCTTGAGAATGTTGCAACGCCCAAACCAGGAGTGGAGACCTCCATTCCATTTATCTAACATTTGTTGGACTTTTTTTAATAGGGGTGGGAAGTTAAGCTTAAACAGTTGGGAGAATGTCGGGGGTATGTGTGTGCCTAGATATTTCAGTGCTGTAGTGGTCCATTTCAAGTGGAAACTATTTTGGAGTTGTGTGAGATGTGGTTGTGGGATTCCCAGGCCCATCGCTTCGGACTTACTAAAGTTAATTTTCAGATTAGCTAGTTGGCCATAGATGTGGAATTCTTTCATAAGGTTGGGGAGAGAAATGGTTGGGTTCGTGAGGGAGAACATCAGGTCGTCAGCGTATGCAGATACCTTGAATTGCTTTTTATTTACTTCTATTCCTGTGATGTCTGGGTTCAATCTAATGTGGCATAGGAAAGGTTCCAGGGATAGCGCGAAAAGCAGTGGTGACAGGGGGCAACCTTGACGGGTCCCATTAGTAATTGGGAAGGCTTCGGATAGTACGCCGTTCGCTCTTACTCTGGCCGATGGGTCTGTGTAAACTGCGGAGATCCAGTGTAGCATTTTGTCACCTAGTCCTATGTGTTTCAGCGTTGCAAACATAAACCTCCAGCTGACCCGGTCGAACGCCTTCTCGGCGTCCGTTCCTAGTAAGATGCATGGGGATTTGGTGTTGTTAGCTATATGAAGAAGGTTGAGGACCTTGATCGTGTTGTCCCTAGCTTCCCTAGTTGGGACGAAACCTACTTGGTCTAGGTGAATTAGTGAGGTAAGATGTTGTTGCAACCTGATGGAGATGATCTTCGTGAAAAGGCTTAGGTCCGAATTTAAAAGAGAGATCGGGCGGTAAGAGCCGCAATGGCTTGGATCTTTTCCCTCTTTTGGTATAACGGAGATTTGTGCTTGTAGTGTGGATTTGTGAAACTTTCCCCCAGAGCCTAGATTGTTATAAAGTCTAACCAGGTGTTGTCCTAGGGATGGGAGAAAGGTCTTGTAATAGGGTATTGTAAGCCCATCCGGGCCTGGCGCTTTACCCGATTTAGAATTTTTTAAAGCAAGTTGTAGTTCGCTTAGCGTGATAGGGTCTTCTAGTATGGATTTTGCGTCATCCGGGAGGGTCGGCATCAGGGAGATGATATGTACTCTGTCATTTTTTCGGGGGTAGCTTGTGTCTCTTTTAGATTGTATAGGGATGAATAGAAGGAGCTAAACTCCTGCACAATCTGTTGTGGTAAAGAGGCTTTCTGGCCCGTAGGAGATATAATATGGGGTATGTATGAAGCTATTTTCTGCTCTCTTAGTGATTGGGCTAACAGTCGCCCACATTTGTTACCTGATTCGTAATGTTTTCTTTTGCTAATTTGTATCGCCGCTTTCGCTTTATAGCGCAGTAGGTCGGTGATCTGTGTACGGGTCGTGTCTAACTCTATTTCCAGTTGTTTAGTGGCTGTCTGTTTATGACGTACTTCTAGTGTTTCTAATTTTTTAAGTAAAGTGTTCAATTGTGCGATTCTTTGTCGTTTAAGTCGTGAGCCGTGTTTGATGAGTATCCCTCTGACAACGGCCTTGTGTGCCTCCCACACTAGTCCTATGTCTTAGTCAGGGGTAGAATTAGAGGTGAAATAGTGTCCTATCTCTCTAGTTATCTCGGCCAGAACTTCTGGGTCTTTCAATAGACCCTCGTTCAGTCTCCACGGTGGTTTCTGTGTCGACCTCATGTCTGGGAGAACATACCGCAATGTAATCGGGGCATGGTCAGACCATGTGATTGAACCTATAGTGGTCTCTCTAACCGCTTGTAAATCTCTGTGGGGGATCAGGAAGTAATCGATTCTGGAGTACGTCTGATGTGGTTTGGAAAAGAAAGTGAAATCCTTTTCCCCCGGGTGGAGCAGGCGCCAGGCGTCGATCAGTTGTGAATTGTGTAACGTCGTAACGATACGTTTACGTAGATCTCTCAAGGTCAAGGAGGTTCCAGTGGAAGTATCCTCCATAGGGGTGAGGGGAACATTAAGGTCTCCTCCCAGGATCAGGTGTCCGTCTGAGAATTGTGATAGTAGGTCCAGGTGACGTTTAAGGAATCTGTCTTGTTGTGTGTTGGGGATGTACAGGTTAGCTAGAGTTACTTTTGTGTCCCCTATCTTCCCCTTTATGAAGAGGAATCTACCTTCTCTATCATACTTTACTTCCTTAAGTGACCATGGTATTTTAGATGAGATTAGGATAGAGACCCCTCTAGACTTAGCCTCTGTGTACCTGGAGTGGTATACCTCTGGAAAAAATCTGTTCTGTAGTGTTGGTAGAGCACCCTCCCTGAAGTGGGTCTCCTGCAGAAAAACAATGTCCGCTCCCATGCGTCTCATGTCATTGGTTAGCATGCGTCTTTTCTCAGGCGTGTTGAGGCCCTTTACGTTAAGAGAAATTATGTTTATGGAGGCCATGGTTGTGGATGGTGGGTTTACTGGTGATTGAAGATTGAGTCCCAGGGAGGGGGTAAGGAATTGAGGGGGGGGCTAGCAAGGGATGGGTAGGGAGGGTAAAAAGCAGGTCAAGTAGAAGAAGATAGATGAACTCAAGAGAGAGTAGATGAGAAAATAAAGAGGCTGTCACTAGTGCAGCTTAGTGCAGTTACTAAATTAGCCAATAAGGCTATTACGCTCCCCGGACAAATTACCGGGAATGGAGCACTATCCTATGTGGGACGGTGGAAAGACAGGGCCAGGGAGTGAGCCCCCGAACCTCTCCCTCCACCCCCGACCAACTATGATTTCAATACATGTATACTTAGTGTCATTAGCATTAGCATAACAGGCTGAGAAGTTGTAGCACTCTAGACACATTAGCATTCTACATGCTACCTTTAAAGAACGTGGTATAACCAAAGGCACAAAAAGAAAAAAAAAACTGATACAAGGGTGGGGCTCCCCTACCTAGAGCCCAACGAACACAATTGTGTAAACATAATAACTCGGCAAGTGCAATAACGTAAAGTCCTATTTTCCTCCCCATCCAGTGACATATAAAGTGGTTGAGCCGCATGAAATGTACTAAGAGCAAGAGTAAACTGTATAGTAATGAGAACATTCAACCTAGGCTCCACAGTTTCAAGTACAGGATGAGACCTCAGGATTATTAGTGTTCAATCCCGCACAAGGCCTTAACGAAGTGGTCAAACATTTTCTGTGGTCAAAAACCCCTTTTACTGGCTAACCTATGGTGGGTCCCCTCCTCCCCCCATGGCTTAAGTGACAGATCTTTAAAACCGGCTTGTGCCCTGGCAGTATGATAAATAACAGCAACTGCAGTAAGAGTCCGGGTCATCACACCATGTGTGGCTTCTGTCACCTCAGTAGTTCCATGGAACGCTTGTCTCCAACCGTGAGGTGTGTGGCGGTGAGTATCGGTGCAGGTTCATCTCCTGCCGTTCCCATGTAACTCAACCTCCTGCATCCGTTTAGTTCGCAAGGATTCGAACAGATCAAAAAAGAAAAAAAAAGGGGGGGGTTCCTGAGAATCTTACATAAAGTCCGTTCAGGTATGTGGGGGAGGACCAAATACGATGGACAGGAGAGGACAGGTACCGTGCCATAGACCAAACAAGTTCAGGTGTGGCTTAAGTCATGGAAAGGGGCACATGCCATTAGACACTAGGCCTTTGTCTTCCCTCTAGAGTGACAAGGGATCTTCTAGGTCTCGTCGCCGACCATCGCCAAGCCCAGTGTACTTCTTGAGGCTGGAGGGAGGGAGGGGAGGTTAGGTAGGGGGAGATTAGGGTAAGGTTTGTCTAATTCCCTCTCTCTCTTAGCGGCAGGGGTGACCAAGCAACAGTTCCCTGTGTGCGGGGGCTAAGTTCCTTGCGGTCTGTCCTGAATTGAGTAAGGCTGGATAGGGGGAGGGGTGGCCATAGGCCTACTCACGCGGTTCTCCCTATGATGCCGTCCTGCGTCTTCTTCTGTTTCTTTGGTGGCGAGGAGGGAGGGGTCCGTGCTGTCTCAGGGGTCCCGATCGTCCTTGTGGACGTGGCAGGAACTGGAGCCAGTCAGGTACTTGGTTCGGTTCTGCATCCATGAATCTGAAGAGCGCTGGTAGGTCTGCGGTTTTTTGAAGGGAGAAAGATCCTGTGTCATTGCGGAACGTTACTGACAGCGGATATCCCCATCTGTATGACAGGCCTTTTTGCAAGGCAAGTTCCAGTAGAGGACGGAGGAGGGCTCTGCGTCTCAGTGTGGCCCTCGATAAGTCTGGGAGTATTCTGGCCTGCTTGCCTCTCACTTCCACTTCACCATATTCCCCGGCACGGCGGAGGATAGTCTCCTTTTGAGTGTAGCGGTGCAGTCTGCATACCACATCCCGCAGTCTGCTCGGGTCTTCAGACCTGGGCCCAAGGGCTCTATGCACTCTGTCTAATTCGATGTTGAGTTCAGGGTTATCCAGCACTGTACGGAATATGTCCTTGACCGTCTCTCCTAGGTTCTCCGCAGTTGTTTCTTCTGGAATCCCCCGGAGCCGCAGATTGTTCCTGCGACTCCGGTCCTCGATGTCTTCCAGGTGTAGCTGCAAGGCGACGGCGGAGTCACGATGATGATCCCTTTCCCGCTCTAGCGCTGCAACTCTCCCTTCCAAGGAGGACACCGATGTTTCCCCTGTGGTCATTCGTTCAGCCAGCGTAGCCACCTCGCCCCTTACTTCTAGTATATCCCTCCGGTGTGTCTCTTCCAGCTTGAGGATAAGCGCCTCAATGTCGGAGCGGGTGGGGAGGGCCTGAAGCAGGGCCCAAATGTCCTGCTCGAGCATGATGGGCTCCGGAGATTGTGGGGATGCCATTGTGCCCCTCGTAGAGCCTCCGTTATCTTCCGGGGAGTTGTTAACAGCGTCCCGGAGACAGGATACTGCTGGGGGATGTCGCAGTGATTTTAATAATGCTTAAAGTCAAACAATAAAAGTGTAATATCCCTTTAAATTTCGTACCTGGGGGGTGTCTATAGTATGCCTGTAAAGGGGCGCATGTTTCCTGTGTTTAGCACAGTCTGACAGCAAAATGACATTTTGAAGGAAAAAACTCATTTAAAACTACCCGCGGCTATTGCATTGCCGACAATACACATAGAAGTTCATTGATAAAAACGGCATGGGAATTCCCCAAAGGGGAACCCCGAACCAAAAAAAAAAAAATGACGTGGGAGTCCTCCTAAATTCCATACCAGGCCCTTCAGGTCTGGTATGGATATTAAGGGGAACCCCGGCCAAAATTTAAAAAAAAAAATGACGTGGGGTTCCCCCTACATTCCATACCAGACCCTTCAGGTCTGGTATGGATTTTAAGGGGATCCCCGCGCCAAAAAAAAACGGCTTGGGGTCCCCCCAAAAATCCATACCAGACCCTTATCCGAGCACACAACCTGGCAGGCCGCAGAAAAAGAGGAAGGGAAGAGAGTGCGGCCCCCCCTCCTGAACCGTACCAGGCCACATGCCCTCAACATTGGGAGGGTGCTTTGGGGTAGCCCCCCAAAACACCTTGTCCCCATGTTGATGAGGACAAGGGCCTCATCCCCACAACCCTGGCCGGTGGTTGTGGGGGTCTGCGGGCGGGGGGGCTTATCGGAATCTGGAAGCCCCCTTTAACAAGGGGACCCCCAGATCCCGGCTCCCCCTGTGTGAAATGGTAAGGGGGTACTTACCCCTACCATTTCACTAAAAAACTGTCAAAAATGTTAAAAATGACAAGAGACAGTTTTTGACAATTCCTTTATTTAAATGCTTCTTTCTTCTATCTTCCTTCATCTTCTGGTTCTTCTTGTTCTTCTGGCTCTTCTGGTTCTTTCTCCGGCGTTCTCGTCCAGCATCTCCTCCGCGGCGTCTTCTATCTTCTTCTCCTTGGGCCGCTCCGCACCCATGGCATGGGGGGGAGGCTCCCGCTCTTCTCTTCTTCTCTTCTTCTCTTCTTCATTTTCTTCTCCGGGCCGCTCCGCAACCCATGCTGGCATGGAGGGAGGCTCCCGCTGTGTGACGGCGCTCCTCGTCTGACAGTTCTTAAATAACGGGGGGCGGGGCCACCCGGTGACCCCGCCCCCTCTGACGCACGGTGACTTGACGGGACTTCCCCGTGACGTCACGGGGAATGCCACAGGGAAGTCCCGTCATGCCCCGTGCGTCAGAGGGGGGCGGGGTCACCGGGTGGCCCCGCCCCCCGTTATTTAAGAACTGTCAGACGAGGAGCGCCGTCACACAGCGGGAGCCTCCCTCCATGCCAGCATGGGTTGCGGAGCGGCCCGGAGAAGAAAATGAAGAAGAGAAGAAGAGAAGAAGAGAAGAGCGGGAGCCTCCCCCCCATGCCATGGGTGCGGAGCGGCCCGAGGAGAAGAAGATGGAAGACGCCGCGGAGGAGATGCTGGACGAGAACGCCGGAGGAAGCACCAGAAGAGCCAGAAGAACCAGAAGATGAAGGAAGATAGAAGAAAGAAGAAGCATTTAAAAAAAGGAATTGTCAAAAACTGTCTCTTGTCATTTTTAACATTTTTGACAGTTTTTTAGTGAAATGGTAGGGGTAAGTACCCCCTTACCATTTCACACAGGGGGGGCCGGGATCTGGGGGTCCCCTTGTTAAAGGGGGCTTCCAGATTCCGATAAGCCCCCCGCCCGCAGACCCCCACAACCACCGGCCAGGGTTGTGGGGATGAGGCCCTTGTCCTCATCAACATGGGGACAAGGTGTTTTGGGGGGCTTCCCCAAAGCACCCTCCCAATGTTGAGGGCATGTGGCCTGGTACGGTTCAGGAGGGGGGTGCACTCTCGTCCCCCCCTCTTTTCCTGCGGCCTGCCAGGTTGCGTGCTCGGATAAGGGTCTGGTATGGATTTTTGGGGGGACCCCACGCCATTTTTTTTTTTGGCGCGGGGTTCCCCTTAAAATCCATACCAGACCTGAAGGGTCTGGTATGGAATTTAGGGGGAACCCCACGTCATTTTTTTTTTTTAATTTTGGCCGGGGTTCCCCTTAATATCCATACCAGACCTGAAGGGCCTGGTATGGAATTTAGGAGGACTCCCACGTCATTTTTTTTTTTTTAATTTTGGTTCGGGGTTCCCCTTTGGGGAATTCCCATGCCGTTTTTATCAATGAACTTCTATGTGTATTGTCGGCAATGCAATAGCCGCGGGTAGTTTTAAATGAGTTTTTTCCTTCAAAATGTCATTTTGCTGTCAGACTGTTCTAAACACAGGAAACATGCACCCCTTTACAGGCATACTATAGACACCCCCCAGGTACGAAATTTAAAGGGATATTACACTTTTATTGTTTGACTTTAAGCATTATTAAAATCACTGCTCTGGAAAAAGCGGCCGTTTTTAAAACTTTTTTTTGCATTGATCCATGTCCCCTGGGGCAGGACCCAGGTCCCCAAACACTTTTTATGACAATAACTTGCATATTAGCCTTTAAAATTAGCACTTTTGATTTCTCCTATAGACTTTTAAAGGGTGTTCCGCGGCATTCGAATTTGCCGCGAACACCCCAAATTGTTCGCTGTTCGACGAACTTGCGAACAGCCAATGTTCGAGTCGAACATGAGTTCGACTCGATCTCGAAGCTCATCCCTAATCACCACTAATTAATCCATCAGTATAAATAAAGGTGACAAATATATAATAAAATACAGTAAAGTGTAAGGTGCATAAACAATAATGCAAATCTATATGCAAATATAATAAAGTGCAAGCAAACTACAAAAAGTGCTCAGTGTCCAGCATTTAACGTGATCAACAATCATTTAAGTTGAAAAAAGAAGGGGTGTAGAGGCGCCAACTGTGGTAGCTTGTTTATGTTTATGGTGGAGGTGTTTCTTTGAGATGGGAAGTGTCCTGGGATGTGCTGTTATCTTGTTTCCGGCTCAGATTTCATTCCTTCAGGCATCTGGGTGTGGAGTCTGTACACAGGCTGAACCGCTGCATCCAGTGCATGGAAAGCTCCACGCTGACCACTCTGGAGCGTGGAAGCGGAAATGACGTCACTGATGCGCGGCAAACGTCCAGGCTGGTGTTGGGGATGATACAGGGATAGTACAGGCTGTTCCCATCTCAAAGAAACACCTCCACCCTGCGAACCAGTAAGTGTAATTGTTACACTAACTTTCATTTTTGCATAAACAAGCTACCACAGTTGGCGCCTCCACACCCCTCCTTTTCTCAACATTGATTACCAACAGAGGTAATGGACACCCTCTGAGGATGGCTGCCTCCTCATTCTAGAATTTACCTGCCTTATGTTAATGTGCTATTATAGCTACCATTGTGCTATTTACCTTAGACATCACATGCTGCGGAGCGCCGGAGACCCCCCCTTTTATTTCTCTGCTGATTACTGAACAATCATTTAAAAAATGCTGCAGTGATCAGTGCAATCCTGAAAATCAAATCACATCGGTGTATATGATAAGTGTCCAAAGATGCAAATCCAGGATGCTTAAAGTTTTCCTTTGTGCTGCAAAATCACGCTCCAGTGTTATCCAGTGACCCCCTAGGAATTGCGCTCACCTCAGAGCGTGTGACCCAGCTATTACAATTAGTCAAAACATGCTTTGGAGCCTTCCCATCGCTCAATGCTGATCACCAGATACACAGCTCCAATGAAGTTCCACAAACGTATTATATGATAAAAATAAAACTCAATAGTGTAATAACGTCTAAAAAGTTTATTGCATAAAAACGCTCCCCTCAAAGGGGTACTCACAATCTAAAGGTGCGTCAGTGCACCAATCTATACACGGATTTCAAATAATACAGCGGTAGCGAGGGTAAGGTATGCATCTCATCCCGAGTAGAACTCTCTACTCCTTGCTCCGTCCTGGCCCCTCCCCTACGCGTGTTCACTTGAGTGTCCGCGGGCTATGATAAAATAGCCGCGATAGGTATATTTAAGCTGCAGATTGTCCGTCCAATCATATCCCCCTGATGAAGACACGTGATCCCTGTGTCGAACATGTGTAGGGGAGGGGCCAGGACGGAGCAAGGAGCAGAGAGTCCCAAAACGATCATACCTGGCCCTTCTAGGAGAAGAGAAGCAAAGCACTCAATATCCAGCTCTCCAGAGTTTTATTTTTTTCCAAAAACCCACTCGTGCAACATACTAGGGCTCTCCCTCATCCAGAGTATTCTCAGAGTCTATCCATCGGAACCAAACCTTCCTAAACTTCTTGGTAGCTCCTCTAGCCTCATAAGTCATTTTATACATTATCAAATCTGCGTTTATTATTTTAATCCACATCCCCAGCGTCAATTGTTCCTCATGTATCCATCTCCTTGCTATGAGCAATTTGGTAGAGCAAACTTATCTGATATAAATTCAGTGACCTAAGACCATAGCGGTCTCACCTTTATACATTCCCACACCATATGTGCAAAAGTGCCCTCCTCTTTCCCACATTTATGGCAAGTAGCAGAATCCCTCCTATGCATTCGATGTAATCTGGTCAGTGTATAATACTGTTGGTGTAGATATCGATACTGAATCATTCTGTCCGTGGAGGAGATAACAGACACCAAAAAAGTGTCCAATACCTCCTGCCATAGTTCCTCTGACAACTCCGGGACAATCATCTCCCATCTCTCCCTGGCTCTAGAGGTAAAGTTACCTGCCCCGGGCCCACCGCCCCGTAATATCTGGAAATCCTTTTTGACCCATCCGGGTCAATCGGAACCCTTTCTAGGTCTGTGTTCTGTACCCGAATCTCCGACCCTCCAAACTGAGTGTATGCTGCATGCCTCAGCTGTGCATATCGGAAGAGCCAAGACCTTGGCACTCCAAATTGCTCACGCAACTGGTTAAAAGTACACAAACGGCCATCCCTGCAAATTTGATGTAGATATTTAATGCCATATTTTGCCCATGTCTCTGGACCATCAGAAAGTTTCATAAACTCCCCCAATGAGTGGTTGTACCATAAAGGACTGTTAGGAGATAACCACAAGGGGTCATCCCCCCGTCGTTGAGAACACAGGTGAAAAACCTTCCCCGGTAACGCCATTACCGAACCCACCTTTCTCCCCGGAATCCCCCTCCTATATAACACATTCTGAAGGGTCTCCTGTAAAGTGGCAATTGTGGCCTCCAACAAGGGTGTCTGTGGAGACAGCCGCCAGTGCAAAAAAAGAGAGCTGTGAGGCCAAAAAATAGGAGCGCAAATCCGGAAGGGCAAGCCCTCCCAACGTAACTGGTAGTTTCAAGATCGTTAAAGAGACCCTGGGAGCTTTAGATCCCCACAAGAAAAGTACAATAATGGAGTCAATATTCCTAAAGACCTGTAATGTCACAAAAATCGGGGAGTTTGAGAGGATATAGAGAAACTTGGGCAGGAAAATCACCTTAAACAGATTTATCCTTCCCATCAGGGTGATTGGCAAATTCTGCTATCTTTGAACTGTCTCCCGAAACTTCCCCACAATCGGCGACAGATTGGTCTCCAGGAACCTAGAAATGGGAAGTTGAATCTCAATTCCCAAATATCTAAAAGATGTAGACAGTGGAATGGGGCACCCCGGTGGGGCACCCCCCCCCCCCATCAATAGGGAAAAGGGAAGATTTTTTCCAGTTTATACGGAATCCAGAGTAATCTCCGAACTTCTGTATCAATCGGAAAGCCTCCAGGAGTGAGGGTCCAGGGTCCTGCAGATAGAGCAACATGTCATCTGCATAGAGTGACACTCACTCCTCGAATTTCCCTATCTTCAAACCGGTCAACTGTGAACTAGACCTCAATTGTACCGCTAAAGGCTCTATAGCCAGGGAAAACAGGAGGGGTGAAAGTGGGCACCCCTGCCTGGTGCCCCGAAATATAGGAAAGGGATCTGATATAATACCATTGACCCGTATTCTGAACAGTGGATCCATATACAGCAACCGTACCCAGGAAATGCATACCACGCCAAAGCAATAGGACTTTAGCAACTGAAACAAATACGGCCACTCTACCGAGTCGAAGGCCTTCTTTGTATCCAAAGACGCCACCACCCTAGTCCCGGAGTTGTCATGAACAGTCTGAAGATTCAGAAAAAGCCTCCTGATATTCATTTGAGTGCACCTACCCTGGATAAATCCTGTTTGCATCTACCAGTTTAGAGATGACTGACTGCAGCCTACCTGCAATTATTTTGGCCAATATCTTTGTATCTACATTCATCAGCGAGATCGGACGGTAAGAGTCACATTCCCGGGGATCCTTCCCCCCTTAGGTATCAGGACCACCAAAGCTTCCCTCATAGAAGGGGGCAACCCACCGTCCGCCCTGGCCGCAATAAACACTCTAAGCAAGCGGGGAGCTAATCCATAGCGAAAGGTGCAATACCACTCTGATGGAAGACCATCTAACCCAGGGGATTTTCTAGGGGGGGAAGGAGGCAATCGCCTCCTCCACCTCCTCTACCGTAATGCCAGCCTCCAAAGTGGTGCTGTCATCATCCGACAATCTAGGGTGATCAATGTCCTCTATATATGTTTCCACTGCTTCTGACCCCAGAGGAGCACAAGACTTATATAATTCTTTATAAAAGAGGACAAAAGTATTCAAGATATCCGCCGAGTCACAGACCTCCAGCTTACAGTCGTCAAAAAACTATTTGATATGGACCGGAACGTATTCCGGCCTCGCCAAGTATGCCAGCAATCTGCCATTCTTGTCGCCAAATTCAAACAGATGCCGGCGCTGTGCCAGGCCATTCTTCGTGGTATGGTCTGTTAGTGTTGTCTTGTACTCCCTTGTTGCCATCCGCAATGTCAGTAGCCTCTCCTCAGTGGGATCCCTAACATATTCTGCCCAGAGACACCTCTGTTTCCTTATGTTGCAACGTGGAAGCTAACTGTTTCTTAAATCCCTTTACTTCCGCCATGAACACCCCCCTCAACGTGGCTTTAAAGGCTTCCCATTGAAGCAGAAAGGACCCGGAACCGGCATTGTCAGCCCAGTAGTGTTTGATAGCCTCTGTGCACTTTTGTAACATATTCTTCCTGAAGCCAGCTAGCCTCCATCCGCCAGAGTCGCAACCCAGGCCTCGGTCCCAAATTAAGCTCCAGCAGCATAGGGGAGTGATCAGAGAGAACTCTGGGTAGGTATGACACCTTCCGAACTAAGGTCATTCCCTCCCCCTCAGTTAGGATAGTGTCTATTCTGGAGAGCATCTTGTGCGTTTCCGAATAGCAGGAGTATTCCCTAATATCAGGATGGTGAAAACGCCAGACGTCTCGGAGACCATGTGCAGACATCCACCCCACCAAGGGGGCAGGAGCGCCAACCGTCCCTCCCAATCTATCCAAAACTGGATCAGAGACTGAAATAAAATCTCCCAATATGAAGATCCTCCCCTCCACTACCTCATATGTATCCTTCATCATATCATCCAGATGAGTTAGCGCAAAGGGAGGAGGAACATACAGATTCACAAATGTTAATGTCCTATTCATTACCTTCAAAACAAGTATAACATACCGCCCTTTAATATCGGTTCGTACCGTTTGAATGGATATGGGCATGGCCTTGGTGACCAAAGTGGGGACTCCCCTCGCATACGAGAAATAGCTGTAATGATAAGCCCCAGCAATGTGAGCCCGTTTTGAGGAAAGAAGCTTGGAGCCCTGCAGATGAGTCTCTTGGAGGAGTATCAGGTGAGGTTTGTATTTTTTAATATACTCAAACATCAAAGAGCGTTTAAACTTAGTGTTTAGGCCTCTAACATTCCAGGCCATAACCTTCAAATTTACCTCCATGACAGGTATGTAAAAGGAAAGAAAAGAGTCAAGTGAAGGTGTTCCCTCCACCATTGGGTATGGTCATCTATAGAGTTGGGCTTCCAGGCTCCTCCCCCCATACACACCCCATAATACTTTATGCCTTGGGCAATACCTACTGTAGAAACACAGAATAAAGACAATCCCATCCGTACTCTAACATAAAACCCTTGCCCCAAAGAACATTCCTACTTCCCCCACCCCCCTCCCCGCACCCAGCCCCAACTTGCCAGGCACTTTATTCCCATAACCTGAATTCTAGTAGGTAACAGAGGTGCGACTCAAAAACTGTCACATGAGACCAGTCGCCAAAAGGGCGGCCGTCTCTAACCGTATATTCAATGACTGTTCACCTGTTATTGGACAAAGAAGGTAAACACAATAGACAAAGTCCAAAAGTAGGTAAATGTAGTGTCTAGAGCATATTGCAGACTTAGCATATATTGCTGGCAATTGACATAAACCATCCCAATATCAGCAAAAAAATTTATAATAATAATAAGAGATAATGGTATAAAATTAAACAAAACAAAAAATCGTTCAGTTCCCGAGGTTGTGTGTCCCATGGGAGAATCATTAAACTGGTATATCCATGCCAATGTAAGTGCATCTGCTATAACTGTGCATTATCAAGCACAACTCTAAATGCCATCCCCGGGAAAATAAGGCAGGGAACTAAAAAAAAAATATATATATATATATATATATATATCTCAAACTACTGCACTTCACCCTCCTCCAAACATGTATGCAAAACGGTTTGTAGGAGAACCAGCACATCATCGTAGATTGGTCCCCAGAGGAAACAAACAAATCAAAAAAGAGAAAAAAAAAAAAACACATCAAAAGTTCTGCTGACATTTTTCCTGTGGGCCCCCCGATTTTGTGGTGTCTCCATAGGACTCCCTCATGGCCGGCTGGGAGAAACTCTATTTCGTTGGCGCCCACGTGTATCCAACCACTCCGAGGCCTCAATAGGATTATTAAAGAAATATGCTTTCCCATTATCCACCACCCTCAACTTGGCAGGGTAGAGCATGCTGTAAATCAGGCTAAGATCCCTCAATCTCTTCTTTACAGGATGAAAAGAGGAATAAAAAGAGAGAGGGGCGCACCGGCCATGTGCATTATCTTTTGTAAAACATTTATTGAATAAAATGATAAAAGAAATTACTCACAAGCAGTTGTAAAATCAGGTGCCATAAAACTCGAGCAACAACAAGCAGCAAGTGGTTGTAATGATGAGCGAAGCCTTCCAAAGGTCTTAGAGGAACATACAGGCTTCACTACTAGCTGACGCGTTTCGAAGGGCACGTCCCTTCTTCATTAGAGCTCAGCAGTGAACCCTCCTTCAATAGTCCCTGTATATATAGTGTAAGTGCCAGAAAGCACAGTCAGTGGAGTAGGGAGGGCACATGGGGCCCCTCCCCCTCAGTGGATCCCTCCCTCATGGGCAACTCACTTATACAAGTGAATAGATAATAATAAATAATTAATGAAATAAAATGAATGAATTCATATAGATCAATATAAATTATAAAATATGAATGATATAAGATATAAATGTAAATAATAAAATCTAAAATCTAAGATTTAAATGAGTATCACTGTGGTTGAATACTACCAACAAGCCACAACAAAGGCTAACCATAGGTGCACATGACACACAGTGATAGCGGCAAAGTGTGCAGAGTGGCACGGGGAAGGTACACCTGTTGGCAGGGAAAGGAGTCATACAATTAGCAGGCTAGCTTATGTAAATGGGCACTGTACCTTCAGTGTCCGATCCTTGTCTCAGTGTGAGCGGCTCTGTGTATGCGAGCCACTCGTCGATCGTTTCCGCGTGTTGTTTCTGTGTTGGAACGCAAGCCAGTGTGCTTGCGTTACAGACAGGAGGAAGAGGCGTGTGCGTCACTTCCTCTACGCCTGCTGTCGCCTACCAGTGACGTAAGCGGCAATGGAACGCTCGGCGCCATGTTGCTGGGGGCAAACCCTCGATGGGACACGGCTGGCACAGCGCAGACGCCGGCCCGACCATGGGTTCGCCCCGCTGACTGCAGCTGCGCTACCCACAATGCCAGGAGGGCAACACACAAATTATAGAAGTAGCACATGAAATGAAAGGGGCCACTGCACAACAGAAAATACACTATGTATATTTCATTCTCTTGTATAGTGCTGAATATGCACCTGAGGAGAAGTTGGAACAAGTGAATAACTAATGAATTATATATACACAGTATTATTGTTATATTATATGTCATATAGCATTGAAACCATTGTCAATAAAATATATATATATATATGTGTGTGTGTATATATATATAAAAAGGATGAAAAGAGGCCCTCTGCTTCTGGGCAGTTGCAGAAAAATCAGGGTATATTGATATACGGCATCCGTCGATCGTTAAATCAGGTCCCGTCCGGGCTCCCTTCAGAATAATTTCCCAATCACGGAAGTGCAGTATCTTTGCAATCATTGATCTAGGGGGGGCTCCCTTCGTAGGTGCCCGTCCTGGAATGCGGTGCACCCTTTCAATGGCAAACATACTTGTAAAGGTGTTAGGAGGCATATGTATCAGCAACCACTTCTCAAGGAATTCTTCAGGATGCCTCCCTTCCACCCCTTCCGGGAACCCCACCAGCCTGATATTATTCCTTCTCATATGATCTTCCATGTCAGCCATCTTTAATGTATGTTCAGACAATGTCTTCTTAGTCACTTGTGCTGCAGTATCTAAGGGTCTGATTACATCTTCCAATGAAGTAAGGCGGCGATCTGTGATCTGTGCCTTCTCTCTTAATTTTTGCATGTCATGCTTCATGAAGGAGAATTCCACCTTCAGCTCCTCAAAGTGGTTTATTAACTTGCTCTGACATCCCTGTATGGCAGCCATGATCTGTGCTAGGGATGGCTCCTCTCCCCCCTCCTCAGTTCTGTCAGCACTGGCCCTGGAGTCTCTCAGCCTGTCCAAGGATCTCCCCCTCCTCAGCACATCAGCCCGCTGGGGTTTAGGACTCACCCTGTCCTGCTGAGGAGATGCCTGCTGTAGAGGATCCTCAGGCCTGTGAAGCGGTGGCCATTCGTCCTCATCCTTCTGTGTGCCAGCGCCATTTTGAGAGCCCCAGGCATATTTCGCCAGCCGATCTCTGGTCGATTTCGGCCAGGGGGGGCCGTACTTCACCATCCCCGGAGGCTCCCGGGGTGTCCCCGAACACATCCCCCACACTCCTAAGAGGAAAGCGGGTGTCTTTAGCCCAGGATAACTGCAGGATCTGCTGTCTGCTGATGGAGCTCCATTCTCAGGCTCCTCACATGCCGCTCGCTGGCTCCGCCCTCACAAAGGAAAACTTTAAGCATGCTGGATTTGCATCTTTGGACACTTATCATATACACCAATGTGATTTGATTTTCAGTATTGCACTGATCACTCTGCAGCATTTCTTAAATGATTGTTGATCACTTTAAATGCTGGACACTGAGCACTTTTTGTAGTTTGTTTGCACTTTATTATATTTGCATATAGATTTGCATTATTGTTTATGCACCTTGCACTTTACTGTATTTTATTGTATATTTGTCACCTTTATTTATTTATACTGATGGATTAATTAGTGGTGATACACCATTAGCACTTTATCCGAATAGGGTTATTTAGCATATTTGGTATGACATTTCTTCTGCCTTATAATATCTTTTTATGATATTTTGGGTTTATATTTTATGCTATATTTACCATATTTATCAGCGTATAACACGCACTTTTTTTCCCCTTAAAATCAGGGGAAAATCGCGGGTGCGTGTTATACGCTGATCCCCTGCTGACTGTGAGCGGAGCGAGCGCCGGCCGCCGATGTACATAGATAGCCGAGTGTACTCGGCTAGGTTCGGCTAGCTCCGCTCACAGTCATGCCCAGTCCCGCCCTATGATGGACACAGGGACTGGGAGTGACTGTGAGTGGAGCTAGCCGAACCTAGCCGAGTACACTCGGCTATCTATGTATATGGGCGGCGCTCGGCTCCGCTCACAGTCACGCCCATTGCGGGCGGTACTACGAGAGGAGCCGAAAGTGTCCGAGAGCCGCCGCAAGACACTGGCGCTGTGTATCTCGGTGCCGGCGGCGCCATTTTCAAACTGCAGTGACACTGACAAGTCACTGCAGTTTAACTGCAGCCTGGGCAAGGCTGCAAATGGACACTGACAAGGCTGCAAATGGACACTGACAAGGCTGCAAATGGACACTGACAAAGCTGCAAATGGACACTGAAAAAAGCTGCAGATGGGCACTGACAAGGCTGCAAATGACACCAAGGCTGCAAATGACACCAAGGCTGCAAATGACACTGACAAGGCTGCAGATGGACGCTGTGCAAGGCTGCGTTTTTTTCCTTAAATAGTTTTTTTCCTAAAATTCCCTCCTAAACTTGGGGTGCGTGTTATACGCCGATAAATACGGTACTTATCGTTTGACACATTACACTTTAGCGTATTTTTTCTGTATTGGATTGAGTGCACGATATATGAGATGTGGTCTACACATGCAGCTAGGTGGAGATAGCTTTTTAGGCATAATATCAGTGTGGCTCGCAGGATTTTCCCTTTGTTTAAAATGAGTTTTAGTCGACTTAAATGTACTAGGGATTTTAGTTGATTAAAACGTAGGACATTTTTGTCGACTAAAATGTACTGGAGATTCAGTCGACTAAATACGACTAATTCTAAAACAATTGCAGAAGACTAAAATTGGACTAAAACAAAAATGCCATTTTAGTCCTAAGACTAAAACTAAATCGAAATTTGCTGCCAAAATTAACACCGATGTACACCGCTGCTTCCCTAAATGGTTAACTCTTTACATCTCAATATCTGCAGGCTAGTGCTTCTGGTATCAATGGCATTTAAAGTGGTTGTACACCCTTTACAACCACTTTTACCTATAGGTAAGCCTATATTAAGGCTTACCTGTAAGTTCTTGAAATATCTCCTAAAACCTCCACGGTTTAGGAGATATTTACAAAAGACCCGAGCGCTGATGACTACGGCGCAAGCGCACTTTAGAAAGGGCACATCGTGCCGTTTCTAATAGGGGTCATGCTGTGACTGGTGGCTCCTGCGTCACGTGACTCTGGCCAGTCACAGAGCCAGAATTTGCGGCCCCAGAAGG
This sequence comes from Aquarana catesbeiana, assembly GCA_037953035.1. Classification (NCBI taxonomy): domain Eukaryota; kingdom Metazoa; phylum Chordata; class Amphibia; order Anura; family Ranidae; genus Aquarana; species Aquarana catesbeiana. The sequence goes on along the minus strand of JBBHAA010000418.1, from coordinate 83,728 downwards.
AAGAGAGGTGAAGAGGGACGCTCCCTGCTAGTGGGGACAACGGTGACATTGCGGGCTTCGATGCAGACTAGCCCATTATGCGTTACCTTTGTGGGGAAATAAAGAGGAAGTAAAACCCACCAGGCTTTACTTCCTCTGTAATACCTTAGTGTCTGCTTGTATATATTGGTTAACCTTTCATAGCTACCTGTATGGCTAATGCTCCCTTCTGACATATGGAGAAAAGTGTCATTTCTCATTATAGATCAGTCTGGATTTTAGTGTCCATCCTGCTGACTACGTTTAAGAGTGACGGATATTCTTTTTACTTTTTTTGTGTTTTTTTTCACCCACACATGTCTCCATTCGGAATGAACAACGCAGTTTGCTGAAAAAGCCAATGATTTTGCCCTGCCTCCTTATGATCTATCCAATCTCTGTTGTGCCTGCTTCATCGGCTGTGTCCATACTCTACCCCCTGATGCACACACAGACACACTTTCTTTCTGTATGTTAAAGCAGAGTTCCATACAAAAGTCGAACTTCTGCTTATCCGTATCCCCCCCGCTGTTACATTTGGCACCTTTCAGGGGGAGGGTGGAACAGGTACCTGGCCCCACTTCCAGGAGACGGGGCCGTGGCCCTGTCTCTCAGAAGTTCAGCCCCCTCCTCCTTCCTCCACCACCAGGCCAATTAGAAGGTGCAGCATGCTTCGTGCATGCACAGTAGGGAACCGGCTGTGAAGCCAAAAGGTAATGGTGGTGGCTGCACCCAACAGCTGATCCGAAGATTGGCTGGGGTGCCGACATTGCGGGCTCCCTGAACAGGTAAGTGCACTGGTTAGGCTGCACTGATGGGCACTGGTGAGGCTGCACTGATGGGCACTGATGAGGCCGCACTGATGGGCACTAGTGAGGCTGCACTGATGGGCACTGGTGAGGCTGCACTAATGGATGCTGATCAGGCTGCTTTGATGGGCACTGGTGAGGCTGCACTGAAGGGCACTGGTGAGGCTTGCACTGAGCAGTGCTGATCAGGCTGCACTGAGGGGTGCTGATCAGGCTGCACTGATGGGCACTGGTGAGGCTGCACTGATGGGCACTGGTGAGGCTGCACTGATGGACACTGATCAGGCTGCTTTGATGGGCACTGGTGAGGCTGCACTGAAGAGTGCTGATCAGGCTGCACTGATGGGCACTGGTGAGGCTGCACTGAGGGGTGCTGATCAGGCAGTACTGAGGGGTACTGGTGAGGCTGCACTGATGGGCACTGGTGAGGCTGCACTGATGGACGCTGATCAGGCTGCTTTAATGGGCACTGGTGAGGCTGCACTGAAGGGTGACGATCAGGCTGCACTGATGGGCACTGGTGAGGCTGCGCTGAGGGGTGCTGATCAGGCTGCACTGATGGGCACTGGTGAGGCTGCACTGAGGGGTGCTGATCAGGCTGCACTGAGGGGCACTGGTGAGGCTGCACAGATGGGCACTGGTGAGGCTGCACTGATGGACGCTGATCAGGCTGCTTTAATGGGCACTGGTGAGGCTGCACTGAAGGGTGCCGATCAGGCTGATCTGATGGTCACTGGTGAGGCTGCACTGAAGCTGCACTTGGTACCCACTTTTAATGCACAGAGAGGAAGATATGGAGCGTAAAGAGGAAGGCTGTGGTTTAACAGATGACAGGGTGGGTCTTAAACAGGAAGAGGTGTGGCATTGGCAGGAAGGGCTGGGTCATATTTAAATTAGGGGATGCATGAGTTTCCTAGGGCAGTACAAAACCTAAATATACCACTGCCTACACTGACTGACCCTCCCAGGACCCCAACAACTGCACCCCCTGCACCCCAACTCTGACCCTCCCAGCACCCCTACCACTTCTCCCCCTACACCCCAACTCTGACCCTCCCAGCACCCCTACCACTTCTCCCCCTACACCCCAACTCTGACCCTCCCAGCACCCCTACCACTTCTCCCCCTACACCCCAACTCTGACCCTCCCAGCACCCCTACAACTGCACCCCTACACCCAACTCTGACCCTCCCAGTACCCCTACCACTGCACCCTGACCCTTAGGGCTCATTTAGGCCGGTTTCACAATGATGTGTTTTGTCCACAACATGGATATATGAGCATTTTTGTGTGCTTTTAACATGCATTTTTAGCTGCAGCCCATTGACCTTTAATAGGCTGTGTATTTGTCATGTTTTCTGAAAGCCAACAATAATGCAGTGTGCAGGACTTGAGAAATGCATCAAAAACGCATGAAATATGAAATCAATGAAACCAGGGCTACAAATGTGTGTAAAATGCATGTAAAGTGTACATAACAAGCACAATGCAGCACATCCGTGTGACCCCCTCTGTACATCAGTCTCTGCATTCCCTGTACATTGCTGGATGGGCATTACATGCGTTTTCAGGGCATCTTATAAATACATTTCTTCATTTAGTTCAATCATTTTTACCAAGTTGTGTTTCCATACATTAGTGTGTTGATGTTTCCAAGTCTTTATGGTGAGTTCAGTGCAGAAAAATGCAGCATTAGAACATGAAATAATGGAAATGATCCGACATCCATTCATTGTTCTTCCACATGAATTTGTACTGCGTTTATGTTGTGTTTAATAACAGAACTCCCCTATAGACCCCCCTATAGACCCCGACTGACCCTCTCTTCTACCTAACAACCCCCCACCACTGACACCCCCCACCACTGACACCCCTACACCCCACCACTGACACCCCCCACCGACACCCCCTACACCCCCCACCACTGACACCCCCTACAGCCCACCACTGACACCCCCTACATCACCCACTGACACCCCTACACCCCCACCTCTGGACACCCCCCACCACTGACACCCCCCCAATAACACCCCACCACTGACACCCCCCTATATTCCCGACTGACCCTCTCTTCCACCTAACACCCCACCACTGACACCCCCCACTGACACCTCCACCTCCCCACTGACAACCTCTATATCCCTGACTGACCCTCTCTTCTACCTAACACAATACTCTACTTGTCCGCCTCACAGAAGTTGCAGGAGCCACAGATTCTAGTCTAAAATGGTTTGCATCCTTCTTAGAGAATCGCTCTCAGACAGTGAAACTTGGAGCATTCACCTCTGACACCCAGACAATTTCCTGTGGAGTCCCTCAGGGTTCACCTTTGTCGCCAGTGCTATTCAACATCTACATCCGCCCACTCCTCAAAATCATCAAAAAATCAGACCTCTGCTTCCACTCATACGCTGACGACACCCAAATCTACTTTCGCATCACCGGACAAAAAGACCACCATCAGCAACTAGAAAAATGCCTCACTTTGATAGATGACTGGATGACCATTAGTTCCCTAAAACTCAACGGATCAAAAACAGAACTTCTCCTCCTACACACTAACCAAAATACCAAAACCAAGACTCCGTGGACACCTCCCACCATCTTTGGACAAACCATCTCTCCGAGCACCAAAGCCAAGAGTCTCGGAGTTATCTTTGACTCAGAAATGACAATGGATGCACAAATAGAATCAGTAGTTAGCGGATCCCACCATCTCCTCCGCCTGCTATGCAGACTCATTCCCTTTATCCCAGAAGAGGACAAAGCAGCAGAAGTTGGAACAATCATAAATTCCCGTCTTGACTACGCAAACTCACTCTACATAGGTTTACCCCAATATCAGCTTGCGCGCCTACAGGCCATTCAAAACGCGGCGGCAAGACTGCTAACAGGAAAAAAACCCTGGGAGTCCATCTCCCCATCCCTGAGAAGCCTACATTGGCTAACGGTAAAGAATCGGATCACATTCAAGTCCCTCTGCCTCACCCACAAATGCATACAAGGAAACGCCCCTCAATACCTCCGAACGAAAATAATACACTACACACCCAATCGCAATTTGCGATCATCCAACCAAAACCTCCTCCTCATTCCCAAATACCGCTACAAAGCAAGGGGAGAGCGCAGATTCGCAGTCCAGGGACCTCGGCTATGGAATACTCTTCCGACTCACATCCGCATGGAGGAAAACCATCTGGCCTTCAGGAAAAAACTCAAAACCTTCCTCTTCTAAGAAGCTGTTCAACACAAAACGCATTTAGCGCCTTGAGGCGATTCAGTTCGCATTTGCAGCGCTTTACAAATCATTCATTCATCACCCCCCACAGACACCCACTACCACTGACTCACTACACCCCCCGCTGACACACCCAACACCCCTGACCTTCAACCCTCTACACCCCACCACTGACACCCCTCCCCCTCTATCAGCTCTGGCACTGTCCCCTCTTGTCACCTGTACAGAGACACACAGAGAGGAGGAGAGGCGGAGTCTGGAGCTTCTCTCCTCCCACTTCCTCCTCCATCTGGTGACATCACTTCCTCCCCAGTGCAGTCTGTAGAGGTCAGTCCTCCGTCCTCTGGGGGCGCTGTGCACATTGTGTGTTCCCGGGGGAAGGGGGAGGAAGTGCACACCTCTGGTCTGAGAGGAAATCTGAGACTGTGAGTAACCATGAGGAGAATTATGTGTGGGGGAGGGAGAGGATTATATGGGGGAGGGGTGAGAATTATATGGGGGGAGGATTATGTGGGGGGAGGGGGAGGGTTATATGGGGGAGGGTTATATGGGGGAGGGGGAGGATTATATGGGAGAGTGGGAGGTTTATATGGTGGAGGGGAGGATTATATGGTGGAAGGGAGGATTATATGGGGGAGGGGGGAGGTTTATATGGTGGAGGGGAACATTATGTTATCAAATAATTATAATTAAAAAAATCTGACAGTCTGAGTAACAAATGATGGAACAAATGAGAGTTTTCTCTATTGGGTAATAGAAAAATGCCAAAGCTCAAAGACGCTGCATAAAAATGTGCCAAAGTCACGCATAGAAACACCAGAAAAACCCTGAAAGTCGCGGCTCGCAGGTATAAATGCAGCCTAAGGGCTCATTCACATAGCGATGCATTCTGATGAGTGATCCACATTCAGATCGCTCTTCAGAGGTCATGTGACAGGCGGGGGAGGAGATGATTGGACCCCGCACTAGCACCCCACATCCTCATACATTGCACATGGTTGCAGTCCTACTCACTTTAATGGGTCGTGTTTGGTGGAAGTGAGCGGGGGTAGAATTCATGGCATGTTTACCCCCCCGGCCGCGGCCTCTGCAGATAAAAGAGGAAGCAGTTGAGAGGTGGTAAAATCACGGCTCACCTGCGGGGTTTCCCTCCATTGGGATGTACACTGGGAGCCGTGACTTGAATGGGAGCCCCTGCACAGCCATACACAGAAGACCTGCCCATCCCCCACACAGGCCATGGATGGAGATGTCCCCTCCCCCCCTATTATGATGTCATACATCCCATAATAAGAGGGTTGGGCCTTGTTTGGACACCTCTGCTGGATTAGCCCCCCCATATCAAAATTTTTGAAAAAATCTTATGCAGTTTGTTAGATCAACCGTTGTTTACATTAGATCTCACACAGAAGAAGCAATATTAACAGTTATTTGCAGGGGGGCTAAACCGTCATCAGCCCCCCTTATCAAAAATTGACCAGTTGGCTATTTTGGAAGCTTTTCCAACTCCCACCATAGCTGCCGGTAACAGCGCCGTCCACCTCGTCTATAGCCTGCAGAGGTACTGGGGAAGGGGGATCATGGAGGGCTGGGATGCAGCCTCATCCTGAGCCTACATCTCCAGGAGAGGGTTCCCAGGCTTGACGGGCTCAGCATCGGTATCCCTCCCTAGTTTTTTTACTTTAGGAACACATTTAACCCTTTGATTGCCCCTGATGTTTAACCCCTTCCCTGCTTGTGGCATTAGTTTAGTGACAGTGCATATTTTCAGCACTGATCACTGAATTAGTGTCACTGGTCCCCAGAAAGTGCCAAAAGTGTCAGTTATTGTTTAATTGGTCCACCACAATATCACAGTCCTTCTAACCCCTCTTCTGCCACTTTCCAGTGATTCCTGGGCTTACCTGGGCAATCGGTAGCTCCAGGAAACGATCCGGTGCTGGTGGCAGCTGGTCACAGAAATGAGTGAAGGAAAGATGGCTTCCAATCAGCTCTATGACCTAGGAGGACCAGAGCGATGTCATGATGTCACCTCTGCTCCCGGCCACATGTTAACAAGGCCATTTTTTTAAAGCAAAAGACCAACAGATTTTTTTTATTTTTGATATTTTGCTTTTCAGGCTGAGTTCACACCTCAGTGTGGAGCGGCTGAGAGCAGGGGACTGGTGCATCCCTGTTCTCCGCTTCGGGGACAAATTGGGGCCAATTTTTTCCTGAAATCGGCCCTGAAATGGAACCAAAGACGTACAGGACACAGGACTCCTGTGCAAGCCGCTCCGGAGCCGCCACAGAGATATGTAAACAGACTCCACAGGCAGCCAGTCACAATCTGCTGTCATTCAAATTGGATGCGAGGAAACCCACATCTGATTCGCACTAGTGTGAACTCGGCCTAAAGGTAGAGGAAAGATTTGGGGTCTTATTGACCTCAGATCTCACCATAAAGAGGACCTGTCATGCTGTATTGTTTTCACGAGGATTGCTTACATTTCTTGTGACAGCAATAAAAGGATCAATTTTTTTTTAAAAAGAACAGTGTAAAAGTAATAAATTTAAAAAAAAAAAAATATAATGTAAAAAGCCTCCGCTCCCCCGTGCTCACATGCAGTGGTGAACACATATGTAGGTCACACACACATATGTAACCATTGATCGCACCACACATGTGAGGTATCACCGCGAATGAGAGCAATAATTCTAGCACTAGACCTCCTCTGTAAGGCTAAACTAGTAACCTGAAGAGAATTTTAAAGTGTCACCTCTGGAGATTTTTTAAGTACCATAGTTTGGCGAAATTCCACAAGCAATTTTAAAGCATGACATGTTAGGTATTTACCCACTATAACATCATCTTTCACATTTTACAAAAAAATGGGGTTATACATTATGTTTTTTTTTTTTTTTGTTCATTAACCACTTGCTGACCGGCTCACACCAATATACGTTGGCAGAATGGCAGAAATACTAAGGTACCTGTACATTGCCCTTTAAGACGCTGCATTGTGGGCGCATGCACGCGCGCCACAAGCTCCGTGAGTGTGATCGCAGGTCCCGCGGACTTGATGTCTGCAGGGATAACCGCAATCATCTCACGGAGAGGAAGAACAGGGAAATACTGATGTAAATAAGCATTTCCCCATTCTGCCTAGTGACAGGACACTGATCACAGCTCCCTGTGATCGGGAGCGGTGATCAGTGTCATGTCTCACGTAGCCCCCCCCCACAGTTAGAACACATAGGACATCCCTGCAGCTCACCCTACTGGTTAACCCCTTCACTGCCAGTCACATTTACACAGTAATCAGTGCATTTTTAATCGCACTGATCGCTGTATAAATGTGAATGGTCCCAAAATAGCGCCAAAAGTGTGGAATCTGTCCGCCATAATGTTGCAATCATGATTAAAAAAATGCAGATTGCCGACGTTACTAGTAAAAATAAAATTATTAATAAAAATGCCATAAAACTATCCTCTATTTTGTAAACGCTTTTACTTTTGCGCAAACCAATCAATAAACGCTTATTGCAATTTTTTTACCAAAAATATGTAGAAGAATACATATCGGCCTAAACTGAGGGAAAAAAAATTACCGTATTTATCGGCATATAACACGCACCGGCGTATAACACGCACCCCAATTTAGGAGGGAATTTTAAGGAAAAAAAACTTTTAGGAGGGAAGTTGAAGGGAAAAAAATTTACATTTAAATGCCCATCATTGCAGCCTTGTCAGTGCAGCCATGTCAGTGCAGCCTTGTCAGTGCAGCCTTGTCAGTGCAGCCTCCCCCAGTGCAGCCTCCCCCAGTGCAGCCTCCCCCAGTGCAGCCTCCCCCAGTGCAGCCTCGCCCAGTGCAGCCTTCGATCCCCTGTCTTCAAAATCGCCGACCGCAATTTGAAAATGGCGCCGCCGGCGCCGAAATACACAGAGCCGGTCCTCGGCTCTTTCCGGCGGCTCTCGTTCACTTTCGGCTCCACTCGTAGTCCCGAGTGGAGCTATCCGAACCTAGCCGAGTAGGTTCGGATAGCTCCGCTCGGGACTACGAGTGGAGCCGAAAATGAACGAGAGCCATTTTCAAATCGCGGTCGGCGATTTTTGAGTTGTGCAGCTCAGGGGATCGGCGTATAACACGCACCTGCGACTTTCCCCCAATTTTAAGGGGAAAAAAGTGCGTGTTATACGACGATAAATACGGTATGTTTTTTTTGGGGATATTTATTATAGCAAAATGTAAAAAATATTGCGCTTTTTTCAAAATTGTAGCTCTTTTTTTGTTTATAGCGCAAAAAATAAAAAATGCAGAGGTGATCAAATACCACCAAAAGAAATCTCTATTTGTGGGGAAAAAAGGACGGCAATTTTGTTTTGGAGCCACGTCGCGCGACTGCGCAATTGTCATTTAAAACAACGCAGTGCAGAATCCCAAAAAGTGCTCTGGTCTTTGGCCCGCCAAATGGTCCGGGGCTGAAGTGGTTAAAGTGTATTTCTTCCCAAAAATTGCTTTTAAAAAACTTCTGCACAAAAATTGCATGACATAAAAACAAAATTGTAATGACCGCCATTTTATTCCCTAGGGCCTCTGCAAAAAAATTATATAATATTTTGGGGTCCTAGGTCATTTTCCAGCATAAAATACAGATTTTTACTAGTAAACAAAGCGTGTCAGAAAAAGGTTGAGTCTTTCAGTAGAATCGGGCAGTAGTGTCATTTTGAATCATTTTGCTGCCAGAGCAATTCTTTTTTTGTTTTTGTACAGATGTTTAAAAAATATTTAGGCCTGATTATTTAAAACAGATATTTAACAAGAAAAAAAAAGGAGAGACTCTGGAGAATAAAATGGTTGTAGTTTCAATTTATTATGTAACACATTATTAGCACAAACGGTTTATCAAGCACAACATTTCAGTAAAAAACACACTAAAGTTAATTTTAGGGCACAGAAATGCAATATATTACCCAATTGTTGGTACAATATAAAAGATGAGATTGTGCCGAGTAAATGGACCAGTGCCACCTTAAGAGCATTATAGGCCCCCGGGCAATACAGTGCACTGGGGCCCTGTCTACACAATCACGCACGAGAATAAAAAATCACGGAGGTCAGCAGGAGGTCAGCAGGTTGCAGGGCGGTATATGGGGGTCAGCAGGTTGCAGGGCGGTGTACTGGAGGTCAGCAGGTTGCAGGGCAGTATACAGAGGTCAGCAGGTTGCAGGGTGGTATATGGGGGTCAGCAGGTTGCAGGGTGGTATATGGGGGTCAGCAGGTTGCAGGGCAGTATACGGAGGTCAGCAGGTTGCAGGGCAGTATACGGGGGTCAGCAGGTTGCAGGGCGGTATACGGGGGTCAGCAGGTTGCAGGGCAGTATACGGGGGTCAGCAGGTTGCAGGGCGGTATACGGGGGTCAGCAGGTTGCAGGGCGGTATATGGGGGTCAGCAGGTTGCAGGGCAGTATACGGGGGTCAGCAGGTTGCAGGGCAGTATACGGGGGTCAGCAGGTTGCAGGGCAGTATACAGGGGTCAGCAGGTTGGAGGGCAGTATACAGGGGTCAGCAGGTTGGAGGGCAGTATACAGGGGTCAGCAGGTTGGAGGGCAGTGTACGGAGGTCAGCAGGTTGCAGGGCAGTGTACGGGGGTCAGCAGGTTGCAGGGCAGTGTACGGAGGTCAGCAGGTTGCAGAGCAGTGTACGGGGGTCAGCAGGTTGCAGGGCAGTGTACGGAGGTCAGCAGGTTGCAGGGCGGTATACGGGGGTCAGCAGGTTGCAGGGCGGTATATGGGGGTCAGCAGGTTGCAGGGCAGTATACGGGGGTCAGCAGGTTGCAGGGCAGTATACAGGGGTCAGCAGGTTGGAGGGCAGTATACAGGGGTCAGCAGGTTGGAGGGCAGTATACAGGGGTCAGCAGGTTGGAGGGCAGTGTACGGAGGTCAGCAGGTTGCAGGGCAGTGTACGGAGGTCAGCAGGTTGCAGGGCGGTATATGGGGGTCAGCAGGTTGCAGGGTGGTATATGGGGGTCAGCAGGTTGCAGGGTGGTATATGGGAGTCAGCAGGTTGCAGGGCAGTATACAGAGGTCAGCAGGAGGTCAGCAGGTTGCAGGGCAGCATAAGGGGGTCAGCAGGTTGCAGGGCAGCATAAGGGGGTCAGCAGGTTGCAGGGCAGTATACGGGGGTCAGCAGGTTGCAGGGCAGTGTACGGAGGTCAGCAGGTTGCAGGGCGGTATATGGGGGTCAGCAGGTTGCAGGGCGGTGTACCGGAGTTCAGCAGGTTGCAGGGCGGTGTACAGAGGTCAGCAGGAGGTAAGCAGGTTGCAGGGTGGTATATGGGGGTCAGTAGGTTGCAGGGCAGTGTATGTTGGGACTGTGCTATACATTACATGCCATCTACATGGGTGTTGTTCTGCAATACATCATTATACAGAATAAAAATATCAGATGGAGGCAGGGGCCAGGCCGTCTTTTCAATGCCAAGATGTGATGAAGATGGGCGGATGGTACAAGAACATCAATCAATCTGAATCTCTTCAGAAACTGAAAGTTTCGTTCCGCTGCAGAGCTGAAAGTAAGACCGCTCACCGCTGCTGCGCTACCTCAGAGCAATGCTGTCTGAGGAACAGCAGAGGTGGGCGGAGTTTGTTCACTGGCCGCGGTGTGCTTTGAATGCTGGCGTGGCAGCGGCCTCTGACTCACTGACTGACGTCACTGGTTGCTAAGCTAGACGCCAGGTGGATGGCGATTCTAACACGTGAGCAACCAGTGGCCCAGTGCAGTGCACAACGTGGACGCACGCACTCAGTCCTCTGAAGTAAATTGCAGCGCTGCTGCGCTGAGGATCGGCCCTGGCCCCTGGGACCAGGTAGGGCCCTCCAGGCAAATAGGACCCCCGGGCAACTGCCCAGCGTGCCCAATCCAAAAAACGGCCCTGAAATGGACACCCAATGGAGTTGATTTACTAAAACTGGAGAGTGAAAAAACGAGTGCAGCTCTGCATGGCAGCCAAACAGCATCTATCTGATCCATAATGTCAAGTCCTAAAACTGCAACAAACAACAAACTTCCATACTGTAAATTTTCCATAGACAATGCTTTACAATTCCCTTCCAGGTCATCAGTTTAGAGTTCCCCGTTATTAATGATCCAGTGGCGTAGCATGGGTTGTCAGTGCCCGGGGCAAGGCAAGTAATTTGCGCCCCCCTAACCTGTGGACTTTTAGCTATCCCTGAGTCCTGTCCCTTCCCTTTCTACAATAGTACTAACCAACCTGATTCCTATACTGACCACTTCACTCTACTGTCCACTACACTGACCACTATACTACACTGACTACTATACTGTCCACTACACTATACTGCTCACTACACTGACCACTATACTACACTGACTACTATACTGTCCACTACACTATACTGCTCACTACACTGACCGCTATACTGTCCACTACACTATACTGCCCACTACACTGACCGCTATACTGTCCACTACACTATACTGACCACTATACTGTCCACTACACTATACTGCCCACTACACTATCCACTATACTGTCCACTACACTGACCAATATACTGTCCACTACACTATACTGACCACTATACTGTCCACTACACTATACTGCCCACTACACTATCCACTATACTGTCCACTACACTGTCCACTATACTGTCCACTACACTGACCAATATACTGTCCACTACACTATACTGCCCACTACACTACCCACTACACTATCCACTATACTGACCTCTATACTGTCCACTACACTATCCACTATACTGTCCACTACACTGACCACTATATTGTCCACTATACTATACTGTCCACTATACTATACTGTCCGCTATACTTACCACTACACTATACTGTCCACTACACTATACTGACCACTATACTGTCCACTACACTATACTGCCCACTACACTGACCACTATACTGTCCACTAAACTATACTGCCCACTATACTGCCCACTACACTATACCGACCTCTATACTGTCCACTACACTATACTATCAACTATACTGACCACTATATTGTCCACTATACTATACTGTCCACTATACTTACCACTACACTATACTGTCCACTACACTATACTGCCCACTACACTGACCACTATACTGTCCACTACACTATACTGCCCACTACACTATACTGACCACTATACTGTCCACTACACTATACTGCCCACTATACTGTCCACTACACTATACTGCCCACTACACTATACTGACCACTATACTTACCACTACACTATACTGCCCACTACACTGACTGCTATACTGTCCACTACACTATACTGTCCACTACACTGACCACTATACTGTCCACTACACTATACTGTCCACTACACTATACTGCCCACTACACTATACTGCCCACTACACTATACTGCCCACTATACTGACCACTATATTCTCCACTATACTATACTGTCCACTACACTGCACTGACTACTTTACTGTCCACTACACTATCCTACCTACAGTATTCCTATACTGACCACTACACTGCATGACTCTAGCTGCTCTTCTACTCACTGTTTCTCTCTGGTTGGCCACTCCCTCTTCCCAGACTGTGCCCCCCCCCCCCCCCCCCGGGCCAGCAACACAACTCTCATCACGAGGGAGTCTCACCTTTTCTTCTTTGTTTCCCATCGGTCCGGAGGGGAGCAGGAGGAGGAGACAGCAGCGGCTCACAATCTTGAATTTTTGTGTCCCCCGCGCTCCGCCATGTTCAGTCTCCGGCGCCTTGTAATTGGGTGTATGGGGTCATGTGCGGCGGCGGGGCTGGCCTGTTAATGCTCGCACTTGCTCCTGGAGTCGCGCCTCCGCACATGACCCTATTTACCCAATCACAGGGTGCCAGAGACTGAACATTTGCAGAGGCGGGACTCCAGGATGTACCGCGATCATGGACAGGCCAGCCGCGCCGCCACACATGACCCCATACGGCCAATCACAGGGTGCCGGAGACTGAACATGGCGGCCAGAGCGTGGGGACACAGGGCAGTGAATTTAGGAGGAGGCAGCCAGTAGTCACACACTGGCGCAGAATTGCGCCCCCTAAATGTTGCGCCCGGGGCCACGGCCCCCTCCGCACCCCCCACGCTATTTAGTAAGAGGCACGGTGAGGTTTTTGATGTTTTCATTTTTTCCCACAATTCTTTGCAAAATGAAGATTCCCCCCCCCCACAAAATTGTCATTGTAATAGGTTATTTCTCTCACATGGCATGTATATACCACAAATAACGCCCCAAAATACATTCTGCTACTCCTCCTGAGTATTACGATACCACATGTGTGGGACTTTTTCACAGCCTGGCCACATAGAGAGACCCAACATGCAGGGAGCACCATCAAGTGTTCAAGGAGCATAAATTACACATCTAACTTGTTGAATACCTATTACACTTTTGAAGGCCCTGGAGCACCAGGACAATGAACGTGACACTGATGTGGCACTGATGACAGATGGCACTAATACGTGGCACTGATGACACGCGACACTGATGACAGATGGCACTAATATGTGGCACTAATGACAGATGGCACTGATGACAGATGGCACTGATGACAGATGGCACTAATAAAAGGCACTGATGACAGATGGCACTAATACATGGCACTGATGACAGATGGCACTAATACGTGGCACTGATGACAGATGGCACTGATACGTGGCACTGATGACACATGACACTGACAAGTGGCACTGATGAGAGATGGCACTAATATGTGGCACTGGGGAGGGATGGCACTGGGGAGGGATGGCAATGGGGGCAATGGGGAGGGATGGCACTGGGGACGGATGGCAATGGGGAGGGATGGCACTGGGGAGGGATGACAGTGGGGAGGGATGGCACTGGGGAAGGATGGCACTGGGGAGGGATGGCACTGGGGACAGATGACAGTGGGGAGGGATGACAGTGGGGACAGATGACACTGACTTGACTTTTTTTTACATTTTTTTTTTTCTGACTCGCCACTGCAGCGGTTCGCTTTCCCTCCTCACACATTGTCTCATGAGATCATCTCTCATTGGCACTGCTGATCGCACTGTAAACGGCCACTGTGATTGGCCGTTTACAGCGATCTGTGACTGGCTGTGTCCAAGGGACACGGCCAGCACAGAACTTCCCCGATGCGCGCCAGCAAGAGAGCACACTGCAGAAGTAAACAGGAGGATGTCCAGGGACGGCCTCCCGGCAGTTAGCGTCCGCGCTGCAGCTGTCTTTCGGCTATAGCGCGGGCGCGAAGTGGTTAAAAGCAAGGATCACCACAAGTGCATCATCCCAATATACATAGAATGTGATGTTACAAATCATGTAATGCAGTATTAGAATTCACAAGGGGAATATTAGCAATTAAAGGGTATAGAAACTCCAGATATAAAAGGAGTGTAGAAATACAAGAAGCACACCAGGGATGTATATTCTAGCAGAGCATTGAAATGGTTAATGTGAAAAAGAACAAGATGGCGGGGGCAGGGAACCTAAGAGGAAGACCATATTAAGACCGGTCCCAAACCTCCCTTATTAAATTACAAGAGAGTATCGCCTACAGTGGCAGTAAGGTGTCCTTACTGGGTTCCCTGGAAGAGTTCAGTAAAGGTGGCAGCAGGAGAGGAGACCCCCTTCTCCTGCCTGTAAAGATAAAATTAAAGATTAAAAATGATCCACTCTATAGCCACTTGGATTACTTTTACAATGTGTAAAATTGTTGGCTAGAAAAAATAATATCGCAGATGCAACAATGACCGAGATATCACCCTTCCCATCCAAGGATATACGGGTATGTCCTATGGGCAGGGAATGGTTAATTCTACTCATCATTTATTCCCAGGAAAAGTGATTATTTTCATTATTGTTATTTTTCAGTTAGTTTTTTGTGGGGGGCAATTATGTGAGCAAAGATATATACCTGTATATTTTCATATAAAAATGCCTGTGACTGGACAGTGAAAGGAGAAGCAGCAGCGATAAGCTCATCTCTCCGTCACTCTGCTCTCTCCTCCTATCAGCATGCTTCTTGTCAGCACATTAACAGATTGGCTTCTTCTGCAGGATAATAATACCAGGTCAGATTAACCACTTCAGCCCTGGAAGGATTTGCCCCCTCAATGACCAGGTTACTGCGTCGTTTTAACTGACAATTGCGCGATTGTGCGATGTTGCTTACAAACAAAATTGGCGTCCTTTTTTTCCCACAAACAGAGTTTTCTTTTGGTGGTATTTGATCACCTCTGTGTTTTTTTTTTATTTTTTGTGCTATAAACAAACAGAGCAAAAATTTTGAAAAAAAAAATGTATTACTTTTTGCTATAATACATATCCCAAAAAATATATAAAAAAACAAATTTATTCATCAGTTTAGGCCGATATGTATTCTTCTACATATTTTTGGTAAAAAAAAATTAGCAATAGGCATATATTGATTGGTTTGCGCAAAAGTTATCTCGTTTACAAACTATGGAATAAATTTATGGACTTTTATTTACCGTATTTATCGGTGTATAACACGCGCCCCAAGTTTAGGAAGGAATTTTAAGGAAAAAAACATAAGGAAAAAACTTACATTTAAATGCCCATCAATGCAGCCTTACAAGTGTCCATCTGCAGCCTTGCACAGCGTCCATCTGCATGCTTGTCCAGTGTCATTTGCAGCCTTGCCCAGGCTGCAGTTAAACTGCAGTGACTTGTCAGTGTCACTGCAGTTTGAAAATGGCACCTCCGGCGCCGAAATACAGAGGCGGCTCTTCTTGGGTCTTCTCTGCTCCTCTCGTAGTCCCACCCAGTCCTGCCTTATGATGGACATAACACATGTCCAATGGCGGGACTGGGCGTGACTGTGAACAGAGCCAAGCCCCGCCCATATACATAGCAAAGTGTACTTGGCTAGGTTCGACTAGCTCTGCTCACAGTCATGCCCAGTCCCTGTGTTATGTCCATCATAGGGCGGGACTGGGCGTGACTGTGAGCGGAGCTAGCCGAACCTAGCCGAGTACACTTGGCTATGTATGTATATTGTTTCTAAAGAAAAAATTTGCGCTAGGTGTACAAACAATAACTAAGTAAATATCACCCGTGAAGGAATATCCTGCAGCTATGCACTATACCTTGATAAGGGCACTACTAAATAGATATAACAAAAAGCACAGCGCTGGATATAAATGCAAAAATACAACAAAAATTGATATTACTATTAAAGCACCAACAACTTTCATATGTGATCCATCAATGATAAGAGAAAATAAAAATGAACAATAACATGAATGCTTCACTATAGTGATATATATGCGTGACTATTTCCAGTTTTTTATCCACACATTTAGAAAAAGTCCAAAGATGCAAAAATTATATCAAAAGAAAGTGTCCAAAAGAGCAATTAAATGTGACTTTCTATGAATAATAAATCCGTGACTGTCACCGTGTTGAAATCCCGTCACCTGGTATAGATTGAAGGCTTACCAGACAGCCTCTGATCAGAGGCATAGAGCTAACAGCTTGGGGTTTACCCTCCACAGCGGCTGGAACTTTAACTGGGATGATGGATGTAGATCCACAAACGATCGCCACAGGCTTCCAGACAGCGGTACAATCAGGGAAGAGAGCTCTCACCGATATGGAAGTGTTCAAAAGAAAAGAGAGAACTCCAATGGTGTAGAACGTTTTATCTCTTGTCTATTAAAAATCGCCACACTGGCATCCATAAAAACACTTTTCCTTGCAAGGAACCAATACAGCTTTAAAATGAAACTCTGCGCATGCGCCATCGGTACGAGCGTGTCAACCCTACGGCCGTTTCGTCAGAAATGACATCATCAGGGGCACGCCCGCACGTCTGCGCATGCGCTTTATATATCCGAGCGGCAAAACAAAGAAGTTCAGCCATTGGTTACACTAGGAGGGTGTTAAAGCTGCAAACAATTACCATTACAGGGGGATGGCAATTACACACACCCCTGCTTTTTAACCTTTACAATTAAAACTCCATAGAGTCATCATGGTGCCATCTTGTGGACAAACCTGATATTACTTCAGAGCAATGGATTTTATTACATTACCCTTACTATTCAAAAACTTTATTAAAAAACATTAAAAGAGGTGGGGGGAAAACCAATGACTAAAGAATCATTCGAATCACCCTTCAGCAACTGAAATCATATAAACCTTTATAACAATAAAAATAAAGAAAGGGGGGGTTTAGATATATTTCAATCAAAATTTTCTATATATTCTATATTCAGAAATCACAATCTGAATACTGTATCTCCATTCAGACCATATCATAGAATAGCGAAAACCCCATTGTAAAAAAGGGGGGACATTAACTTTAGGAGGAATTGAAGGAAAAAGGAAAAATTACAAAAGAAGGAAGAAAGACAGGAGAGGGGACATCAACTGTTATTAATAAAACAGTTGATGTCCCACTCTACATTAGTCTCACTCCTGGATAGGGATGAGCTTCGTGTTCGAGTCGAACCCATGTTCGACTCGAACATCGGCTGTTCGATCGTTCGCCGAATTGCGAACGTTATGGGCCGTTCGCGCTAAATTCGTGTGGCGCGTCACGGCCCATAATTCACTGCGGCATCGCAGTGCATTGCTGGCTGATGATTGGCCAAGCATGCACTATGACCCGCATGCTTGGCCAATCACAGCGCCGTCAGTAGAGAGAGCTGTAATTGGCCAAAGCCAGGGTGGCTTTGGCCAATTATGGCTCAGGGGATTTAGTACACACCCCACACTATATAAGGCCGCCTGCACGGCGGCCCTGTGTAGTGTGTGTTCCGGTGTGCTGAGAGATAGAGAGAGAGAGAGACAGTGTCATTTGATTTGAGTTAGATAGATTAGGCAGAACAGTCAGTCAGTTAGCTGCACTTACAGTGTATTGTGTATATATATGCATCCCAGGTGTTGCATATATATATATACACTGTATTCAGTTTAGCTAGATCCATTCCTGTTATCTTCTATCTAGACTATTTACATTTAATGCAGTGCGTCCTGCTCACAGTGTTCAGCTAGATCCGTTCCTGCTATTTACATTTAGTGCAGTGCGTCCTGCTCACAGTGTTCAGCTAGATCCGTTCCTGCTATTTACATTTAGTGCAGTGCGTCCTGCTCACAGTGTTCAGCTAGATCCGTTCCTGCTATTTACATTTAGTGCAGTGCGTCCTGCTCACAGTGTTCAGCTAGATCCGTTCCTGTTATTTACATTTAGTGCAGTGCGTCCTGCTCACAGTGTTCAGCTAGATCCGTTCCTGCTATTTACATTAATGCAGTGCGTCCTGCTCACAGTGTTCAGCTAGATCCGTTCCTGCTATTTACATTTAGTGCAGTGCGTCCTGCTCACAGTGTTCAGCTAGATCCGTTCCTGCTATTTACATTTAGTGCAGTGCGTCCTGCTCACAGTGTTCAGCTAGATCCGTTCCTGTTATCTTCTAGACTATTTACATTTAGTGCAGTGCGTCCTGCTCACAGTGTTCAGCTAGATCCGTTCCTGCAATTTACATTTAGTGCAGTGCGTCCTGCTCACAGTGTTCAGCTAGATCCGTTCCTGCTATTTACATTTAGTGCAGTGCGTCCTGCTCACAGTGTTCAGCTAGATCCGTTCCTGCTATTTACATTTAGTGCAGTGCGTCCTGCTCACAGTGTTCAGCTAGATCCGTTCCTGTTATTTACATTTAGTGCAGTGCGTCCTGCTCACAGTGTTCAGCTAGATCCGTTCCTGCTATTTACATTTAGTGCAGTGCGTCCTGCTCACAGTGTTCAGCTAGATCCGTTCCTGCTATTTACATTTAGTGCAGTGCGTCCTGCTCACAGTGTTCAGCTAGATCCGTTCCTGCTATTTACATTTAGTGCAGTGCGTCCTGCTCACAGTGTTCAGCTAGATCCGTTCCTGTTATCTTCTAGACTATTTACATTTAGTGCAGTGCGTCCTGCTCACAGTGTTCAGCTAGATCCGTTCCTGCAATTTACATTTAGTGCAGTGCGTCCTGCTCACAGTGTTCAGCTAGATCCGTTCCTGCTATTTACATTTAGTGCAGTGCATCCTGCTCACAGTGTTCAGCTAGATCCGTTCCTGCTATTTACATTTAGTGCAGTGCGTCCTGCTCACAGTGTTCAGCTAGATCCGTTCCTGTTATTTACATTTAGTGCAGTGCGTCCTGCTCACAGTGTTCAGCTAGATCCGTTCCTGCTATTTACATTTAGTGCAGTGCGTCCTGCTCATAGTGTTCAGCTAGATCCGTTCCTGCTATTTACATTTAGTGCAGTGCGTCCTGCTCACAGTGTTCAGCTAGATCCGTTCCTGCTATTTACATTTAGTGCAGTGCGTCCTGCTCACAGTGTTCAGCTAGATCCGTTCCTGTTATCTTCCTACTGACAGGCAGGCTTGTCTGGTTACAGTATATAAAGCTACCTGAAGAAAATTACAGGTGTTCTATTTGATCCTATTAGTACCACGGTCAGGCAGCTAGACTATTTACATTTAGTACAGTGCGTCCTGCTCACAGTGTTCAGCTAGATCCGTTCCTGTTATCTTCCTACTGACAGGCAGGCTTGTCTGGTTACAGTATATAAAGCTACCTGAAGAAAATTACAGGTGTTCTATTTGATCCTATTAGTACCACAGTCAGGCAGCTAGACTATTTACATTTAGTACAGTGCGTCCTGCTCACAGTGTACAGCTAGATCCGTTCCTGTTATCTTCCTACTGACAGGCAGGCTTGTCTGGTTACAGTATATAAAGCTACCTGAAGAAAATTACAGGTGTTCTATTTGATCCTATTAGTACCACGGTCAGGCAGCTAGACTATTTACATTTAGTACAGTGCGTCCTGCTCACAGTGTTCAGCTAGATCCGTTCCTGTTATCTTCCTACTGACAGGCAGGCTTGTCTGGTTACAGTATATAAAGCTACTTGAAGAAAATTACAGGTGTTCTATCCCAGCTTAGTGCAGCTACAGGCCATTAGTATGTCTGGAAGGCCAAGAAGGAGAGGCAGACAGTCACAAGCCAATAAGAGAGGGCAAGCAGGCTCTGTGTCTAGTGCTGGTCGTGGAGACGGTGCATCCTCATCAGCACGTGGCCATGGGACACGCTTGGCCTTTTTTTCGGCAGCTGGCCGTGTTGAGCCGCAACATGCGTAAGACTTGGTCGAGTGGATGACCAAGCCGTCCTCATCCTCCTCATCCTCTCTCACCCATGCCCATTGTGCTTTGTCTGGCAAAGCAGCGGCCTCTTCCCTCAGCTCAATGTCATCAGTGACTCCTTCCCTAGCTCCACCATGTCCTCATGAGGATTCCCTCGAACTGTTTGACCACAGTGTTGGGTACATGCTCCAGGAGGATGCCCAGCGTTTGGAAGGCTCTGATGACGATACTGAGCTCGATGAAGGCAGTAACATGAGCACGGACAGAGGGGGTGCCCAAGAAGGACAGCAATCTGGCAGTCATGCTCCCCCTGCTGCAGCATACTGCCAGGTTTGCTCCAGTGATGAGGAGGGAGGGGATGATGAGGTCACTGACTCAACGTGGGTGCCTGATAGGAGAGAGGAGGAGGAGGAGGCGGCGGCACATCACCAACGAGGCAGGATGCCCTCCAGGGGCCAGCCTAAGGGCAGCACATTGACTGCATCACACCCCAAAGCTCCACATGTGCAGGGCGCTGCAGTCTCTGCGCGTTATTCAAAAAGTTCTTTGGTGTGGGCCTTTTTTGAGACGAGTGCATCAGATCGCACCGCTGCTATTTGCAACATATGTCTCAAGCGTATCTCGCGTGGCCAAAACATCTCCCGCTTGGGTACCACATGCTTGACCAGACATATGTTGACCTGCCATGCAGTTCGTTGGCAAGCGTATCTAAAAGACCCACACCAAAGAACAAAGAGGATCTCTCCTTGCTCCTCATCAGCTGAGATTTCCAACCCCACTAGACCTTCAGTCCTCTCTGAGACCTGCAGTGAGAGGAATGAAGGTGTAGAATTAGGTGTGTCACAGCCAAGTACTTGTGGGCAATCTGCTTTTGGTACACCGACGTCAGATTGTACCAGGCAAATTTCCCTGCCCCAGCTGCTGCACCGCCGAAAGAAGTTTGCTCCCAGCCATCCACATGCCCAGCGGTTGAATGCTAGCTTGGCAAAATTGCTAGCACTTCAACTGCTGCCTTTTCAGTTGGTAGACTCTGCCCCCTTCCGTGAGTTTGTGGAATGTGCGGTTCCTCAGTGGCAGGTACCCAAACGCCACTTTTTCTCACGGAAGGCGATTCCGGCTCTCTACCGGCATGTGGAAGGCAATGTCCATGCCTCGCTGGACAGGGCGGTCAGCGGTAAGGTGCATATTACCGCTGACTCATGGTCCAGCAGGCATGGACAGGGACGTTACCTAAGTTTCATGGCGCATTGGGTGACTCTGCTGGCAGCTGGGAAGGATGCAGGACAAGGTGCAGTAGTGTTGGAGGTTGTTCCGCCACCACGCCTCCAAAATGCTGATTGTGACACACCTCTCTCCTCCACCCCCTCCTCTTCTTCTTCCTCCATGGCCTCTTCCTCGGAACCAGCGGTGCTCTGTAGGCGTTCAAGGGGCTACGCAAGTACGCAGGCCAAAAGATGCCATGCGGTGCTTGAGCTGGTGTGCTTGGGGGACAGGAGCCACACTGGGGCAGAGGTTTTGTCAGCTCTGCAGGGGCAGGTTCAGAGGTGGTTGACGCCACGCCAACTTAAGGCAGGAATGGTGGTTTGCGACAATGGCACCAACCTCCTCTCTGCCCTCCGACAGGGACAAATGACCCATGTGCCCTGTTTGGCTCACGTCCTTAACTTGGTGGTGCAGCGGTTCTTGGGCAGGTACCCGGGCTTACAGGATGTCCTGAGGCAGGCCAGGAAAGTCTGTGTGCATTTCCGCCGGTCATATAATGCCAGTGCTCGGCTGACGGACCTCCAAAAGGAGTTTAACCTGCCCAAGAACCGCCTAATCTGTGACATGCCCACCAGGTGGAACTCAACGTTGGCCATGCTGCAGCGGCTGCACACGCAGCAGAGGGCCATCAATGAGTACCTGTGCGACTATGGCACCAGGACAGGGTCAGGGGAGCTTGGTTTTTTTTCCCCACGCCAGTGGGCCATGATCAGGGATGCATGCACTGTCCTGTCACCATTCGAGGAGGCCACGAGGATGGTGAGCAGTGACAGTGCATGCATCAGTGACACTGTCCCCCTTGTCCACCTGTTGGAGCACACGCTGCGTGGAATAATGGACAGGGCACTTGAGGCAGAACAGAGGCAGGAAGAGGAGGACTTCCTTAGCTCTCAAGGCCCCCTTTATCCAGACAGTGTTCCTGCGTGCCCGCCGATCACACAGGAAGAGGACGAGGAGGAAGAGGAGGAGGAGGAAGATTGTGTCAGTATGGAGGTGGAGCCTGGCACTCAGCATCAGCAGCAGTCTTTAAGGGATCAGTCCCAAGAAACACATGGACTTGTACGTGGCTGGGAGGAGGTGGCTGCGGACCATGTCGTTCTTAGTGACCCAGAGGACTCCGGACCGAATGCCTCAGCAAACCTACGCTGCATGGCCTCCCTGATCCTGCAAAGCCTGCGTAAGGATCCTCGTATTCGTGGTATCAAGGAGAAGGACCAATACTGGCTGGCAACCCTCCTTGATCCACGTTACAAGGGTAAGGTTGCGGACCTTATCTTGCCATCGCAGAGGGAGCAGAGGATGAAACATCTTCGGGAGGCCTTGCAGAAAGGTCTGTGCAACGCGTTCCCAGAGACTGGGAGGTTACAAACTCCTGTTTCTGGACAACGTGTTGCTGAGGCTTCGGTCAGTCAAAGAAGGAGCGGTGGAGAAGGTGGCCATCTGACCGATGCGTTCAGACAATTTTTTGGTCCGCAGCCCCAAGGTATGATCGGTTCCAGCAACCATCGCCAGCGTCTGTTTTACATGGTGCAGGAATACCTAGGGGCAAGATCAGACTTGGACACCTTTCCCACCGAAAATCCTCTGGGTTACTGGGTCTTGAGGATGGATCACTGGCCAGAGCTTGCACAGTATGCAATTGAGCTACTGGCCTGTCCTGCATCCAGCGTTCTTTCGGAACGCACATTCAGTGCTGCTGGAGGCGTGGTAACCGATCACAGGGTGCGTCTGTCCACCGACTCGGTCGATCGGCTGACCTTCATAAAAATGAATGAGTCTTGGATCACCACCAGCTACCAAGCACCTGATGCTGATGTAACCGAATAATTTTTTTTGAAATCTCAGATCCCTTCAAAGACTGCCTATGCTGATGCTGAGTGACTATCCCTGAGTAATTATCCTCTTCCTCCTCAATCATCACGCTGATAGCTTGTAAGAACATTTTTGGTTCTGGGCGCCACCACCAGTGCCTAAGGCACAATTTTTCAGCCCCTGTTTAACAGGGGCGTGTAATTACAATTTTTGATGTAATACTTTGCAGCAGGGCTCATTCCTGCATTCCAACTAGAGTGTCTGTGAGGGGTTGCAGTGTTGTGGCACCAGCACCAGTGCCTAAGGCCCAATTTTTCTGCCCCTGTCTAACAGGGGCGTGTAATTACAATTTTTGATGCAATACTTTGCAGCAGGGCTCGTTCCTGCGTTCCAACTAGAGTGTCTGTGAGGGGTTGCAGTGTTGTGGCACCAGCACCAGTGCCTAAGGCCCAATTTTTCTGCCCCTGTCTAACAGGGGCGTGTAATTACAATTTTTGATGCAATACTTTGCAGCAGGGCTCGTTCCTGCGTTCCAACTAGAGTGTCTGTGAGGGGTTGCAGTGTTGTGGCACCAGCACCAGTGCCTAAGGCCTAATTTTTCAGCTCCTGTTCAACAGGGGCATGTAATTACAATTCTTGATCTAATATTTCACAGCAGGGCCCTGTGAGGGCTTACAGTGTTGTGGCCACAGCAACACCTAAGGCCCAAATTTCTGCTGAGTATATAGGGCAGGACCCTACTTTCAAACATCTAACTTACAAACGACTCCTACTTGCAAACGGAAGGAGACAACAGGAAGTGAGATGAAATCTACCCCTAGGAAGGGAAATTCTCTCCTGTAAGAGTTAATATGGGAAAACAATTTCTCCTTTCCACTGATGCTTTCCAATCCTTGTTCCACAAAAAAACCCAAATTTTCAAAAAACATTTTTCATTGGGACAAAAAAGTGAGGTGAAATCTTCTGAAGAGGAGGAAAGACAGCAAAACAAATGTCACAGGGGTGATAACCCTTCCCTATGTTTTCCAAAAAGCTTAGAAAAGATTTTTTGGCTGGAGCTAAACACGTTAAAAATGTTCAAAATTACAAACAGATTCTACTTAACAACAAACCTACAGTCCCTGTCTTGTTTGCACCGCCTGTATACTGCTGTTCAGAGTATATAGGGCCTGGTGGCCCCACACCTTTCCTTATTTTAATTTGGGTGCGGGGTTCCCCTTAATATCCATACAAGACCCAAAGGGCCTGGTAATGGACTGGGGGGTACCCATGCCATTTGTCTCACTGATTTTCATCCATATTGCCATGACCCGACATGACATTAAACCCGCAAGCAGTTTTAAATGAGATTTTTTCCTTTAAAAATGACATTTGGTGCAGGGACTGTTCTAAACATGGGAAACACGCGTCACTTTACAGGCATACTATAGACACCCCCCAGGTACGATATTTAAAGGAATATTTCACTTTTTTTTTTTTACTTTAAGCATCATTAAAATCACTGCTCCCGAAAAAACGGCCGTTTTTAAAAATTTTTTTTGCATTGATACATGTCCCCTGGGGTAGGACCCGGGTCCCCAAACCCTTTTTAGGACAATACCATGCAAATTAGCCTTTAAAATGAGCACTTTTGATTTCGAACGTTCGAGTCCCATAGACGTCAATGCGGTTCTAACGTTCGTGCGAACTTTCGGTCCGTTCGCGGGTTCTGGTGCGAACCGAACCGGGGGGTATTCGGCTCATCCCTACTCCTGGATATACAACGTCTACTGTTGCTCCCTCACCAATGTGGTATATATTTCTCCAAGGCAAAAAATGTCGTGCCTGTGGGGTCCCTGTCATGCTTAAGGTCATAATGTTTTGAAACATTATGTTTGTCAAAACCCCTTCGTGTTCACCCAATCTGACCTGTAACTTCCTGGTAGTACGCCCTACATATTCTAACCCGCAAGGGCACCTCAAAAGATATACTACACATCTTGTGGTACAGGTGATGAAAGATCTAATCGGATACGTAATACCTGTCCCAGTTGATGTGAACTCAGTTAGTTTCCTACCCTTAAACTCATTAATTTTACAAACTTGACATTTTTTGCAAGGAAAAAAACCTTTTAGATCACCAAAGAAGGTGGGTCTTGTGGGTGGACCCGGGACGTTAGGTGCTATAAAGTGCCTAAGGTTTGAGGCTCCCCTGAATAATACGCAAGGCTTATCTGCCAGCAAAGGCCCCAAGACCCTATCATTTTTTATAATGGGCCAATGTCTCTTAATTATTCGTTTGATGGCCCAGTGTTGACTGGAGTAAGTAGTCAAAAAGGCCAAACCAAAATCCTCTCTGTTCTCTACTTGTGGTGGATTGTCAACTAGAAGGGACTGGCGATCTCTATTTCCCACTTCTGCTATTATTAAATCTAGAGTCTGATTTTCATAGCCCTTGGTCAAAAATCTAGATTTAAGAACCAAGGCCTCTTTTTTGTAATCCTCTAGATTAGTGCAGTTGCGCCTGAGTCGCAAAAATTGTCCCTTAGGGACTGCTGATAGCCAGGAACGGTGATGGCAAGAGTCTAATGGAATGTACCCGTTCCTGTCTGTTGTTTTGAAGTACGTAGATGTAATAAGCCTCCCATTTTCTATGGTTATTTTCAAATCCAAAAAGTGAATCTGCGAAGCATTCACTTCATGTGTAAGGACAATACCCCTATCGTTATTGTTCAAAAATGATAAAAAGGCCATGACAGATTCGATGTCACCGTCCCATATAAAAAGGACATCATCAATGAACCTTTTCCATAGATCAGCTCATCGCGTCTCACATTCAAAACCACATCCTCCTCCCACTTGGCCATGAATAAGTTAGCCATGCTTGGAGCAAATTTTGCTCCCATGGCTACTCCCTTTATTTGTAGATAGTGAGTACCACTATACCAAAAGTGATTGTGCTTCATCGAAAAGTCCAGTAGCTCCAACACGAATTTACTCTGCGTGATGGAGATACTGGAGTCTCGATAAAGGAAATGCTGCACCGCTTCAAGGCCTAAGCGATGGGAGATAGCCGTATAGAGTGATGCTACATCTGCGGTTACCAGCAGATATGAAGATTTCCACTCTATCTCACCTAGTAGGTTGATGACATGTTTAGTGTCTTTTAGGAAGGAGGGGGTCCCCATCACCAGTGGTTGTAAGTACTTGTCAATGTACTTACCGACTCGTGATGTGACTGAGTCAATCCCACTGATGATGGGTCTTCCAGGGGGATTGACCAAGGTTTTATGTATCTTAGGCAATATATACATAATTGGCAGCCGTGGTGCCAAAGGCACCAGATATTCTCTCTCCTTTTTGTTCAGAATGCCCATATTTCAGCCCTTCTGAACCAAGGCTTTTAAATTTTGTTTAAATTTTGAAGTGGGGTCTGCGGGCAAGGGGGAGTATGTCTCAGAATCAGAGAGGATCCGTATCATCTCATTAGAATATGACTCTTTATCTAAGACAACAATGGCCCCTCCCTTGTCCGCAGGATGAACCACTATGTCCTTCCTCTTACAAAGAGATTCCATTCCAACCTTAATGTCCTGTTTAGATCGAATAACTCTTGTGTTCAAACTTGCCAAATCTTTAATAACCAGATCCCGGAAAATATTGACATTAGGCGCCAAATTCCCCGGGGGGTTGAAAAGTGAAGCATTGGACAAGTTTGAATGAACGATAGTAGAGGTTTCCCTCATTGATTGTCTGGTTGGATTGCTCATAAGATACCTTTTGATATTTAGTCTCCTTGTATACTTATGGACATCTATGAAGGTTTGGAACTTATTCAGATTCCGTTCTGGGGCAAATTTTAACCCTTTACTTAAAGTCAAAAGTTCTTTCTTAGTTAACTCCTTATTGCTAAGATTAATAATACCATTAGTATCTAGGTCCTTTTTCTTTTTGGAGTAAAGATTCCTCCCCCCTCTGCTCCCTCTCTTCCGTCTCCATTTCTTTTCAGACCTCCCCTGTTGGCCTTCTGAAAATCCCGCTGATTTGAGGGGGGAAGGGGGGCATCATAACCCCTCCCTGCCCTCAAATTAGATCCTCTGGTGTTATTGGATAGGGGGATAAATCTGTTCCTGGTAACCACCCCATATTGATCTTGTGGATCATTATGTTCATGGGGATTAGGTACCCCATTGTAATTAGAGTGAGGGTGTTGTTCTTCCCAATGCCTCCATGGGGGTGGTGATTGGTAGTTAGGGTGAGAAAGAGAGCTTCTACCTCTACCTCCTCCTCTGGGATGGCCTTGAGATTGGTATACGCCTACTCTACCCCTTGGGGGTTTGGGAGAGGTTTGATATGTGGTAACTCCACTGTTAACTGCGGGGGGAGGGGCGCAGATCCACTCCAGTTGGAACTGGTAATGGTTCCGGAGGAGCTACAACCTGCCATTTAAAGACTATATTATCACTATAGTCTTTAATATCTCTGTTATATTTCCTTTTCTTCTTTATTCTTTGTTCTGATTCCTCCTTGATTAAAATATTTTTTAGAGCCTCAGATCTCTGCACATATTCAGTTTCATTCTTAAAGGGTGTTAATTTGCTCTTAATATTATTAATGTCTAAATCCAAAGCAGTCAACTTTCGTTTCTTTTTTGCTATTAGAAACTGTAAAAAATTTACTCCCGCCTCATTAAAATACTTAAACCATTCGGCTAACTCACTGTCTTCCTTTTGAGGGTTAACATCACATCGGAGGCTCCTAGGGACCATATTTAATCTAGGTTGTAGCTCCTCCGGAACCATTACCAGTTCCAACTGGAGTGGATCTGACTTTAAGTAAAGGGTTAAAATTTGCCCCAGAACGGAATCTGAATAAGTTCCAAACCTTCATAGATGTCCATAAGTATACAAGGAGACTAAATATCAAAAGGTATCTTATGAGCAATCCAACCAGACAATCAATGAGGGAAACCTCTACTATCGTTCATTCAAACTTGTCCAATGCCTCACTTTTCAACCCCCCGGGGAATTTGGCGCCTAATGTCAATATTTTCCGGGATCTGGTTATTAAAGATTTGGCAAGTTTGAACACAAGAGTTATTCGATCTAAACAGGACATTAAGGTTGGAATGGAATCTCTTTGTAAGAGGAAGGACATAGTGGTTCGTCCTGCGGACAAGGGAGGGGCCATTGTTGTCTTAGATAAAGAGTCATATTCTAATGAGATGATACGGATCCTCTCTGATTCTGAGACATACTCCCCCTTGCCCGCAGACCCCACTTCAAAATTTAAACAAAATTTAAAAGCCTTGGTTCAGAAGGGCTCAGATATGGGCATTCTGAACAAAAAGGAGAGAGAATATCTGGTGCCTTTGGCACCACGGCTGCCAATTATGTATATATTGCCTAAGATACATAAAACCTTGGTCAATCCCCCTGGAAGACCCATCATCAGTGGGATTGACTCAGTCACATCACAAGTCGGTAAGTACATTGACAAGTACTTACAACCACTGGTGATGGGGACCCCCTCCTTCCTAAAAGACACTAAACATGTCATCAACCTACTAGGTGAGATAGAGTGGAAATCTTCATATCTGCTGGTAACCGCAGATGTAGCATCACTCTATACGGCTATCTCCCATCGCTTAGGCCTTGAAGCGGTGCAGCATTTCCTTTATCGAGACTCCAGTATCTCCATCACGCAGAGTAAATTTGTGTTGGAGCTACTGGACTTTTCGATGAAGCACAATCACTTTTGGTATAGTGGTACTCACTATCTACAAATAAAGGGAGTAGCCATGGGAGCAAAATTTGCTCCGAGCATGGCTAACTTATTCATGGCCAAGTGGGAGGAGGATGTGGTTTTGAATGTGAGACGCGATGAGCTGATCCTATGGAAAAGGTTCATTGATGATGTCCTTTTTATATGGGATGGTGACATCGAATCTGTCATGGCCTTTTTATCATTTTTGAACAATAACGATAGGGGTATTGTCCTTACACATGAAGTGAATGCTTCGCAGATTCACTTTTTGGATTTGAAAATAACCATAGAAAATGGGAGGCTTATTACATCTACGTACTTCAAAACAACAGACAGGAACGGGTACATTCCATTAGACTCTTGCCATCACTGTTCCTGGCTATCAGCAGTCCCTAAGGGACAATTTTTGCGACTCAGGCGCAACTGCACTAATCTAGAGGATTACAAAAAAGAGGCCTTGGTTCTTAAATCTAGATTTTTGACCAAGGGCTATGAAAATCAGACTCTAGATTTAATAATAGCAGAAGTGGGAAATAGAGATCGCCAGTCCCTTCTAGTTGACAATCCACCACAAGTAGAGAACAGAGAGGATTTTGGTTTGGCCTTTTTGACTACTTACTCCAGTCAACACTGGGCCATCAAACGAATAATTAAGAGACATTGGCCCATTATAAAAAATGATAGGGTCTTGGGGCCTTTGCTGGCAGATAAGCCTTGCGTATTATTCAGGGGAGCCTCAAACCTTAGGCACTTTATAGCACCTAACGTCCTGGATCCACCCACAAGACCCACCTTCTTTGGTGATCTAAAAGGTTTTTTTCCTTGCAAAAAATGTCAAGTTTGTAAAATTAATGAGTTTAAGGGTAGGAAACTAACTGAGTTCACATCAACTGGGACAGGTATTACGTATCCGATTAGATCTTTCATCACCTGTACCACAAGATGTGTAGTATATCTTTTGAGGTGCCCTTGCAGGTTAGAATATGTAGGGCGTACTACCAGGAAGTTACAGGTCAGATTGGGTGAACACATCGCCAATATACGAAGGGGTTTTGACAAACATAATGTTTCAAAACATTATGACCTTAAGCATGACAGGGACCCCACAGGCACAACATTTTTTGCCTTGGAGAAATATATACCACATTGGCGAGGGAGCAACAGTAGACGTTGTATATCCAGGAGTGAGACTAACTGGATATACCGTCTGGGCTGTCATGTACCCATGGGCCTTAATGTAGAGTGGGGCATCAACTGTTTTATTAACAGTTGATGTCCCCTCTCCTGTCTTTCTTCCTTCTTTTGTAATTTTTCCTTTTTCCTTCAATTCCTCCTAAAGTTAATGTCCCCCCTTTTTTACAATGGGGTTTTCGCTATTCTATGATATGGTCTGAATGGAGATACAGTATTCAGATTGTGATTTCTGAATATAGAATATATTTCTGAATATATAGAAAATTTTGATTGAAATATATATAAACCCCCCCTTTCTTTATTTTTATTGTTATAAAGGTTTATATGATTTCAGTTGCTGAAGGGTGATTCGAATGATTCTTTAGTCATTGGTTTTCCCCCCACCTCTTTTAATGTTTTTTAATAAAGTTTTTGAATAGTAAGGGTAATGTAATAAAATCCATTGCTCTGAAGTAATATCAGGTTTGTCCACAAGATGGCACCATGATGACTCTATGGAGTTTTAATTGTAAAGGTTAAAAAGCAGGGGTGTGTGTAATTGCCATCCCCCTGTAATGGTAATTGTTTGCAGCTTTAACACCCTCCTAGTGTAACCAATGGCTGAACTTCTTCGTTTTGCCGCTCGGATATATAAGGCGCATGCGCAGACGTGCGGGCGTGCCCCTGATGATGTAATTTCTGACGAAACGGCCATAGGGTTGACACGCTCGTACCGACGGCGCATGCGCGGAGTTTCGTTTTAAAGCTGTATTGGTTCCTTGCAAGAAAAAGTGTTTTTATGGATGCCAGTGTGGCGATTTTTAATAAACAAGAGATAAAACGTTCTACACCATTGGAGTTCTCTCTTTTCTTTTGAACACTTCCATATCGGTGAGAGCTCTCTTCCCTGATTGTACCGCTGTCTGGAAGCCTGTGGCGATCGTTTGTGGATCTACATCCATCATCCCAGTTAAAGTTCCAGCCGCTGTGGAGGGTAAACCCCAAGCTGTTAGCTCTATGCCTCTGATCAGAGGCTGTCTGGTAAGCCTTCAATCTATACCAGGTGACGGGATTTCAACACGGTGACAGTCACGGATTTATTATTCATAGAAAGTCACATTTAATTGCTCTTTTGGACACTTTCTTTTGATATAATTTTTGCATCTTTGGACTTTTTCTAAATGTGTGGATAAAAAACTGGAAATAGTCACGCATATATATCACTATAGTGAAGCATTCATGTTATTGTTCATTTTTATTTTCTCTTATCATTTATGGATCACATATGAAAGTTGTTGGTGCTTTAATAGTAATATCAATTTTTGTTGTATTTTTGCATTTATATCCAGCGCTGTGCTTTTTGTTATATCTATGCATGTATATTGGCGGCCGGCGCTCGCTCCGCTCATAGTCAGCACGGGATCGGCGTATAACACGCACCCGCAATTTACCCCTGATTTTTTGTTATACGCCGATAAATACGTATTTTTTATTGTTTTTACTAGTAATGGCGGCGATCTGCAATTTTTGGTGGGACTGCGACATTGCGGTGGACAAATCTGACCCCAAATGATACTTTTTGGGGACCAGTGACATTTTTACATTGATTAGTGCTATAAAAATGCAGTGATCAATGTAAAAATGACTCTGGCAGGGAAGGGGTAACATTAGGAGGCAATCAAGGGGTTAACTGTGTTCCCTGGACTGTGTTCTAACTGTGAGGAGGATGGGCTGGCAGGGACATGACAGAGATCGCTGTTCCCAATGACTGGGAACAGAAGATCTGTCATGTCATCTGTCAGTATGGGGATCCGCCTTGTGTACAAAGACAAATCCCCATTCTGCCTCTGTGCTAGGCGATTGCGGGTTTCTGGCAGACAACGAGTATGCCAACCCGTGGGCACGCTCTCGCAGCTTGCAATGGGCGCCCTCCCGCTATCATGCCTGCGTGCGACACCATACAGCTACAGCGATTTGAGCAGGAGAGCCGACCTGCCGCCGTATAATGACAGTGGCTGGTCAGCAAGAGGTTACAATACTTCTTCCATATAAAATACATTTAATTAACCTGTTTCCCCGAAAATAAGACCTAGCGTGATTGTTGGTGATGGCTGCAATATAAGCCCTACCCCCCAAATAAGCCCTACCCTGTTTCCCCCAAATTAAGCCCTACCCTGAAAGTAAGACCTACAAGGAGTTTAACTAGGGCTTATTTGGGGGGTAGGGCTTGTATTGCAGCCATCACCAACAATCACACTAGGTCTTATTTTCGGGGAAACAGGGTATATAATAATGATGACAGACTTGTATTCATTTGCATCCTTTATCTCTGCATGGATTGAGAACAAGCAGTTTATCTGTCTCTGGATTTTAGTTTTGGAAATATTGTTATAAAAAATAAAGTTCCACAAAGATTTCAGTCTGCAGCAGGAAATGAATCCTCAGACATATTACATCCGAGGGATCTGGACAACATAGTAATCATTAGTCACAATGTATCTCTGTGTCTAGGTGTTCCCTGACATGACTGGGATTCAGATGTAGAAGAACTAAGACCGAGCAAAGAGATGGCGGAGAGATTGTCAAAATCCTTTGAAATATTGTTTAAGACAAAGAGAGAGAAAGAGAAAGAAAAAGAAAGGAGCTCCGGTAATCACTTTTTGTCTTTTATTTCTCTGATTAGTTTTAATGAAATATGACAAATTATATGGAGCATCAAATACTGAATACTTCTACTAATCCATTTAATGTGTTGATATTTCATGCAAGGTCATCTATAATTTTCTAATTGCTATGTATCGGCTTTTTCCAATCAGGGTGTGTTCAGGTTTCTTCAGGGGGTGCCTTGGCAAAATGCCAAAAAATGATATACAAGCCAGCGGATATTTCAAGTCTAATGATCAGTGTTGCCGGCTATAGCCGGTGGCTCTGATCATTCAGGAAAAACCCAACAGGCTGATTGTACACAAGTCGATTGATAGACCAGCTCGCCCATACATGGATCAATATTCAGCCAGTCCCTGCTGAACAGCTGGCATTGTGATCCATATATGGCCGGTTTAGCCATAAAATGTGACATTTACCATACAATTTAGGCAAATGTGATTACAGTATTTCCAATTCCTACATGTCTATTAAAATTTATTTATTACAGTCCTTGATACGAAAAATACTTTATTTCTTCTCTCTTCTCCCTCAGCCAGACCCCTCTTATGATTGATAAGACTTCTCCATCACATCTCCATGTTTACAGCTGATCAGACATTAACTTTGTTTCACTTCCGCTCTGCAAAATACATATCGTATTTATCAGCGTATAATATGCACTTTTTTCCCCTGAAAATTGGGGGCAAATCACAGGTGCGTGTTATAAGCCAACATCGTACCTTGGAGGGGAAGGAGGGGGACGAATAATACCAGAATTCACAAGCCGTCATCTCCTGTTTACTCGGCTCTCACATCATACACAGTCCCACCTCCGCCACTGGCATTGGACCAGTGTTCTGTCTATCACAGGAGCTGGTCCAATGCTGATGGTGGAGGCGGGACTGTGTGTGAGAGAGCTGAGTAAACAAGAGATGACGGCTCGGTGATTTCCTGCACTGTCCAGGCTGCATTGATGGTGAGGCTGCAGATGAGCATTGAGGCTAAAAAGGGGCAGTGATGAGATGGGCTGCAGATGGATGGGCATTGATCAGGCTGCATTGATGAGATGTGCTGCAGATGGATGGGCAATGATCAGGCTGCATTGATGATGTGGGCTGCAGATGGATGGGCATTGATAAGGCTGCATTGATGGGAGATGGGCACTGATCCTTATTTTAATTCAAAGTTGTTTATTTAAATAATGTTTTTTTCCTTAAACTTCCCTCTTAAAATTAGGGTGCGTGTTATACGGCTTTTATCCATACAATTCCTGGTATATATACAGATATAATGGTTTATCAAGCACAAAATGTTAGTAAAAAGACACTAAAGTTAACCGGTTCGGGACCGCCCATCGCATATATACTGCGGCAGGGTGGCCCAGCTGCACAAAAACATGTACAGGTATGTGATTTTGGGCACGAGATCCAGGGGGCACGCACACACCACTGGAGTGTCGCTCCCACTGTGATTGGACACAGTACAGATCATTCAGAAGAAAGGGAGAATAGCGGTCTGCCTATGTAAACAAGACAGTCCGCTGTTCTGTCAGGGTGTAAAAGAGATCTTGTGTTTCAGCTTAGCTGAGACACAGGTCTCTTTTCCTCAAGTGAATCCCCCCCACAGTTAGAAAGCATCCCCTAGGGGCACACTTAACCCCTTGATCACCCCTGGTTTTAACTCCTTCCTGCTAGTGTAATTTATACAGTGACAGTGCATTTTTTAGCACCGATCACTGTATTGGTGTCACTGGTGACCAAAAAGTGTCACTTATTGTCAGATTTGTCCACTGCAATGTTGCAGTCCCACCAAAAAAAAAAAAACATAATCGCTAATCACCGCCATTACTAGTAAAAATAAAAGAAAGTCCATAAATCTATCCCATAGTTTGTAGATGCTAGAACTTTTGTGCAAACTAATCAATATACACTTATTGGGATTTTTTTACTAAAAACATGTAGCAGAATACACATTGGTCCAAACTGATGAAGACATTTTATTTTTTTATTTTTTTTTAGGGCTGTTACTGATTAAAATTTTCATGTTCGATTAATCGATTTTTTTAAAATCGACTAATTTCGATTAATTATAATGCACATACATACATGTAAAAAATGGGTTTTGTCCAGTATGGCATAGAATGAGAATAGGATGTATTTGCTCATTTTGTCCATCTGAAGGAGAACTTATTTTAAATTTCAATCATTTTCCTGCAGTATTTGTAATTCATTGAACCTGATGAATAATGCAGTTTTTATGACTGAGTACTCCTCAACTGGTACACCGCTGTTTTAGCTCCCCAGTTCTCAGCAGTCCAGGAAGACCGAACCCCCTGGGCGGTGTGTCAACAGGAAGTGAGGTCGGTGGAGTGCAACACACACAGCGCCTGCGCCTCATCGCCTAACACTTCCTAATGGCTAGATAGCAAATGACGCCAATGACAGAAGGACAAACCTCCGTGATGACGCATCGGCCGGAAATGATGTAGGTGGAACGCAACGCAACGTCGATGTCCGTGACGTCACTGGATCTCCGATGGCACTCCCTGAAGACCCGGAAGCCGGCGGAGAGGTGAGTATCGATCAAAAGAATTGATCGATTAATTGAGGAATTAATAGTTCATTTCCACGGCCCTATTTTTTTTATTGGAAAGGTTTTATAGCAGAAAATGAAAATATATTGTTTTTTTTCAAAATTGTAGGTTTTTTTGTTTCTAGCGCAAATAATAAAAACCTCAGAGGTGATTAAGTACCACCAAAAGAAATCTCTATTTGTGGTAAAAAAAGGACGCAAATTTTATTTGAGTACTGTGTCGCACGACCGCGCATTTGTCAAAGCGACGCAGTGCCATATTGCAAAAAATGGCCTGGTCATAAATTGGGGTAAACCTTCCGGGGCTGAAGTGGTTAATGTTGGGGCACACAAATCCCTGTCCTCCTGATGAGATCCCAGGGAATGCTGAGTACTCTAAATCTCATGAGGAGATGACTCTGCACAGTGCAGGATTGTCTTCTCAGGAGATTCAGGCATACTTTGGGATCTCACTAGACAGACAGTGAAATCATCTTCACCTAGATGATGTGGAAGTTAGCTAGGGAAGAGGAAAAGATTTATAAAGTGTATGTAAGCACTAAGGGCACTTTCATACTGGGGCATTGGGGGTAAAGCGCCACTATTTTTAACCCCCGCTAGCGGCTGAAAAAGGGTTAAAAGTACCCACAAAACGCCGCTTTGCTGATGCTTCGGTGGCGCTGCCCATTGATTTCAATGGGCAGGGGCACTTTAGGAGCGATGTATACACAAAGATGCTGCTTGCAGGACTTTTTTTAGCTTCCTGCCAGCACACCGCCCCAGTGTGAGAGCCCTCGGGCATTCATACTGGAGTGACAGGAGAGGCGTTTTACAAGTGCTATTTTTAGTGCTATAGGGCCTGTAAAGCACCTGAGTGTGAAAGTAGCCTAACAATGAATTTCTTATTTGCACTCATTTCCTCTCTTAAATATACCATTGGAAGTGTTCTGTTATATCTGTTCAATTAGTGCAAAAAACTTGTTGATCCTGCCAGAAATCTTCCTGTGTACTCTAAGCCTTTGCTGTACTCTTATGTTAAGAAGAGGAGGGGGGGTGTTCTGTAAATCTAAAACATTTCCTGTCCTAGGGTGACAATGTTGCCTCTGCTGGGATCAGAAGGCCGGGCAGAGTCCTTTATCACACATTGCAGAGTAACAAGGATAATGGTGCTGGAGGAGGGGGACATGAAGGAGACAAAGCTAAAGGGGACTGAAATGCCTCTTTAACCACTTGACAACCGCCTCACGCCGATTTACGTCGGCAAGGTTGCACGGACAGGCAAAATCACGTACATATACGTGATTTGCCTTCTGCGGGTGGGGGGTCCGATCGGTCCCCCCCCGGTGCCCGAGGCGGTCGCCATTTCTTCCCGGGCGATGAGAGGTGAGGGGGAGGCCATCCATTGTTGGCCACCCCCTCCCAATCGCTCCTGGCGAATGAGAATGCTTCCTTTCCCTCTGTAATGTAAACAGAGGGAAAGGAAGTGATGTCATCCCTCCTCGAGTCGGTTTTTTTGATCCGGCGCCGAGGAGAGAAGACATCAAGTAAGTCTGCACAACACTACACTAACAGTAGAACACGCAGGCACACTTGTCACCCCCCATCACCCCCGATCACCCCCCGATCACCCCCCTGTACCCCCTGTCACTCTGACACCAATAGCATTTTGTTTTTTTTTTGCATTGGTGTCAGTTTGTGTCAGTTACAAGTGTTAGGGCAGTTAGGTTAGCCCCCTTTAGGTCTAGGGTACCCCCCTTAGGTCCAGGGTACCCCCCTAACTGCCCCTAATAAAAGTTAACCCCTTGATTACCCCCCGTCACCAGTGTCGCTAAGCGATCATTTTTCTGATCGCTGTATTAGTGACACAGGTGACGCTAGTTAGGGAGGTAAGTATATAGGTTTGCTGTCAGTGTTTTATAGCGACAGGGACCCCCATATACTACCTGCTAAAGGTTTTAACCCCCTGATTGCCCCCTAGTTAACCCTTTCACCAGCGATCACCGTATAAGTGTTACGGGTGACGCTGGTTAGCTAGTTTGTTTTTTGTAGTTTATTACAGTTTATTATAGTTTTAGGGCACCCGCCGTTTATTACCCTATAAAGGTTTAACCCCCTAATTGCCCGGCGGTGATATAAATTACATTTTTAGGGTCAGCTTAGGTCTGCATCGCCCCAGGCAGCGTCAGGTTAGCGCCAGTACCGCTAAAACCCACGCACGCAGCATACACCTCCCTTAGTGCTATAGTATCTGAGCGGATCGATATCTGATCCGATCAGATCTATACTCCCCAGCAGTTTAGGGTTCCCTGAAACGCAGTGTTAGCGGGATCAGCCCAGATACCTGCTAGCACCTGCGTTTTGCTCCTCGGCCCGGCCCAGCCCAGCCCACCCAAGTGCAGTATCGATCGATAACTGACACTTACAAAACACTAAACACACATAACTGCAGCGTTCGCAGAGTCAGGCCTGATCCCTGCGATCGCTAACAGTTTTTTAGTAGCGTTTTGATACAGTCGCTGACAGTCAGGAGCTTTTTTGCCTGTAAGTCTCACTAGTGTACCCCTAAATTTAGAGCCCAAAATGGCAAATCGAAGGTACACTAGTGAAGAGGCCTACACGTTTCTGAGTATGACAGATAGTGAAGAGGAAGTCACTCATCTGTCAAGTTCAGGCTCAGAATACGAACCTGTAGAGGACAGCGGCTCCATGACAGATAGCTCTGACGACAGAGTTGTGGTCCCTGCTAAGGTCAGGCGTACCAGACCCCAATCTTCTTCTGTCCTTGAAGTGCAAGAACCGCAGGGCTCTCGTATGGAGCAGAGAAGTACTAGTGCCGCTATTCCTTCTGGTGAACTGGCAAGCACCAGCGGCCTAGTACACCCTGGTCGTACATCCAGCACTGCAGTATCACGTGGTGACATGGCGAGTCCCATAAGTGCAGTTCAAGCTGGTGAGGTGGCAAGCACTAGTAGTGTCCCGCTGCCACCAAGAAGACAAAGACAGGCCCGTCGTGCCCATAGTGCCCTTCCTGCTGCATTGGCCAATCCGAATTGGGAACCCACCACTTCTGCAGCACCCGTACTTCCCCCATTCACTGGCCAACCCCGCATTCAGGTGGAAACAGTTGACTTTACGCCACTGGATTTTTATTCACTGTTTTTCACCGAAGATCTCTATAGATCTATTGTGGACCAAAGCAATTTATACGCTGGTCAACACATCGCCGCTAATCCCCAGTCCTCCCTTGCCAGAGATTGGAGACCAATTACGGTCTCCGAATTTAAGACCTTTCTGGGCCTTTCCCTCCTCATGGGGTTGAATAAAAAGAGTAAGTTGCGGTCATATTGGTCCACTGACCCAATTTACCATTCACCCTTGTTCTCTGCCTCCATGACCAGGGCACGATACGAGCAGATTTTGCGGTTCATGCACTTCAACGACAATGAACTCTGTCGTCCTCGTGGAGACCCTGCATACGATCGGCTCTACAAAATTTGGCCCCTCATAAACCACTTCAACCAACGTTTTGCAGACTTGTTTACTCCCCATCAAGTTGTCTGCATTGATGAGTCCCTGATTAAATTTTCTGGCCGCTTGTCATTCAAACAGTACCTTCCCAGCAAGCGTGCCAGATACGGGGTCAAGATGTATAAGCTCTGTGACAGGGCCACAGGCTATACATGTAGTTTTATGGTTTACGAGGGCAAAGATAGTCACGTAGAGCCGACAAACTGCCCTGACTACATAGGAAGCGCTGGCAAGATAGTGTGGGACTTGGTGTCACCCTTATTCGGAAAGGGGTACCACTTGTATGTGGACAATTATTATACGAGCGTGCCACTTTTTAGTCACTTGTTTGATCAGCAGATTGGAGCATGTGGCACCGTGCGACCTAATCGCCGGGGCTTTCCCCAGCGGCTTGTAGATTCCCGTCTTAGGCTGGGGTAGAGAGCCTGCTTGAAGTATAATAATTTGCTCGCTATGAAGTGGAGGGATAAGAAGAATGTTTTCGTTCTCACCTCCCTTCATGCAGACACGACGACCCAAATTCCTATGGCGACTGGTGTTGTGGAGAAACCCCTCTGTGTCCACGAATACAACCTTAATATGGGAGGGGTGGACCTCAACGACAAGTTGTTGGCGCCGTACCTAGTTGCCCGTAAGGCCAGACGCTGGTACAAAAAAGTGTCTGTTTATTTATTTCAATTGGCTTTGCTGAACGCTCATGTGCTATACAGATCTTCAGGACAGACTGGATCCTTCCTTAAATTCCAGGAAGAGATCGTCAGAGCCCTTCTGTTTCCAGACGGTGCTCTACCTCACCTTCCCCAACCAAATGCAGTAAGCCGGCTGCATGAGCGGCATTTTCTTTATGCCATCCCGAGTACCCCTACCCAACGAGCCCCCCAAAAAAGATGTCGTGTCTGTAGCAAGCGCGGATTTAGGCGTGACACCCGGTCTTATTGTCCCTCCTGTCCTGGCAATCCTGGTCTTTGCATGGGTGAATGCTTTGAACGCTACCATACATTAGTTGAGTATTAGCGTAGGGTTCAGCACTGCACAGACTAGGCACACTAACACAGGGTCTCCCAAGATGCCATTGCATTTTGAGAGACCCAAACCTGGAACGAGTTACAAAAGTTAAAAGTTACTAAAAAAAAGTGTAAAAAAAAAAATAAAAAAAAAATAAAAAAAAATAAAAAACACAAAAAAAATATAAAATAAAAAAAACAAAAATAGTTGTTGTTGTTTTATTGTTCTCTCTCTCTCTATTCTCTCTCTATTGTTCTGCTCTTTTTTACTCTATTCTATTCTGCAATGTTTTATTGTTATTATGTTTTACCATGTTTGCTTTTCAGATTTTTTATACTTTACCGTTTACTGTGTTTTGTTGGTAACCATTTTATTGTTTTCAGGTACGCCATTCAGTTGCAGCGCGGATTTATTTATCTTGACAGC
The DNA here is from genome assembly GCA_037953035.1 of Aquarana catesbeiana. Classification (NCBI taxonomy): domain Eukaryota; kingdom Metazoa; phylum Chordata; class Amphibia; order Anura; family Ranidae; genus Aquarana; species Aquarana catesbeiana. The sequence goes on along the minus strand of JBBHAA010000418.1, from coordinate 43,347 downwards.
AACAGCGTTTGCTCCCACGATATATAAAGCCGTGACTCCAGCGCTGTCGGAGGTGATTTCACCACCACAGTTACATACTTCAGCATATATGCCGAAGCGTGGGGGCAGCAGTGGGTGGAGGAGCAATTTGCTCCTGCCTTTTGGGGGAGGATGCCCCCATGCTTCGGCATATATATATTTTAGGCACAGGTTGCGTTAAATGTTTTATTTTTTACTATGTTTTTTTTTTGTATTTGCTTTGCAGGTATGGTAACTCTTACTGTTATACTGTAATGTTACTTTGTTTTATTGTTAACCATCATTTGCTTAGCAGGTACGCCATTCAGTTGCAGCGCGGATTTATTTATCTTGACAGCAACAGCGTTTGCTCCCACGATATATAAAGCCGTGACTCCAGCGCTGTCGGAGGTGATTTCACCACCACAGTTACATACTTCAGCATATATGCCGAAGCGTGGGGGCAGCAGTGGGTGGAGGAGCAATTTGCTCCTGCCTTTTGCGGGAGGATGCCCCCATGCTTCGGCATATATAAATGGTGCATGTATGCCCATCATTAGAAGTGGGTGGATGAAGGGAGGTATTCTAATGGTGGGCATACCCACCGATCAATATCTTTTTTTCATTCAGCCCACAGGCTGCATGAAAAAAAAGTTTACAATATATGCCTAACAAGGACCAGCAACGTACTGGTATGTTGCTGGACTTTGCGTGGTTATACCAGAATGATGCCTGCAGGTTTAGGTATCATCTTGGTATCATTCTTTTCAACCAGTGGTCGGCTTTCATGTAAAAGCAATCCTAGTGGCTAATTAGCCTCTAGACTGCTTTTGCAAGCAGTGGGAGGGAATGCCCCCCCCCACCTTCTTCCATGTTTTTCTCTGGCTTTCCTGTCCCAACAGGGAACCTGAAAATGCAGCCGGTGATTCAGCCAGCTGACCATAGAGCTGATCAGAGACCAGAATGGCTCCAAACATCTCTATGGCCTAAGAAACCGGAAGCTACGAGCATTTCATGACTTAGATTTCGCCGGATGTAAACAGCGCCATTGGGAAATTGGGAAAGCATTTTATCACACCGATCTTGGTGTGGTCAGATGCTTTGAGGGCAGAGGAGAGATCTAGGGTCTAATAGAGCCCAATTTTTTAAAAAAAGAGTACCTGTCACTACCTATTGCTATCATAGGGGATATTTACATTCCCTGAGATAACAATAAAATTAATTAAAAAAAAAAATAAAAATGAAAGGAACAGTTTAAAAATAAGATAAAAAAGCAAAAAAATAATAAAGAAAAAAAAAAAAAAAAAAAGCACCCCTGTCCCCCCCTGCTCTCGCGCAAAGGCGAATGCAAGCGTCGGTCTGGCGTCAAATGTAAACAGCAATTGCACCATGCATGTGAGGTATCACCGCGAAGGACAGAACGAGGGCAGTAATTTTAGCAGTAGACCTCCTCTGTAAATCTAAAGTGGTAACCTGTAAAGGCTTTTAAAGGCTTTTAAAAATGTATTTATTTTGTCGCCGCTGCGCGTTTGTGCGCAATTTTAAAGCATGTCATGTTTGGTATCCATGTACTCGGCCTAAGATCATCTTTTTTATTTCATCAAACATTTGGGCAATATAGTGTGTTTTAGTGCATTAAAATTTAAAAAAGTGTGTTTTTTCCCCAAAAAATGCGTTTGAAAAATCGCTGCGCAAATACTGTGTGAAAAAAAATATGAAACACCCACCATTTCAATCTGTAGGGCATTTGCTTTAAAAAAATATATAATGTTTGGGGGTTCAAAGTAATTTTCTTGCAAAAAAAAATTATTTTTTCATGTAATCAAAAAGTGTCAGAAAGGACTTTGTCTTCAAGTGGTTAGAAGAGTGGGTGATGTGTGACATAAGCTTCTAAATGTTGTGCATAAAATGCCAGGACAGTTCAAACCCCCCCCAAATGACCCCATTTTGGAAAGTAGACACCCCAAGCTATTTGCTGAGAGGCATGTCGAGTCCATGGAATATTTTATATTGTGACACAAGTTGCGGGAAAGAGACAAATCTTTTTTTTTTTTTTTTTTTTTTTTTGCACAAAGTTGTCACTAAATGATATATTGCTCAAACATGCCATGGGAATATGTGAAATTACACCCCAAAATACATTCTGTTGCTTCTCCTAAGTATGGGGATACCACATGTGTGGGACTTTTTGGGAGCCTAGCCGCACACAGGACCCCGAAAACCAAGCACCGCCTTCAGGCTTTCTAAGGGCGTAAATTTTTGATTTCACTCTTCACTGCCTAGCACAGTTTCGGAGGCCATGGAATGCCCAGATGGCACAACCCCCCCCCCAAATGACCCCATTTTGGAAAATAGACACCCTAAGCTATTTGCTGAGAGGTATAGTGAGTATTTTGCAGACCTCACTTTTTGTCACAAACTTTTGAAAATTGAAAAAAGAAAAAAAAATTACATTTTTCTTGTCTTTCTTCATTTTCAAAAACAAATGAGAGCTGCAAAATACTCACCATGCCTCTCAGCAAATAGCTTGGTGTGTCTACTTTCCAAAATGGGGTCATTTGGGGGGGTTTGTGCCATCTTGGCATTTTATGGCCTTCAAAACTGTGATAGGTAGTGAGGAGTGGAATCACAACTTAACGCCCTTAGAAATCCTGAAGCCGGTGCTTGGTTTTCGGGGCCCCGTATGCGGCTAGGCTCCCAAAAAGTCCTAAACATGTGGTATCCCCGTACTCAGGAGAAGCAGCAGAATATATTTTGGGGTGTAATTCCACATATGCCCATGGCATGTTTGAGCAATATATCATTTAGTGACAACTTTGTGCAAAAAAAAAAATTGTCACTTTTCCGCAACTTGTGTCAAAATATAAAATATTCCATGGACTCAACATGCCTCTCAGCAAATAGCTTGGGGTGTCTACTTTCCAAAATGGGGTCATTTGGGGGGGTTTTGTGCCATCTGGGCTTTTTATGGCCTTCAAAACTGTGATAGGCAGTGAGGAGTGAAATCACAACTTTACGCCCTTAGAAATCCTGAAGGCGGTGCTTGGTTTTCGGGGCCCCGTATGCGGCTAGGCTCCCAAAAAGTCCCACACATGTGGTATCCCCATACTCAGGAGAAGCAGCTAAATGTATTTTGGGGTGCAATTCCACATATGCCCATGGCCTGTGTGAGAAATATATCATTTAGTGACAACTTTGTGCAAAAAAAAAAAAAATTGTCACTTTCCCGCAACTTGTGTCAAAAAATAAAATATTCCATGGACTCAACATGCCTCTCAGCAAATAGCTTGGGGTGTCTACTTTCCAAAATGGGGTCATTTGGGGGGGTTTTGTGCCATCTTGGCATTTTATGGCCTTCAAAACTGTGATAGGAAGTGAGGAGTGAAATCAAAAATTTATGCCCTTAGAAATCCTGAAGGCGGTGCTTGGTTTTCGGGGCCCCGTACGCGGCTAGGCTCCCAAAAAGTCCTAAACATGTGGTATCCCCGTACTCAGGAGAAGCAGCAGAATGTATTTTGGGGTGTAATTCCACATATGCCCATGGCCTGTGTGAGCAATATATCATTTAGTGACAACTTTTTGTAAATATTTTTTTTTTTTTTTTTTTGTCATTATTCAATCACTTGGGACAAAAAAAATAAATATTCAATGGGTTCAACATGCCTCTCAGCAATTTCCTTGGGGTGTCTACTTTCCAAAATGGGGTCATTTGGGGGGGTTTTGTACTGCCCTGCCATTTTAGCACCTCAAGAAATGACATAGGCAGTCATAAACTAAAAGCTATGTAAATTCCAGAAAATGTACCCTAGTTTGTAGACGCTATAACTTTTGCGCAAACCAATAAATATACGCTTATTGACATTTTCTTTACCAAAGCCATGTGGCCGAATAAATTTTGGCCTAAATGTATGACTAAAATTGAGTTTATTGGATTTTTTTTATAACAAAAAGTAGAAAATATCATTTTTTTTCAAAATTTTCGGTCTTTTTCCGTTTTTAGCGCAAAAAATAAAAACCGCAGAGGTGATCAAATGCCATCAAAAGAAAGCTCTATTTGTGGGAAGAAAAGGACGCAAATTTCGTTTGGGTACAGCATTGCATGACCGCGCAATTAAAAGTTAAAGCGACGCAGTGCCAAATTGGAAAAAGATCTCTGGTCCTTAGGCAGCATAATGGTCCGGGGCTCAAGTGGTTAAAGGGGGCTTCCAGATTCTGATAAGCCCCCGCCCGCAGACCCCCACAACCACCGGGCAAGGGTTGAGGGGATGAGGCCCTTGTCCCCATCAACATGGGGACAAGGTGTTTTGGAGGCTACCCCAAATCACCCTCCCAATGTTGAGGGCATGTGGCCTGATAGGGTTCAGGAGGGGGGGCGCTCTCTCATCCCTCCTCTTTTCCTGTGGCCTGCCAGGTTGCGTGCTCAGATAAGGGTCTGGTATGGATTTTTGGGGGTACCCCACGCCATTTTTTTTACATTTTGGTGCGGGGTTCCCCTTAAAATCCATACCAGACCTGAAGGGCCTGGTATGGAATTTAGGGGGACCCCCACGTAATTTTTTTTTCAAATTTTGGTTCGGGGTTCCCCTGTGTGGAATTCCCATGCCGTTTTTATCAATGAACTGTTATGTGTATTGTCGGACCGGCAATTCATTAATAGCCGCAAGTAGTTTTAAATGACTTTTTTCCTTTGAAATGTCATTTTGCTGTCAGACTGTTCTAAACACGGGAAAAATGCGCCCCTTTACAGGCATACTATGGACACCCCCCAGGTACGAAATTTAAAGGAATGTTACACTTTTATTGTTTCACTTTAAGCATTATTAAAATCACTGCTCCCGAAAAAACGGCCGTTTTTAAAACTTTTTTTGCATTGATCCTTGTCCCCTGGGGCAGGACGGGTCCCCACACACTTTTTATGACAATACCATGCATATAAGCCTTTAAAATTAGTACTTTTGATTTATCCCATAGACTTTTAAAGGGTGTTCCGCGGCTTTCGAATTTGCCGCGAACACCCCAAATTGTTCGCTGTTCGGCGAACTGGCAAACAGCTGATGTTCGACTTGAACTCGAAGCTTATCCCTAATGATGATGATGGGTGTATTATACAATGATGAGTGTATTATACGATGATGATGATGACAGGTGTATTATACTTTGCTGAGGAGGATGATGACGGGTGTATTATACAATGATGAGGATAGTGATGATAAGTGTATTATACAATGATGATGACCGGTGTATTATACAATGATGAGAATGATGATGACCAGTGTATTATACAATGAGGATGATGACCGGTGTATTATACAATGAAGATGATGATGATGATGAGTGTATTATACAATGATGAGGATGATGATGATAGGTGTATTATACAATGATGAGGATGATGATGACTGGTGTATTATACAATGATGAGGATGATGAGGATGATGATGACGAGTGTATTATACAATAGAGGGATATTGCTACGAAGGTTAATTAGCGTTTTAATTACCGAGTACCATCATCCTAAATTGATAAATTGAAAGGGAAGGGAGGGGAGAAAGGAGCAAGGGCTACTCCAATTAAGCCCTGCCTCCCCAAGGTAGATTAGTGGACTATAGCGGTACCCAATTAAACCATCAAAGTATATAAAAATTCAAAATTTATTGAGATACAATTAATAAAATGTGTAAACACAATATACAACAAGTCAACTTGGGAGTTGTTGCAACAGATGATGTGCAAAACACACATAATAATTACAGCCCACATGTGTATTGAAGGCACAATGATGTATTGGCGGACGTTAGCCTCAACAGTTTTGCGGCAACAGCCGCTTCTTCAGGAGATGTCCATACATAACATCTAAGAAGATAAATGATTATAATTATATTCAAAAAATGCTAAGTTAAAATACGATGTAACATTGGAGTAGTTATACATTTTATGCACACACTCACCAGTAGGGATGAGCCGAACACCCCCCTCTTCGGTTCGCACCAGAATTTGCGAACAGGCAAAAAATTTGTTCAAACACGCGAACACCATTAAAGTCTATGGGACACGAACATGAATAATCAAAAGTGCTAATTTTAAAGGCTTAGTTGCAAGTTATTGTCATAAAAAGTGATTGGGGACCTGGGTGCTGCCCTAGTGGACATGGATCAATGCAAAAAAAAGTTTTAAAAATGGCCGTTTTTTCGGGAGCAGTGATTTTAATAATGCTTAAAGTGAAACAATAAAAGTGTAACATCCCTTTAAATTTCGTACCTGGGGGGTGTCTATAGTATGCCTGTAAAGGGGAGCATGTTTCCCGTTTTTAGAACAGTCTGACAGCAAAATGACATTTCAAAGGAAAAAAGTCATTTAAAACTACTCGTGGCTATTAATGAATTGCCGGTCCGACAATACACATAAAAGTTCATTGATAAAAACGGCATGGGAATTCCCCACAGGGGAACCCCGGCCAAAATTTTTTAAAAAAGGCGTGGGGTCCCCCTCAAAATCTATACCAGACCCTTTAGGTCTGGTATGGATTTTAAGGGGAACCCCGCGCCAAAATTTAAAAAAAATGGCGTGGGATCACCCTAAAAATCCATACCAGACCCTTATCCGAGCACGCAACCTGGCAGGCCACAGGAAAAGAGGGGGGGATGAGAGAGCACCCCCCTCTTGAACCGTACCAGGCCACATGTCCTCAACATTAGGAGGGTGCTTTGGGTTAGCCCCCCAAAAAACCTTGTCCCCATGTTGATGAGGACAAGGGCCTCATCCCCACAACCCTTGGCCGGTGGTTGTGGGGGTCTGTGGGCGGAGGGCTTATCGGAATCTGGAAGCCCCCTTTAACAAGGGGACCCCCAGATCCCGGCCCTCCCCCTGTGTGAAATGGTAAGGGGGACCATTTCACAAAAAAAATGTCAAAAATTTTAAAAATGACAAGAGACAGTTTTTGACAATTCCTTTATTTAAATGCTTCTTCTTTCTTCTTTCTTCTATCTTCCTTCGGTTTCTTCCTCCATTTTCTTCTGGTTCTTCTGGTTCTTCCTCTGGTGTTCTCGTCCGGCATCTTCCTCCGCAGTGTCGGCATCTTCTTCCCTTCTCCTTGGGCCGCTCCGCATCCATGATGACATGGAGGGAGGCTCCCGCTGTGTGACGCTTCCCTCTTCATCTTTTTCTCTTTATCTTTTTCTCTTCATCTTCTTCTTCTTCTCTTCATCTTCTTGTCTTCATCTTCTTTTTGAGCCGCTCCGCATCCATGATGGCATGGAGGGAGGCTCCCGCTGTGTGACGCTTCTCTTCTGATGGTTCTTAAATAACGAGGGGTAGAGCCACCTGGTGACCCCGCCCCCCTCTGACGCAGGGGACTTGACGGGGGCTTCCCTGTGGCATTCCCCGTGATGTCAGAAGGGGGCGGGGTTACGTACTGGGTGATCCCGCCCCCTCTGACGTCACGGGGAATGCCACAGGGAAGTCCCGTCAAGTCCACACGTGTCAGAGGGGGGCGGGGTCACTGGGTGGCCCCGCCCCCCCATTATTTAAGAACCATCAGAAGAGGAGAAGTGTCACACAGCGGAAGCCTCCCTCCATGCCATCATGGATGCGGAGCAGCCCGAAAAGAAGATGAATAGAAGAAGATGAAGAGAAAAAGATGAATAGAGAAGCGTCACACAGCGGGAGCCTCCCTCCATGCCATCATGGATGCAGAGTGGCCCAAGAAAAAGAAGGGAAGAAGACGCTGACGTCGCGGAAGAAGATGCCGGACGAGAACTCTGGAGGAAGAACCAGAAGAACCAGAAGAAGAAGATGGAGGAAGAAACCAAAGGAAGATAGAAGAAAGAAGATAGAAGAAAGAAGAAGCATTTAAATAAAGGAATTGTCAAAAACTGTCTCGTCATTTTTAACATTTTTGACAGTTTTTTTGTGAAATGGTAGGGGTACTTTTGTACCCCCTTACCATTTCACACAGGGGGGAGGGCCGGGATCTGGGGGTCCCCTTGTTAAAGGGGGCTTCCTGATTCCGATAAGCCCCCCGTCCTCAGACCCCCACAACCACTGGCCAAGGGTTGTGGGGATGAGGCCCTTGTCCCCATCAACATGGGGACAAGGTGTTTTGGGGGCTACCCCAAAGCACCCTCCCAATGTTGAGGGCATGTGGCCTGGTACAGTTCAGGAGGGGGGCGCTCTCTCATCCCCCCCTCTTTTCCTGCAGCCTGCCAGGTTGCGTGCTCGGATAAGGGTCTGGTATGGATTTTTGGGGGGACCCCACGCCTTTTTCTTTTTTTATTTTGGCGCGGGGTTCCCCTTAAAATCCATACCAGACCTGCAGGGTCTGGTATAGAATTCGAGGGGGACCCCACGCCATTTAAAAAAAAAAAAATTGTCATTTTGTTGTCAGACTGTTCTAAACACAGGAAACATGTGTGCCTTTACAGGCATACTATAGACACCCCCCAGGTGCGAAATTTAAAGGGATATTACACTTTTATTGTTTCACTTTAAGCATTATTAAAATCACTGCTCCCGCAAAAATGGCCATTTTTAAAACTTTTTTTGCATTGATCCATGTCCCCTGGGGCAGGACCCAGGTCCCCAAACACTTATTATGACAATAACTTGCATGTAAGCCTTTAAAATTAGCACTTTAAAAGTCTATGGGAGAAATCAAAAGGGTGTTCCGCGACATTCGAATTTGCCGCGAACACCCCTAATTGTTCGCTGTTCGGCGAACTGGTGAACAGTTCGAGTCAAGCATGAGTTCGACTCAAACTCGAAGCTCATCCCTACTCACCAGTGAATGCCCCAAACAAATGAGGAATGACAGAACTGAGGTGCCTGTGAGGATGATTATGACGGATGTATTGTACAATGATGAGGATGATGATTATGAGTGTATTATACAATGATGAGGATGATGATGATGGATGTATTATACAATGATGAGGATGATGATGACGAGTATATTATACAATGATGAGGATGATGACGGATGTAGTATACAATGATGAGGATGATAATGACGGGTGTATTATACAATGATGAGGATGATGATGACAGGTGTATTGTACAATGAGGATGATGATGGCGGGTGTATTATACAATGATGAGGATGATGATGATGGGTGTATTATACAATGATGAGGATAGCGATGACAGGTGTATTTATACAATGATGAGGATGATGATGGGTGTATTATACAATGATGAGGATGATGATCGGTGTATTATACAATGATGAGGATAGCGATGACGGGTTTATTATACAATGATGAGGATGGGTGTATTATACAAGGGTGAGGATGATGATGATGGGTGTATAATATGGGGATAAGGATAGTGATGATGGGTGTAAAATATGGGGATAACAATGATGGGTGTATTATACAATGATTGGAGCACCAGGGTGTCAGACAGTGTCAGGGAGTGTGCCATTTACTGGTGCCACATCATGCCTCACTGGCTGCTTTGCAATACATAATTTTGGGGATTTCTGCCATGCCATGTACTGACTACGTTACACTACATAATAGTCACAAATTGTGAGTACATCTGTCCTGTAATGTATACAGCTATATACACCCACCTTCTTCCTTCCTGTATATAGAGACCATCCTCCATCATCACTGACTGCAAATAATCATAATCTGTCCTGTTACTGTACAAATAGCTGTATACAGGACAGATTATATATATATATATATATATATATATATATATCTGCAGTCTGTGATGATGGAGGAAGGTCTCTATATACAGGAAGGAAGGTGGGTGTATATAGCTAGCTGTAAACAGGACAGATGATGTATACCTGCATACCCTGATCTGTGAGGCTGAGCTATAGACCCTGATCTGTAATGCTCAGCTGTATACCCCGATCCGTGAGGCTTAGCTGTATACCCTGATCTGTAATGCTGAGCTATATACCCTGATCTGTGAGACTGAGCTATATACCCTGATCAGTGAGGCTGAGCTATATACCCTGATCAGTGAGGCTGAGCTATATACCCTGATCTGTGAGGCTGAGCTGTATACTCCTGTCCTGTGATGCTGAGCTGTATACTCCTGACACTATGAGTGGAATACAGGGGATGGCATGGATGGATTCTATAAGGGGTGGGGCTTATGAGAAGTGGGAGGGGTCAAAAAGGAAGGGCGGGTCTGGTGCCCCATCCTAAAACTTCACCAACTGCCACTGGGGAGGAGGGTTTGTTGCCTGAGTGTTACTTCTGTGTACCTGTGTTTCAGTAAACAGTTTGATGTTTTTACCCTACACTAAGTTACGGCTAGTGGCTGGGTGGGCTAAAGGGTCTTGGATCGTGCTGGTTCCAGACAAATGAAGGATTTATGGCAGACATAATCCTGTCGAGGACGGGGGTCCATGACAATGCTGACGCCTTAAGAGTTCTCTTCACTGGAACTAAGGGGGCAAGCCCAACCCCTGAAAGGCAACCCCACACCGTAATCCCCCTCCACCAAATGATTTAGACCAGTGCACAAAGCAAGGTCCATAAAGACATGGATGAGTGAGTTTGGGTTGGAGGAACTTGACTGGCCTGCACAGAGTCCTGACCTCAACCTGATAGAACACGTTTGGGATGAATTAGAGTAGAAACTGTGAGCCAGGCCTTCTCATCCAACATCAGTGCCTGACCTCACAAATGAGCTTCTGGAAGAATGGTCAAACATTCCCATAGACACACTCCTAAACCTTGTGGACAGCCTTCCCAGAAGAGCTGAAGTTGTTATAGCTGAAAAGGGTGGGCCAACTCAATATTGAACCCTACAGACTAAGACGCCATTAAAGTTTATGTGCGTGTAAAGGCAGGCGTCCCAATACTTTTGGCAATATAGTGTTGTAAAGTTTGGGGCGGGGGGTTGTAGCTCCACAGGACCGAGTGCAAAACCGTTAAACTTTAAACAAAAAGGCTTTTATTTTCAGCAAGCAAATCAAAAATAAGAATAAATAATGATATTTGAAGCACTTCACAATGTGCATGAAAATTAATATATAAGAATAAATATAAATAGTCAAATAAATCCAGCGGTGAGTAAAAATTCCTATAAAATCTAGCAATCAAAATAGTGTAAAATTATAAAAAATTAGTGACACCAAATGTGTAAAAAATTCACATAAAAAATCCACATAAAAATAAATATATAGGGATGTATTCAGAAGGTTCAATTATACAGGTGTAGAATCCTGATTGGTATAGAGCTTTTGATCACTAGCAAAGCTGGTTAAAAACACTTGCTTAATTAAGGTGCTCATTGATAGTACCAATGTGTTTTTTGCTTCTATTCACAACCAATGTGAGAACGCGTGACTGTGATGTAACGCGTGGGAGGAGCCAAGGAAGCTCGGTGCAGATCAGCAGTTTCACACAGTGTACTGCACTGAATCTGCTCCTGTCTAAGGCGGCTGACTGCTATAGTAAAACCTGCATATGCCTTATCATTATAAGGCACACGTGAGTGGATTGAAGTTTGCCTGTGTACCTTGGTATCCTAACTATTGCACAATGATTGTTTTTTTTCTCTTATCTGCCTGTTTATGATTCTCACATTTTGTGAATAGAAGCAAAAAACACATTGGTACGATCAATGAGCACCTTAATTAAGCAAGTGTTTTTAAACAGCTTTGCTAGTGATCAAAAGCTCTATACCAATCAGGATTCTACACCTGTATAATTGAACCTTCTGAATACATCCCTATATATTTATTTTATGTGGATTTTTTATGTGAATTTTTTACACATTTGGTGTCACTAATTTTTTATAATTTTACACTATTTTGATTGCTGGATTTTATAGTAATTTTTACTCACCGCTGGATTTATTTGACTATTTATATTTATTCTTATATATTCATTTTCATGCACATTGTGAAGCGCTTCAAATATCATTATTTATATTTTTTAAGTGACTCTGAAAACACTCTCTTTTGATAGCAGCCTCACTTGGTTTTATGTGTAATTATCAGCTATTTAGCATCACAGCGCTTTGTGTTTTATATATATTAAATCAAAAATAAGGCTTCCAGCAGAACACAAGTACAAAAATACAAAATAAAGTCCGCTTATCTTCAGCACAAAGTAAAAGTAAAAAGGCACATACACTTTGGGGATGGGTCTTCGCCCCAAGGTTTTAACAGTCCTTGTTAAATCTTTTAGCCACCTCTAGCAAACTTACAGCTCTCCTCCTCACCACCACTCCTAGCACTACTTCCTGTCTTTAAGAGCTGCTTCATGGAGGCTCTTAACCCCGTGTGTGCTGGAATCCCTGTAGTCAGAGGTGGAGGCTCTTTCCCACCTGAATATCACTTCAGAGTGTCCGAAATTCTGGGTCCCAAATATCTCTCTCTATTAACACCGAGAGAACTGCGAGTGAGTCCTCTCCTGATTAAAGCTATTCCCAGGAATTCCTCACCCATCCTAGGTGACCCCCTGAATACTATCACACTTCCCTTAAAGGGGCCATAACCTAAATATTGGTGATATATAGTACCCGTCTAGGACCCAACTTTGGCGTCCTGTACAGTGTATACTCTTATACATGACATAAGGATCAAGAAGCAAAGAGGAGGCCTGGATGGCCGCACACTGATACAACACCTTTATTGATAATTTGTTGTATGTTGGTGCTTAATCATAGCTATGATTAAGCACCAACATACGGTGTGAAACGTGTATCCAGCCCTGCCTCTGTACCATATGGACTGAATTTGGATTTTAAAATGATCAATAAAGGTGTTGTATCAGTGTGCGGCCATCCAGGACTCCTCTTTGCTTCTTGATCTATTGCAGAGCCTATACCTGTGAGCCTTGCTAGGGCGTGGGCTTCAGGGAGCTTTTGTCTGGAGCATATCAACATTTTTTTTTCACATGACATAAGGACCCAGAACTCCACCCCTTAAATAGGAGGGGACAAGTCAAAAAAGGGGGAAAGGATCAGCCCACCGAATCCAAGCAACCAAATACAGGGTATAGACAAGTACATGACAAAGTCCAATCCAGACTAGCAGATAAAGATACATAATAAGAGGAAGTAAAATATACACCCATCTATAATCCCTAGGGTGAAAGAGTAGAATTTTCTGTGTGGAAGTGACAAGGCTATGTTTACCTACCTCCATTTATATGGTTAATGATACCTAACATAAATGATTAAAACCTTTATCTATATGAATCAACCCATGAAATTAAGGATGAATGATACCTGTGCTAAAAGGATAACAATCTAATTTATTTAAACTTACTATTGTACAGAAAAGAAACTTGTATTAATCCAAGGTTAGCAACTATAACATAACTGATACAACATTAAAGCCAACGATGTTACCAATGATACAAAATATTGCTATAATGGTCATACACATGCTATCAACTTATTACCTAGGATAGAAAAAAAGTTAGAGAGAAGAGACATATAGATAATACAGTTACATTACCTAGACATCCCTTATGTTACCATGTTTCATCTAGACCGTGAGCTGAAGAGAGCTAGCATCTCTAGGCTTTGGTTTTTCTGTTCCCTCTCTACCCATCCCTGCCAATCAAAACCCTGGACAACCTCATTGGTTCAGAAGTGGCATTGAATCCTGATTGGCTGAAATTTAAGCATGCTTCCCACACAAGGAAGAGGCTATTTCCGGTGCCTCTGTGTCTGCCTTAAGGCCTCTTTCACAATGGGGCGGGGGTGGCGGCAGCGGTAAAACGGGCGCTACTTTTAGCGCTGATTTACCGTCATTTTAGCGGCGGTATTCGGCCGCTAGCAATGCGCTTTTACCCCCGCTAGTGGCCGAAAAAGGGTTAAAACCACCGCAAAGCGCTATAGCCGCACTGCCCCATTGATTTCAATGGGCAGGAACGGTGAAGGAGCTCCAAAGATGTTGCTAGCGCACCACTCCAGTGTGAGAACCCCCGGGGCTTTCACATTGGAGACACAGCAGCGGCTCTTTCAGGGAGCTTTGCAGGCACTTTTTTTAGCTCTGTAGTGCCTGCAAAGTGTCCCAGTGTGAAAAGGGTCTTAAACAGTTAGTCCTCTTTGATCTTAATATAACCAGTTCCAAAATTAGCATATCAAAAGACCTCCAACCAGGTGGTGACACAAAGTCTGAAGAGTAACTTAATTATCACCTGCCTAAAACATTCAACAGCTTTTGAGAACCAGGAAAAAAAGAAGTATTTTTAAAATCTAAGCTGGGCTCAACCTGATATCACAAAATATATAAAGTCCCATAAAAACATATACATACATGCATATACACATACACTTTATATATATATATATATATATATATATATATATATATATATATATATATATATATATATGCGTGTGTGTGTGTAGCGCTGGTAGATTTTTAATCTACCGCTTATATGTAAATTTAGTGGGTCATCTGTTCTGTATATAGTTCAGATTTAATCTATAGCTAGTTTGGCCTCTATTCCAGCTTTGGCTGTGTTGCGTGCAGTTCCACACTGTTGCCTGTAGGTGTTGTTGTCACGATAGGTCAGTGTTGGAAAGCAACAAGCTGAAGTGTATTGAGTGTTCTTCTTTCTCTGAGACAACTCTGCAGAGGTGGTCCTCTGTGGTACATTCTGGGAGAGGGTACTTAAGTAGGAGATGCCATTTTTCTTTCTCTTTCGCCTGCTGGCCCTCCTGGCCTAAAGGTATGTGCTAGGAGTTCTACCGCTTGGCCCTCCAGCCTGGAGGGGCCGCGTTGCTACAACCGTGCAGGTAGGCCTAGAAGTCTGTCTGGGGCCTACTATTGCTGCTGCGGGAATGGTCCTGTGCTGTCTGTCCTGAGGGAAGAAGCCAGACAACTGAGAAGATCCAGGGGAGGAACAATCTTGGAAGGGACCATGCAAGGCTGGTCTTAAGAGGGGCCTGGTGACTCGATTGGAGGACGCATCCTAATCTAACCTACCGCACAAGTACCGCCAGGTCGGCTTAAAGGTTCTGGTACTTTGCTGTGTTTGCTGTTCATCTAAAACTACTATATCCTGTGGCAGAGGATCATACAGTTTTGTTCTACTCAAGTCTGTGGCAGAGACTTTTTGTTCATGCTACGCTCCGGCTGCTAGGTCAGTGAGAGAGATCTATCCGGGCGAGCAAAAGATTTAATCCTGGACTGAAGGTACATTCGTCCCTGAGATTTCAATTCCTTAGTGCTACATCAAGAAAAGGTATTTGAACTTCCCTGCAACTCTTCTTCTACCTCTTTCCTGCTACTTCTTTTATTCATCCCCTATTAAAGCATTGGAAAAGTACTAAAGTGACTGGTTCATACATCGTGAAAGCAAAGCTCAACATTGACTGTAATGCCCTGTACACACGATAGGATTTTCCGATGGAAAATGTGTGATAGGACCTTGTTGTCGGAAATTCCGACTGTGTGTAGGCTCCATCACACATTTTCCATAGGAATCTCCGAAACACAAAGTTTAAAAGCTTGCTATAAAATTTTCCGACAACAAAATCCGTTGTCGGAAATTCTTATCGTGTGTACACAAATCCGACGCACAAAGTGCCACACATGCTCAGAATAAATTAAGAAACAAAGGCTATTGGCTACTGCCCCGCTTATAGTCCCGATGTACGTGTTTTACATCACCGCGTTTAGAACAATTGGATTTTCCGACAACTTTGTGTGACCGTGTGTATGCAAGACAAGTTCGAGCCAACATCCGTCGGAAAAAATCCATGGATTTTGTTGTCGGAATGTCCGATCAATGTCCGATCGTGTGTACAGGGCATAAGTCTGGTATTGGTGAAACTGCAGGTAAAAATGTAACGGCAACAGCCCGATATAAATCAGCAGCCACTAAGGAGGGTATTGCTATAGATAGATAGATAGATAGATAGATAGATAGATAGATAGATAGATAGATAGATAGATATCCAATGGGGCATGATAATTAGATAATTAGAGAGTCCTTTTATTAGAGAGTTCCCTTGAAGATATAAATATGGATTTCCTTGTCAAAAGAAGTTTATTGAGTATACAATGTTATAAAGATACATAAAGTAAGTTTACAAGGATCTATAAAGTAAGCTCATTGTTTTACAGTAGGGTTTATATAGGTAAATATCATGAAATTTCAAATATTAAACATTGGGTTCACGTAAACCTAAATTAAAGATATATATAATTTCCTTAGTTACTTTTGTAGGTATTTAAATGATTTATACCTACTATACATATTGTTTACAAGTAGAGTGTATATAGGTCAAATAAATTCTGATAATGAGCTTTAATCGTAAGGTGGAGAAAAGGAAAGAGAAAGAAGAAAAAGGGTTGAAAGGTAGAGGTATGGTCCACAAGGTTGCCCCGCTCGTCAGTTTATTATTCTTTTTAGTTCTCTTTGAAGCCTTAGAATGGGTGTCTCTGTAAGTCATTTAATCTGTTACCATGGCAACAGGACAGAGTCATTGAAATTTGACAGGAACTGTTGTTTTATCCAAGGGTGCCAAAGTTTTTCAAATTTTGGAATTTGATTTTGATCGATGGCTACCATCTTAGCATGGGACATTGTATTATTCATTCTGTGAATTGTTTCTGCTAGTACCAATGTAGGAGATTTCCATGCCTTGGCCACTGTTTGTTTTGCAGCCGTTATTAGTTGGATCATAAGTTTGAATTGAGAGAGTGTTAACCATTCCGGTTTTAGATTAAGTAAAGTTAAATATGGATCTGGTTGTATTATTTTTTTAAATATTTTAGATGCAATCACGAAGACTTCCTTCCAGAAGGTTTGGATTACTGGGCACGTCCACCATATGTGTAAATATGTGCCTATTTCTGGGCATCCTCGAAAACAAAGAGCTGAGGTATTAGGTGAATATTTTGCCACTCTAGCGGGTACAAGGTACCAGCGAGTTAGGACTTTATAATTTGTCTCCAGTGCTAAGATGTTGGGTGAAGATGACTTAGATGTGAGCCATATGTTAGACCAGTCCGTGTCTTCTAAAGTTCGTCCCAGGTCCTCCTCCCACCTCTGAACGTAAGAGGGTCTATTAAGATTTGCTACTCCATATAATTGATTATAAAGTGATGAAATTGTACCTTTAGCAAATGGATCTTTTGTACAGATTGATTCAAAAATGGATAATTGGGATAATGGTGTATCCCCCTTTAGGAATGGTGTATAGAAATTTTTGATTTGGAGATATCTAAATATCTCAGAGTTTGGTAGATCATATTTTTCTCTAAGCGATAGGAATGAAAGGAATGATTTAGATGCTATGAAGTCATTTAGTGTCTGAATGCCTGATGTTGTCCAAGCTTTAAAAGAATTTGGGTAGATCCATGCCGGATAAAAGGCCGGATTTCTGATAAAAGAAAGGAGAGGATTGTGTGGAGATTGTAACCGATATTTGGTTTTTAGTTTATCCCAGAGAGATAAGAAGTGTTTAGTTATGGGATTATGAATTTTAAAGCGGTCTTTAGGATCAAGCCATAATAAATTTGATATTAATAGAGGGTCATTTTCTGAAGCCTCTATAAATACCCATAATGGGATTTCCTGTTTTGTATGGTATTTGGACAGACTGGCCAAATGTGCTGCTCTGTAGTAGTTAGTAAAATTAGGGTATCCCAGGCCTCCTTTATTTTTGGGAAGATGTAGTGTGTGTATAGGTATACGTGGTTTAGAAGAGCCCCATATAAACGAAGTTGCCCTTTTTTGTACTATTCTAAAAAAATAGGAAGGAATTGGAATAGGGAGGACTCTGAATAGATAAAGCAATTTGGGTAGAATAGTCATTTTGATTGCATTAATCTTCCCTATCCAGGATAAAGGAAGTTGCAACCATTGTTTTATTAGATTTGTGATCTGTCTTAATACAGGAGGATAATTGGTTGAGAATAAGTCAGAATGAGATGCTGTTAAATGAATTCCAAGATATGGGATTGATTTTTCTGCCCATGTGAATGGGAGTGCAGCCCTAGCCGGGATCAATTCCATGTTTGTGAGTGAAATATTAAGCACTAGGCATTTCTTAGGATTAATCATAAGGCCGGATAGGGCTGCAAATCCATCAAGAGCTGGTATTAAGTTAGGACCAGAGACCTGTGGTGATGATAGAAAAAGTAATATATCGTCTGCAAATATACATAATTTGTGTGTAATACCTCCTACTTCAATGCCAGTTATAGTTTGGTTTGTTCTGATGTATTGGGCCATGGGTTCGAGTATAAGGGCAAATAATAAGGGAGATAATGGGCAACCCTGTCGGGTACCTCTTTCGATATTAAAGGCTTCAGATTTGTATCCAGCATATTTTATATAGGCTTTGGGTTTATTATATAATGCTTTGATCCATGTTAAAAAGTGGGGTCCAAAACCCCATTTTTGTAATGAATATTGCATATATTGCCAGGATACTGTGTCAAATGCCCTCTTAATATCGGGAGATAGAAAACATAAAGGGATTTTCCGTTTTTTAGCAATATGTGCCAATAACACTGCCCTGCGTATATTATCGCCTGCCTGTCTATTTGGCATGAAGCCTACTTGATCTCTATGTATTAATTTTCCTATAATGCTATTGAGGCGTTTTGCTATTATTTTTGCTAATAATTTAATATCGAGGTTTAACAGAGAGATAGGCCGATAATTCACACAGGAAGTATCATCAGAAAGGGGTTTTGGGATCATACAAACAATTGCCATTAGTGTTTCTTGCCGAAAAGAATGTCCATCTAGAAGTTTGTTAAAAGTTTCAGTGAGAATGGGAGAGAGTATTTCTGAGAATGTTTTATAGTATAAAGCCGAGTAGCCGTCTGGGCCTGGTCTTTTGTTAAGTTTTAGGTCTTTTATGGCGTTAGCAACTTCATCTATAGTTATAGGCTCATCCAAACTGCTTTTTTGATTCTGAGATAACTCAGGTAAGTTTATTTTTGAGAAGAAGGATTCAGCTTCTGTAGGATTAAATTCATTGTTTGTCTTGTATAAAGTTGCGAGATGTGAGTGAAATTTATGGACTATTTTAACTGGATTACAAGTGTAAACATTTTTTGATAATTTCAAACGTATTGGTTTGAAAGATTTGTTAGTTGAATTTAATGCCCGAGCCAAATATGTACCTGGTTTGTTTGTATTCATGTAGAAATTGTGTTTGGAGCGTTTGAGGGATTTATCAACTGACTCAGTGAGAAATAGATCGTATTCCAGTCTAGATTTTTCCAGATGAGATTTTGCACTCTGAGATGGATTATCTTGGAATGATATGTAGGCTGCATTAAAATTGAGTTCTAGTTTTTTTGCTAGATTTTTGCGTTCCCGTTTAAATAGTGCCATTTGTCTTTGTATTGTACCACGCAAGACAGGCTTATGAGCTTCCCACAGTGTTATTGGGGAGATGTCTGTTGTATTATTAATTGATATGTATTCCTTTAAAGCTTGTTCAATGGCCATCTGATGTAGTGGGTGTTTGAGCATTATGTCCGGTAAGTACCACGTTGGGTCATGCGCTTTTGGTATGGCTGAGGCTATAGTAGTGTATACTGCATTATGGTCAGACCACGGAATCAGAATTATATCTGATGCAATAATTTCTGGTATCATTCCTATTGTTAGAAAAATATGATCTATTCTGGTGAAGGTTTGATGAGGGTGTGAGAAATAAGTGAATTTCTTTTTCATTGGGTTACTTTCTCTCCATGAATCTACCAGATTGTATTTGGAAAGAAGTTGAGAAAAAGGTAATCTAAAGGTTATTTTGGATGGTGTAAAAGGTGATTTATCTAGAAATGGGAGGAGGACCTGGTTCGAATCCCCACACATTATCACTGTTCCTATTTTGTGTGTATTAATCACTTGTAATATATGTGAGAGGAATGGTGTAGGTTGTTTGTTAGGAGCGTAGTAGGAAATCACCGTGATTGCTGTATCCATTATATAACCCATGAGTATCAGGTATCTACCTTCTGGGTCTTTAATTTCTGATGATAAGGTGAATGGTGTGGATCGGTGAAATGCAATTAGAGTTCCCCTTTGCTTGGTACAGGCAGAAGCCGTGTAAATTTGTTGATAAAAAGGAGAAATATATTTTGGAGTAGAATCTTTGGTGAAGTGTGTTTCTTGGAGGCATACTATGTGAGCCTTCTTGTTATGGAAAGTACGGAAGGCTTTGGTCCTTTTTTGAGGGACATTTCTTCCCTGAATATTCGGGGAAAGTATATTCAGTGGTGCCATGGCAATAGATCAAATAGTTTTGACTTACTTTTTGTTATGCAGAGCTGACTGCGCAGATCAACCTGTGTGGACTGAAGAGATGAATAGATAGAAAAGAAACCAGTGAATTCTGGAGTAAAGAGTAAACAAAAAACATATGAGATTAGATGATACATTGTATAAATTATTTTTTGCAAGTAATCACAATTTACCCGTGAAAGAGAATAAATATCTCTCTCTCAGGGGAATAAGTGCCTTCGTCACACTCCCACATAATATGGTTGGGAGAATGAGGAGGGCTAATGGGGGTACACGGATCTTCCGCTTACAGGAGAGAAGTGCTATGTCAAAAGACATCAAAATGACGTTTCATTAATTGGAGTGCAGAATATAGTTTTTGTTGAAATTATTTATTCCAGGGTGGTTGTATATGGTTAGTCTTGCCCTAGGCTAAATAATTCAGTTAGAAAGGTACTGTTAATAACTTTGGTATTGATGAAGATAGTTTGAATTATTTTGGGATTTTAACCCTTTTAGAGTAAACAATTACATATTTTATTCATATGTAACTGTTTAGATATGTTAACTCATAAAATTGAGGTTGTATTGCTTCAGATTAGAATAAACAAAAACATAATTCTAGGAACTAGTTAGGTAATAATATATTTGTTTTAAGAAAAGAAAGAAAAAGCTTCCATTACCTCTGGATTATTGAACATATTTGTCCTAAAAAGTAATAAATCTATTGTTATTACCTGATAATATATAACTTAACAAGAATTTCCTTATTTCACTTATATATTTTAAGGCTATATGAATCAGAAGTAATAAGAAATATAACTGGAATGTAACATGATCCCACACAGTGTGTGACTATCAGAATGCAGTTACATTCAGTTATAAATACAGGTTTTTTATAGAGAACCATCTCTTAGTATAATAAATGAAGAGATATCAGGAATTAGGATGTCAGTCCATTGAATCTTCTTGGTCCATGGATGATGTGGCATAACGGCCTCTTTTGTGAGAATGATGATTCCCATTTTGTTCTGAAATTTTCTGGGTGCTGCCTGAAGGTGAAGATGACGCCATTCTTCTGCGTGTGGGAGAGTTGCTGCTTGTGGGTTCTGTCAGATTTAATTTTAAAAGGGTTTGTTGTAGTTCATCTGCTGATCTGCTTCTGTAAATTGTACCTTGGTAGTTAAATCTGACTGAAAAGGGGAAGCCCCATTGATACATAATGTTGTGGCGTTGCAGTTCCATTAGTTGGGGTTTCATGGATCGTCTTTTAGTAATAGTAAGTTGGGATAGGTCAGCAAAAATTTGATAATTGTGTCCTTGAAAATTAAGTTCCTTTTTTTCTCTTGCAGCAATTAGTATTTGTTCTTTCGTTCTGTAATAATGAAATTTTGTGATTATATCACGTGGGGGTCCATCTTTCTTTTTGGCTGTGAGGGCTCTGTGTACTCTGTCCAGTTCTAAACGTTCAATAGGGATATCTGGCTTTAGTTCTTGTAATAGAGCAGTAATAGTAGATTGCAGGTCTATCACAGTTTCAGGTATTCCCCTTATGCGCAAGTTTGAACGTCTGGCTCTATTTTCGTAATCTTCAAGCTTAGTTTGAAGTATTAAATTCTCTTTTTTTAATTGTTCCAATTCTGTTATATTTTCTTGGGTTGTAATTTCAATTTCATTAATTTTTATTTCTAAGGCTGCGGTGTGGTTTCCCAGCTCTCTTATTTCTTTGGTTAGGCTTTTTGTTATTTGGTCTGAGGTTTGTTTTAAAGCCTTATGAAGCATCTTTTCAAATTGTAATAATATTACTGGGGATACTGAGGAGGCTTGTGGAGAAGTTTGTGAGAGGATTTGTTCTGTATCTGACTCAAATGGAGAGTCTTGCTGTGACATTTTCTGTCTGTGAGAGCGCCCTGATGCTGTATCTTGTGAGGTGACTGGAGCTGCTTCAGCTGCAGTGAGTGCCTGTGAGCTCTTTGTGAGGTGATTTTTATTTCTGCCACGGTTTCCTCCCAGTACCATATTTCCTGCCCAAACTTTCACAGTTTGTTCCCTGGGGCAAAAAGGTTCAAATGGATACCTTTTGAGCCTGCAGGCTCCGCTTTGTCCTTCTCTTCTCTCCTCAGCAGTGTGGAGCTCTAACAATGCATGTCTGCTCCGCTAGGCTCCGCCTCCTGCCCCCCATATAAATATGGATTTCAAAATCTCCACCACAGAAGAAAACACGGGACTGCATGAGCTGGTAAAGTATCTGTTCTGCTTCAGGATTTGAAACTTCTGACTTTTCATTTTGTAAAGTTCCCCCTTTTTTTTTACATGTTTTGAAGAGCAAAGCATTAACCCTTTCACTGCCGGGCCTATACGTTGTACGGACTTGGCAGCGGGGGGGTTCACACACAATGTGTGACTGCAGCCCCCGGGATTGTGTGTACAAGTGACATGCAGACTCCTGCCTGCAGTGGCTGTGCCGCCTCCTGATTGACTCCACAAACCCCGAGACTGGCACCCCCCCACATGTGCACCTTGCCATGTATTCCAGGCACCACTTGCCCATCTGTGGGTCCAGGACTGACATAGCAGGTGGAGGGGAAGGAGAAGAGCTGACACACATCCGCTCTCCTCCCCTTCTTGCTGTGACCCAGAAAGTGATGTGTATGATGTCACTTCAGGATCACCTGTCACTTAGCTGGGGGGGATGTATTGCAGTGCTATCTGCATTGCAATACATTCAGTGGAGCCCAGAGGAGATATTGGGGGTCATTTAAACCCTGCATGTCTTATTAAAGAGAACCTGTCACCTAAAAATCATCACATAGGGGACTTTTTGTTAAAGTTCATAACAATTTTTTTTTGCAAATTAATAAAGTTACACCCAAGCATGGGTCCCCTGCTGGCAATCCTTGCTCTTCCCCCTG
Organism: Aquarana catesbeiana; assembly: GCA_037953035.1. Lineage (NCBI taxonomy): Eukaryota > Metazoa > Chordata > Amphibia > Anura > Ranidae > Aquarana > Aquarana catesbeiana. The sequence continues at coordinate 20,255 of JBBHAA010000418.1, read as the reverse complement.
TTGAGTGCCCCCATAGAAAGCTGCTTGCACTTTGGGTACTCATGCATGCTCACTCCTGAGCCCCCTCTGTGTGTCTATAAGAGACAAAGTATGGCCCTGCCCCCCCTCCCTCCTTACTGCTGTGTCTCAGCCAATGAGTAAGGAGAGATCCCAGAGAGCTTGTTATGGAAATGATTAAGAGCTCCAATCGAGCCCAAGGTTATCTGCTGCTGTCTCTAATTTGAAAGTGTTGATATGCATGCATATAAAAGTAAACACTCTGAGACACGCTCAGCTCCGTTACTTCTTACACTTCTAATTTATTCAAGGCGGTGCTAATGTTTTATACACACAAATACGTCATTGCTATGTTAGTCTAATAGGTACATCTCATTGGTTAAGAAGGAGAAAAGAAGATGGAGAATCTTCATAACGAGGTCTGGCTGTCCTTGGTTTTATCTTCAGTCCTGCGTTCTTCTGATGTGTGGGATGCAGGTGGTACCCGCCATCTTGAGAAAATATAGGAACAGAGCAAACCTGTATACTTATATAATGAGTAAGGAGAAAAATATGTATGCACATAATAATAATAGTAATCTGAAAATGTCTATTTTCTTATGTGCATCACATTCCTTCACAATCCCCCCTAAAATGACTATTTTCTCTTTTCTGTCCCTAATACTAAAGGTCCTACTTTTAGCCTGGCCCTTCTCCTCAGCAACTCTTTTTGGCTGTATATAGAATTGGGCAGCAACTGTTCACTTCCCTCCTCGATACAGCTAGAGAGGTGCAGTCAGGCGCTATCTATCCCTATAACCCTATAGGATTGTGAGGTTATGGACAGGGAGTGACTGTAGAGGAGTGAAGGGTTTGTCATCTTCCATCATAAGGGGGTCCTCTTCTTCTTGGTGGAGAAATGTAGGTGTGCTATTGTCTACAGCCTTCTTCATTAACTTTTTTACAAAAGGTAGAATACAGCATACAATCAGGGCTAAAAGAACCAGGATTATTAATACCGTTACCCGTATCTGGGCGAGCACCTTCTGCCACCCACTCATCCAGCTAAAATATTGGTCCCATGGGTCTGTGATACCTGAGTTCTTCTTCAACTCCAGTGACAGATCTTCTAATTTCTTTATAGCTAGAGTAACCTTACCATTTGGGCCAATATTATCAGGGATGTATGTGCAGCAAGTTCCTGTTTTTTTTTTTTATGATTTTACAAAACACCTCCTTTCCCAGCTAGCACCATGTCTAAGGCCATCAGGTCCTGGAATGTCATGTAGGAAGTGGGGGCTAGCTGGTCAGCAATTCGCTGGAGGGCATCTTTAGTGTAATTTACAAATCTCTGTTGGTTATAATATGTGTAGTGTCAGGTCACCTAGAGGCTGGGTGACAGATGCACACCGTTGGGATCAGGAGTGCACCGCAAGGTAGTGGACCCTACGGGTGACTGCTGCGGATTGAACCCTGGGAGGTTCGGGAAGCAGGTCTACTGGATCACTGACACAGATCCCACTGGGAGCTAGAGCATAGATTCCCCAGGGCGCGGAGTCTAAGAGCCAGCAGGTGTTCACCAGAGCCTTTAATGGTAAGGATGGACTGCGCTGCAGTCTGGCTCCAGGTCGCGGCCCCCAGGGTCTTACAGCTCACGCTCACGGTAGACTACAGGAGAAGAGGAAGGAGGCAGCAGGCTGGAACAACAAGGAAAGTAAGGTACAAGCCAAGGTCGGTAACAGGAATCAGATGTAGGAAACACAGCAAGTACACACAGAGGCTAACACACAGTGGTTGATCAGCACTGCTGGCTTGTGGTGCACAGGTTAATATAGGGTTCCCTGATAGGGCCTGGGGTGGGGTCATGCTTAGAGGAGAGATTACAAAAGCAGTCAGGTGAGGGTCAGCTGGTCTCTAGAGATGAACACATGGAGACAGGTATGTTGATCAACAAACTCTATTGCATAACCATGACATGTAGTTAATCCAATCTGCATTCTTGCTGACAGTTTTTATGGGGATCAGAGACTCAAAACCAGCTTTTACCTGGTCCCTGGCTTTAAATTCATCAGGTACCCCCCTTGGGACCCCTATGGCATCTATGTATACATGAGGGTCAAAGCTTCCGGAGAGAGCTGCTCGCTTCCTCCTCTGACTGTGTGCTGGGTCAGTGTATGTATCAGGGGTATCTTTGGTTAGGATATGGGGGCTTTCTATTTTCATCTTTTTTGTCTAATGCACTCTGTGGTCGCCCGCCCCCACAGAAACCACAACTCTGTCCCCAGTAACTGTCTGTGTGGCATACATATATGTCCTTACCGTCAAGGATATCACTGTACCAATGGCATCACCATGAAGGGTCAAACGGACAAGGTACTATGTCACAGTAATCTAAGGTAAAGGTGGTCACATGTGTACCTGAAGAGTTACACCAAAACGTAATTATGTTATCTTTTTTTGTGATGGCCACCTCCTGGACCCCTCCCCCCTAGATCAAACAGAAAAAGGATATGCAGCACCCGAAAACACGCTCTCCTGCAGTGATAAGCGTGCATTCAGGTGTTCTTCCTGGCCAACTTGACTGAGGTGGCTGTGGTCAGCAAAACTTAGAATGGACCATCATAACTTGGCTCAAGGATCTCCAGACAGTAGTTGGTGTGTTCCTGTATCTAATTCAGGATCTGGAATGGAAGAAAACACCTGGACATGTATTCAGGTTAATTCTCGTGATAATGTGGTTACATAATTAGTCAACACATCAGACTGCAACTGTAACTGTTGTGGAAAGTAACAACCAAGTCTGGGAGTTTAACCAAACAAAATTTCATAAGGGGATAGGGCATGTTTCCCCTGGGGGTGTGTCTGACACTGAACAGGGCAATGGGCTAACTGTCTGGCCAACTCATGTTAGTCTCTTGGGCCATCTTTAACATCCTGTTTTTAATGTCCCATTCATCCTTTCTACCTTCCCGCTACTTTGAGGGTGGTATGGGATGTGTAGTGTCAACTGAACCCCCAGTGCTGCCCAAATCTCTTTAGTAAGGGTTGCTGTTAAGGCTGGTCCCTGATCTCTCAATATCACCTCTGGGACCCCAAATCTACATACTATCTCACTCAGTAGTTTCTTAGCTGTGGTCCTGGCAGTCATGACCACTTCCACTAGGGCGTATTCGAATCTGCCACTTCTTGGCACTTGAGAATGATCAATTTGCATCCTCTGGAATGGGGTATAGAGCTTTTGCCAGGTGCTTCTTCTGTGTTTCTTCTGTGCATCCTGGGTTACATTTGGTGCAGATAATGCATTATCTGCAGAAGTTGTCGGTCAGTGGAGTAACTCTTGGTGCAACACTTGTTGATGAGAGAGTTCATAAAAGTCTTTGTCAAGTGGGTAGCTCCATATGCCCATTGCACCACGGCTGGGTACATACTCCTGGGTAGACAAGGCTTCTTGTTGCACTCGAATAGTCCATATCTGAGAGTTGCTCCTCTCCGTTTCCAGCTTTCCTTCTTATCCGGACTTGCTGTTTCCTGTAGTTCTTTTAGATAAACTCTGTCCACTGGGAAAGTCTGTAAGGTAAACACGGGGTGGTCTTCTTCTACCACCCTGCTGTCCACTTCCCGTGGACCACCAGCTGTCTGGCAGCTGAATTGGCTAGATGATTGCCTCGAGCTTCCTTTGAGTTCATTTTGTCGTGTGCTTTACTCAGAATAGTCACTTGGGTTGGGAGAAGCAAGGCATCAATTTTTCACAGGTGTTCCTGCAGCCGTCAGGAATCCTCTGTCCTAGATAACACCATAATCATGGGCAATGCTGAAAGCATATCTTGGCTCTTTTTCCCTCTGCCCATTTACATGCTGTAGTAAGTGCTTACAGCTCTGCCTCCTGTGCAGACATCACCGGTGGTAAGGCTTCAGCTTGTAGAACAGTGTTTTCAGTGGTGACCGCGTGTCCTGTGTGGTCATGGGGTGACAAGTCAAGACTCTACTCCTCCTCCTCCTTTCCCCCCTCGAGAAGTGGAAGAAGGGTGGTAGGGTTCAGTGTTTGACAACTTAATAGAGTAATGCTGTCCAATAGGAGGGAACACAGGAGTCTCAAGTGTCTGGTAGTGGACAAGTGTTTCGGCTGGATCTTGGTTGAATATGGCAACAACGTCATGGGGAGCAAGCAGAACGAGGCAGTGTCCGAGGACCAAGTTCAAAGTTTTGTCAAGCAAGGCTTGTGTAGCAAATCCAGCTCGCAGACACAATAGGCCTCCTCTTGCTACCGCATCCAGCCGACAGGAATAATATCCTACGGGGCGTAGGCTGATGCCGTGTGATTGGGTGAGTACACCTGCAGCATGTCCCAGACGTTCGGATACAAAGAGCTTGAGCGTTTTGTCGTAGTCTGGGAGCCCTAGCGCCGGGGGTGGCGCACTTAAAGGCTTCAAACTTTAGATATTTCTTCAGGAGACATCTGGAAGGGGTCTGATTGCAGAGCATCAGTAGGAAGGCTTCTGTAATCCATGCTCTGCACTAGGAAATTAGTCCAAGGAAAATGACAGGTGTTGAGCACCACTGCAATTTGGGCTTTGAGGCTCTGCAGCCCTGGTTGGCAAGATAGCACAACAGGCTTTCTGAGGTGACTTCAACAGGGGGTAAGTCAGCTGCACAAAGGAGAAGGTCATCAACATGTTGGAAGAGAATCACTTCCGGGGGTTCCTCTTGTCATGTGTCAAGGATGATAGCCATAGCTTTTGCAAACTGGCTTGGAAAGTTCTGTGCCCCTTGTGGCACAACTGTTTAGGTATGTTGCCGTTTCTTTCCGTGGATGAATGCGAAAAGGTACCAGCAGGAGGGGTGAGGGTGGACACTGAAGAAAGCGTTTGTAAGGTCCACCTCTGTGAGGTATTTTGCAGTCAAAGGCATCCACAGCAGGTACCTGGTTCTCCTTTAGGATTCTCTTCTTGGGGTTATTGTGGTTTCCGGGGCAATGATGCGCCCTCTTTTAGCTTGACTGAAACTGGTGGCACCTTTAAGTGACCGTTGTCTTCCGGTCCTGTGGACCATAGGCACGCAGGGATTCTGTCAAGTACTTCCTGCAGTATTGAACTTGAAGTTTTTGCTTCATTAAGTGTCATCAGGAGAGGCAGAGAACACAAAGCAGATGAGTCTTCTAAAGATAGGGGAGTATGTAACTTCATCCCCCCTTCAGGCGTGTCCTGATTGAGGCCTGTAGTCTGGACAACACATCAGCTCCTAGTAGATTCAAGGGACATGTAGAGGACACCACAAATCTGGCAAGCAAATCAGGAAGTGGACTGGAGCGGGGCACCCCATCCATTCCTACGCAGGAAACATCAATGGTGGAAAGGAAAGAATTATTAGGCAGGTTCACCGCCCTCAACACACTTTTGACTGCACCCCTGTCAATGAGGAAAGTGGTAGGTTTTTCGTCTGGGACATCTTGGGGCTCTGCATTCTTTTCTGAAGTGACCCCGTTTCCCACAGTTGTAACAGGTGATCCTTTCCCTGGTATTGGGCAGTGGTGGTGGACTAGTGTAGGCGGGATCTTCGTCATGGGTTACCATGAGGGGCGTTGGTTTTTTACCTTTTTGATTTTCTATACCTCTGGTCACCAACAATAAATCAGACATTTTCATTGAATGGTATTCAGGGCGGGCCACCATCAGGCCTTTTCTGATATCCTCTCTGAGCCCTGAAACAAAAGCAGTTGATAACATGTGTGTGTGTGCCTTTATGAGTCTAGCATGATACTTCTTCACAGACTCCTCTTTATCTTGGGTAATATCTTGGATTGTGGTGGTCTGATCCGTCAACTTCTCCTTTGCCCAGTCGTGGAGTTGTGCACAGAACTCCACGCCTGAGGTGTAGGAAGTGGCACTTGTCAGGCAGGCATCATTGAAGGCCATCTGCATGATTGGCCAAAAGACATATCCTGCTTTGATTTGGCATAGGCTGATCAAGTCTCTCCAGGCAGCTGAGTAAGTTTCTTGTATCTGCACTATCCTGTGGTAGAAGGGAATTGGCTGCTTCTCTGGGTCAGGCAGACTTGTCACTAAGGCCGCTGCTTGTGATAGAGTAAAAGCGACATACATCACTGGTGCCCCTTCTGGTAACCGAAACTGTTGTTGGGGCGGGGGCTGACAAGAGGCACTGTTCCTTATGGTTGCCAGCATGTGTTTGAGATCCTCTCGGACCTGTGAGTCCGGAGCCGGATTGGGGGTTAAATCAGTGGGTGGCCTTGCTGCCTGCTGTTGGGCTTCCCACTCAGACGCTTCTTCATCATTAACATATCCGGCCTGGGAATGTGATGCTTCCGTATTGGGGAAGACAGGTGTGTGGTATGAACCATCCTGGTTTAAAACAGGGAGGGCTGGGTACAGGCTGTTTAAGCTTACTGGGTGTACCAAGATGGCCGCCGGCAGGAAGTGCACTGGACTGGGTAGAAAGTGAAGGCATGGGTGCACTAAGATGGCCGCCGGGCTGAGTTGTCACAGTGGGTTGTGCTTGGGTGGTGAGAAAGGAGTGGTTGTTAGACGGAGGGCAGTGCTGTCCCTCCCCTCCTTTGTTTCAAGTTCCAACATATCATCAGCTCTGTGATACACATACATAATACAATCGCCATCTTTTTTAACTTCCTTTATCCAATTTTCTTTATCACACAGGATTTTTCTCCCTGTTTCTTCAGCAACATAACTTTCGCCACTTCTTTCAACTTTGTTAACTATTTCAACATCTTATCTCCTCTTCACTATCACATTCTTTTCTCTCTCTGTTTCTCAACTAATGGCTTGAGAGGAGAATACATACAACCAAGGGGTTAATATTTTTTCTCAGTGTTCTTATCAACAAATTCCTTCGGTGGGGGCACATAAAACTGCGCTCCTAGGTTAATCTCAGAACAAGAACAAACACATCAGGGGTAGTGAGGAGCAACGGCCCGCGACCCAACAGATCCTTCGGGTAGCCTCCTTCTCTGACTTTCACCAGTCCCCAACCCCTCTCATGTATAGCAAACAGTAAACCACAAATACACTCAGGACAGGACATTACACCTGCCACTCTCTGAACCGTAAAGCCTCAGCAGGCTAAGATAACCACAAGGGCAGACCACCCTGCAAAAATAAACCCATTTATAGACGTTTTTTCTACAGCTCTACACCAAGAGGCCGACAACTCGTCTTGGGGTGAGACTTCTGTAACACTTTCAGACTGCAAAGCCAGCAGCTGAGATAACCTTCAAAGGTTCGTCGAACCCAGAGTAACCCGTCTATAAACGTTTGCTACAAGGGAACCAATCTCATCCCAGAGGCCGAAAGCGCATCTGGAGATGAGACCACCCATTCACACATGTAGCACTTTTAGACTGCTGAGTTTCGTAGCCCAAAGAATGGCAGACAGTGAACAAATACAGTCAGCAGAAACCCATTGACAGGTTCGTTAAACAACCTCAGGCGAGGAAATACCTGCCTCTAAGACAGTCTCAGCATACCGACAGAATCCAGCCGTCAACCGAAAGATAAGAGAGTCGTACAGTGGTAAGAATATAAATCAAACTTACCGGTACTGTTAGGGCTGCGCAGACCCCACTCTCATCAATCGATTAACGCCCGAATGCTTGTCGCGGTATAGCTTCGACTGTAGCCTGAGGTCCCGGGTTTCGGCACCATCTGTTATGGAAATGATTAAGAGCTCCAATCAAGCCCAAGGTTATCTGCTGCTGTCTCTAATTTGAAAGTGTTGATATGCATGCATATAAAAGTAAACACTCTGAGACACGCTCAGCTCCGTTACTTCTTACACTTCTAATTTATTCAAGGCGGTGCTAATGTTTTATACACACAAATACGTCATTGCTATGTTAGTCTAATAGGTACATCTCATTGGTTAAGAAGGAGAAAAGAAGATGGAGAATCTTCATAACGAGGTCTGGCTGTCCTTGGTTTTATCTTCAGTTCCGCGTTCTTCTGATGTGTGGGATGCAGGTGGTACCCGCCATCTTGAGAAAATATAGGAACAGAGCAAACCTGTATACTTATATAATGAGTAAGGAGAAAAATATGTATGCACATAAGAAAATAGACATTTTCAGATTACTATTATTATTATCTACATCACATTCCTTCACAAGCTTCTGCTGTGGAGAACATCCCTGGAGTGAGATGGGACTTAGGTGAGTATTAGGGGGACTGAGGGGGGAGCTGCACATAGAAGGTTACATACCTCCATGCATAGAATGCATCTTCAGCCTTTACAACCACTTTGCCCGCTTAAGGACCACCCTATAGAAGATATACTGCTACAAGACAGCCCTCTTGTGCAGAATAATGTGTTTTAAAAATGGCCGTTTTTTTGGGAGCAGTGATTTTAATAATGCTTAAAGTCAAACAATAAAAGTGTAATATTCCTTTAAATTTCATACCTGGGGCTGTCTATAGTATGCCTGTAAAGGGGCGCATGTTTCCCGTGTTTAGAACAGCCTGACAGCAAAATGACATTTCAAAGGAAAAAAAGTCATTTAAAACTACTCGCGGCTATTAATGAATTCCTGGTCCGACAATACACATAAAAGTTCATTGATAAAAACTGCATGGGATTTCCCCACAGGGGAACCCCGAACCAAAATTTAAAAAAAAAATGTCGTGGGAGTCCCCCTAAATTCCATACCAGGCCCTTCAGGTCTGGTATGGATATTAAGGGGAACCCCGGCCAAAATGTAAAAAAGAAAATGGCGTGGGGGTCCCCCTCAAGATCTATACCAGACCCTTCAGGTCTGGTATGGATTTTAAGGGGAACCTCACGCCAAAATTAAAAAAAAAAAATGGCGTGGAGTCCCCCCAAAAATCCATACCAGACCCTTATCCGAGCACGCAACCTGCTCGGATTTAACAAGGGGACCCCCAGATCCCGGCCCTCCCCCCTGTGTGAAATGGTAAGGGGGTACAAAAGTACCCCTACCATTTCACAAAAAAAATGTCAAAAATGTTAAAAATGACAAGAGACAGTTTTTGACAATTCCTTTATTTAAATGCTTCTTCTTTCTTCTATCTTCCTTTGGTTTCTTCCTCCATTTTCTTCTGGTTCTTCTGGTTCTTCCTCCGGTGTTCTCGTCTGGCATCTTCCTCCGCAGTGTCGGCGTCTTCTTCCCTTCTTCTCCTTGGGCCGCTCCGCATCCATGATGACATGGAGGGAGGCTCCCGCTGTGTGACGCTTCCCTCTTCATCTTTTTCTCTTTATCTTTTTCTCTTCATCTTCTTCTTCTTCTCTTCATCTTCTTGTCTTCATCTTCTTTTTGAGCCGCTCCGCATCCATGATGGCATGGAGGGAGGCTCCCGCTGTGTGACGCTTCTCCTCTTCTGACGGTTCTTAAATAACGGGGGGTAGAGCCACCTGGTGACCCCGCCCACCTCTGACGCACGGGGACTTGATGGGGACTTCCCTGTGGCATTCCCTGTGATGTCAGAAGGGGGCGGGGTTACGTAATGGGTGACCCCGCCCAGTGCCGGGACAAGGTCATTCGGTGCCCAGGGCAAAGAGGGCAAACTGCTCCCCCCACCCCCGGTGTAAAGAAAGCTAGTGTCAGTGGGAATCAACGGTGTCCTGTGTGTGCTGCTTTTTACTGCAGATCGATTTTGTTCTTTTTCCTGAGAAAAAAAGAAAAGACAAAAAGTGATCATTCCCTCTGTAAAGAGCCCTGTATTGATTATCAGCACAGGGCTCAGGGCAACATTTCACCGTCACCTGCTGCCAGATGCCACGTGTCATTCACCATCATCACCTGCTGCCAGACGCCACATGTTGCTGCCACCATCACCTGCTGCCAAACGCTACGTGTCACTTGCCACCGTCACCTGCTGCCAGATGCCACATGTCATGGTAACCTACTGCCAGGTACCACATGTCACTTGCCTCGTCACCTGCTGCCAGATGCCACTTGCCACCGTCACCTGCTGCCAGATGCCACTTGCCACCATCACCTGCTGCCAGATGACACGTGTCATAGTCACCTGCTGCCAGATGCCACTTGCCTCGTCACCTGCTGCCAGATGCCATGTGTCACTTGCCACGGTCACCTGCTGCCAGATGCCACTTGCCTCATCACCTGCTGCCAGATGCCATGTGTCACTCGCCACCATCACCTGCTGCCAGATGCCACGTGTCACTTGCCACCATCACCTGCCAGATGCCACCATCACCTGCTGCCACATGTCACTTGCCACCGTCACCTGCTGCCAGATGCCACGTGTCACTTGCCACCATCACCTGCTGCCAGATGCTATGTGTCACTTGCCACCGTCACCTGATGCCAAATGTCACTTGCCACCATCACTTGCTGCCACATGTCACTTGCCACCATCACCTGCTGCCAGATGCCACATGTCACTTGCCACCGTCACCTGATGCCACATGTCACTTGCCACCATCACCTGCTGCCACATGTCACTTGCCATCATCACCTGCTGCCAGATGCCACATGTCACTTGCCACTGTCACCTGCTGCCAGATGCCACTTGCCATCCATAGCCTGGCTCTCTCTCCCTCCCCTTTAGTTGGGCATACTGGGGGCTGCAGTTTCCCTCTTAGGATTGCAATGGGCCAGTCCTTGGAACTACATTTCCAATGATCCTCCTTTTTGTGCTCCTTTTTTTGTTTTTTATTCTGCCCAATAGGAAGGAGAGGGTACCGCTGCCCGCTCCCGAGTACAGCAGCATGATAGGGGGAGAGAGAAGATCCGGCAGCTGCGCTCTCCACACAGAGACACAGCCGCTCTCCCCGCTGCTGAATGAAGGAAGAAGGGGGAATGGGAAGAAAACAGAGCCCTCTCCTGTACAGCAGTGGCTCAAGGGGGGGGGAGGGGGCAGCGCAGTTTCTCCTCCTCAGGACCCGCAAGGGTCCGCGGCAATGGGCTTCGAATCAGCACCCCTCTGCCTATGCTCGTGGCACCCGCCTAGGGTGATGGATCGGCCCTGGTTACAACTATTAGCGGTGCCAGCGGCTAGTGTGTACAGTCGCTGTTGTGAAGCTCACTTCCGAACTTCACCTGCGCCCCCCTCCCTCCAGAAAATGGTACCGCCCAGGGCATCCGCCCCTGCCTTTTACCGGCCCTGACCCCGCCCCCCCTCTGATGTCACGCGGAATGCCACAGGGAAGTCCCGTCAAGTCCACGTGCGTCAGGGGGGCGGGGCCACCGGGTGGCCCTGCCCTCCATTATTTAAGAACCATCAGAAGAGGAGAAGTGTCACACAGTGGGAGCCTCCCTCCATGCCATCATGGATGCAGAGCGGCCCAAAAAGAAGATGAAGACAAGAATATGAATAGAAGAAGATGAAGAGAAAAAGATGAATAGAGAAGTGTCACACAGTGGGAGCCTCCCTCCATGCCATCATGGATGCAGAGTGGCCCGAGAAAAAGAAGGGAAGAAGACGCTGACGCCGCGGAGGAAGATGCCGGCCAAGAACTCTGGAGGAAGAACCAGAAGAACCAGAAGAAGAAGATGGAGGAAGAAACCGAAGGAAGATAGAAGAAAGAAGAAAGAAGATAGAAGAAAGAAGAAGCATTTAAATAAAGGAATTGTCAAAAACTGTCTCTTGTCATTTTTAACATTTTTGACATTTTTTTTGTGAAATGGTAGAGGTACTTTTGTACCCCCTTACCATTTCACACAGGGGGGAGGGCCGGGATCTGGGGGTCCCCTTGTTAAAGGAGGCTTCCTGATTCCGATAAGCCCCCCGCCCGCAGACCCCCACAACCACTGGCCAAGGGTTGTGGGGATGAGGCCCTTGTCCCCATCAACATGGGGACAAGGTGTTTTGGGGCTACCCCAAAGCACCCTCCCAATGTTGAGGGCATGTGGCCTGGTACAGTTCAGGAGGGGGGCGCTCTCTCATCCCCCCTCTTTTCCTGCGGTCTGCCAGGTTGCGTGCTCGGATAAGGGTCTGGTATGGATTTTTGGGGGGACCCCACGCCCTTTTCTTTTTTTATTTTGGCGCGGGGTTCCCCTTAAAATCCATACCAGATCTGAAGGGTCTGGTATAGATTTTGAGGGGGACCCCACGCCATTTTTTAGAAAAAATTTGGCCGGGGTTCCCCTTAATATTCATACCAGAACTGAAGGGCCTGGTATGGAATTCAGGGGGACCCCCATGTCATTTTTTTAATTTTGGTTCGGGGTTCCCCTGTGGGGTATTCCAATGCCGTTTTTGTCAATGAACTTGTATGTGTTATGTGTCGGACCGGCAATTCATTAATAGCCGCGAGTAGTTTTAAATTACTTTTTTCCTTTGAAATGTCATTTTGTTGTCAGACTGTTCTAAACACGGGAAACATGCGTGCCTTTACAGGCATACTATAGACACCCCCCAGGTGTGAAATTTAAAGGGATATTACACTTTTATTGTTTCACTTTAAGCATTATTAAAATCACTGCTCCCGCAAAAACGGCCATTTCTAAAACTTTTTTTGCATTGATCCATGTCCCCTGGGGCAGGACCCAGGTCCCCAAACACTTATTATGACAATAACTTGCATGTAAGCCTTTAAAATTAGCACTTTTGATTTCTCCCATAGACTTTTAAAGGGTGTTCTGCGGCATTCAAATTTGCCGCGAACACCCCAAATTGTTCGCTGTTCGGCAAACTGGCGAACAGCCGATGTTCGAGTCGAACATGAGTTTGACTCAAACTCGAAGCTCATCCCTACTCACCAGTGAATGCCCCAAACAAATGAGGAATGACAGAACTGAGGTGCCTGTGAGGATGATGATGACGGATGTATTCTACAATGATGAGGATGATGACGGATGTAGTATACAATGATGAGGATGATAATGACGGGTGTATTATACAATGATGAGGATGATGATGACAGGTGTATTATACAATGATGAGGATGATGATGACGATGGGTGTATTATACAATGATGAGGATGATGATGACGGGTGTATTATACAATGATGAGGATAGCGATGACAGGTGTATTTATACAATGATGAGGATAGCGATGACAGGTGTATTTATACAATGATGAGGATGATGATGGGTGTATTATACAATGATGAGGATGATGATCGGTGTATTATATAATGATGAGGATGATGATCGGTGTATTATACAATGATGAGGATAGCGATGACGGGTTTATTATACAATGATGAGGATGGGTGTATTATACAAGGATGAGGATGATGATGATGGGTGTATAATATGGGGATAAGGATAGTGATGATGGGTGTAAAATATGGGGATGACAATGATGGATGTATTATACAATGATTGGAGCACCAGGGTGTCAGACAGTGTGAGGGAGTGTGCCATTTACTGGTGCCACATCATGCCTCACTGGCTGCTTTGCAATACATGATTTTGGGGATTTCTGCCATGCCATGTACTGACTACGTTACACTACATAATAGTCACAAATTGTGAGTACATCTGTCCTGTAATGTATACAGCTATATACACCCACCTTCTTCCTTCCTGTATATAGAGACCATCCTCCATCATCACTGACTGCAAATAATCATAATCTGTCCTGTTACTGTACATATAGCTGTATACAGGACAGATTATATATATATATCTGCAGTCTGTGATGATGGAGGAAGGTCTCTATATACAGGAAGGAAGGTGGGTGTATATAGCTAGCTGTAAACAGGACAGATGATGTATACCTGCATACCCTGATCTGTGAGGCTGAGCTATAGACCCTGATCTGTAATGCTCAGCTGTATACCCCGATCCGTGAGGCTGAGCTGTATACCCTGATCTGTAATGCTGAGCTATATACCCTGATCTTTGAGACTGAGCTATATACCCTGATCTGTGAGGCTGAGTTATATACCCTGATCAGTGAGACTGAGCTGTATACTCCTGTCCTGTGATGCTGAGCTGTATACTCCTGACACTATGAGTGGAATACAGGGGATGGCATTGATGGATTCTATAAGGGGTGGGGCTTATGAGAAGTGGGAGGGGTCAAAAAGGAAGGGCGGGTCTGGTGCCCCATCCTAAAACTTCACCAACTGCCACTGGGGAGGAGGGTTTGTTGCCTGAGTGTTACTTCTGTGTACCTGTGTTTCAGTAAACAGTTTGATGTTTTCACCCTACACTAAGTTACGGCTAGTGGCTTGGTGGGCTAAAGGGTCTTGGATCGTGCTGGTTCCAGACAAATGAAGGATTTATGGCAGACATAATCCTGTCGAGGACGGGGGTCCATGACAATGCTGACGCCTTAAGAGTTCTCTTCACTGGAACTAAGGGGGCAAGCCCAACCCCTGAAAGGCAACCCCACACCGTAATCCCCCTCCACCAAATGATTTAGACCAGTGCACAAAGCAAGGTCCATAAAGACATGGATGAGTGAGTTTGGGTTGGAGGTACTTGACTGGCCTGCACAGAGTCCTGACCTCAACCTGATAGAACATGTTTGGGATGAATTAGAGTAGAAACTGTGAGCCAGGCCTTCTCATCCAACATCAGTGCCTTACCTCACAAATGAGCTTCTGGAAGAATGGTCAAACATTCCCATAGACACACTCCTAAGCCTTGTGGACAGCCTACCCAGAAGAGCTGAAGTTGTTATAGCTGAAAAAGGTGGGCCAACTCAATATTGAACCCTACGGACTAAGACTGGGATGCCATTAAAGTTTATGTGCGTGTAAAGGCAGGCGTCCCAATACTTTTGGCAATATAGTGTTGTAAAGTTTGGGGCGGGGGGTTTGTAGCTCCACAGGACTGAGTGCAAAACCGTTAAACTTTAAACAAAATGGCTTTTATTTTCAGCAAGCAAATCAAAAATAAGGCTTCCAGCAGAACACAAGTACAAAAATACAAAATAAAGTTTGCTTATCTTCAGCAATAGGGATGAGCCGAACACCCCCCTGTTCGGTTCGCACCAGAACATGCGAACAGGAAAAAAGTTCGTTCGAACACGCGAACACCGTTAAAGTCTATGGGACACGAACATGAATAATCAAAAGTGCTAATTTTAAAGGCTAATATGCAAGTTATTGTCATAAAAAGTGTTTGGGGACCTGGGTCCTGCCCCAGGGGACATGGATCAATGCAAAAAAAAGTTTTAAAAACGGCCGTTTTTTCAGGAGCAGTGATTTTAATAATGCTTAAAGTCAAACAATAAAAGTGTAATATCCCTTTAAATTCCTCCGGCGTTCTCGTCCAGCATCTCCTCCGCGGCGTCTTCTATCTTCTTCTCCTCGGGCCGCTCCGCACCCATGGCATGGGGGGAGGCTCCCGCTCTTCTCTTCTTCTTTTCTTCTCTTCTTCTCCTCTTCATTTTCTTCTCCGGGCCGCTCCGCACCCATGCTGGCATGGAGGGAGGCTCCCGCTGTGTGACGGCGCTCCTCGTCTGACAGTTCTTAAATAACGGGGGATGGGGCCACCCGGTGACCCCGCCCCCCTCTGACGCACGGTGACTTGACGGGACTTCCCTCTGACGTCACAGGGAATGCCATAGGGAAGTCCCGTCATGTCCCCTGCATCAGAGGGGGGCGGGGTCACCGGGTGGCCCCATCCCCCGTTATTTAAGAACTGTCAGACGAGGAGCGCCGTCACACAGCGGGAGCCTCCCTCCATGCCAGCATGGGTGCGGAGCGGCCCGGAGAAGAAAATGAAGAGGAGAAGAAGAGAAGAAAAGAAGAAGAGAAGAGCGGGAGCCTCCCCCCATGCCATGGGTGCGGAGCGGCCCGAGGAGAAGAAGATAGAAGACGCCACGGAGGAGATGCTGGACGAGAACGCCGGAGGAAGAACCAGAAGAGCCAGAAGAACCAGAAGAACCAGAAGATGAAGGAAGATAGAAGAAAGAAGAAGCATTTAAATAAAGGAATTGTCAAAAACTGTCTCTTGTCATTTTTAACATTTTTGACAGTTTTTTAGTGAAATGGTAGGGGTAAGTACCCCCTTACCATTTCACACAGGGGGGGGCGGGATCTGGGTGTCCCCTTGTTAAAGGGGGCTTCCAGATTCCGATAAGCCCCCCGCCCGCAGACCCCCACAACCACCGGCCAGGGTTGTGGGGATGAGGCCCTTGTCCTCATCAACATGGGGACAAGGTGTTTTGGGGGGCTACCCTAAAGCACCCTCCCAATGTTGAGGGCATGTGGCCTGGTACGGTTCAGGAGGGGGGCGCACTCTCGTCCCCCCCTCTTTTCCTGCGGCCTGCCAGGTTGCGTGCTCGGATAAGGGTCTGGTATGGATTTTTGGGGGGACCCCACGCTGTTTTTTTTTTTTTTTTTTTTGAGCGGGGTTCCCCTTAAAATCCATACCAGACCTGAAGGGTCTGGTATGGAATTTAGGGGGAACCCCACGTCATTTTTTTTTTTAAATTTTGGCCGGGGTTCCCCTTAATATCCATATCAGACCTGAAGGGCCTGGTATGGAATTTAGGGGGACTCCCACGTCATTTTTTTTTTTTAATTTTGGTTCGGGGTTCCCCTTTGGGGAATTCCCATGCCGTTTTTATCAATGAACTTCTATGTGTATTGTCGGCAATGCAATAGCCACGGGTAGTTTTAAATGAGTTTTTTCCTTCAAAATGTCATTTTGCTGTCAGACTGTTCTAAACATGGGAAACATGCGCCCCTTTACAGGCATACTATAGAAACCCCCCAGGTATGAAATTTAAAGGGATATTACACTTTTATTGTTTGACTTTAAGCATTATTAAAATCACTGCTCCTGGAAAAACGTCCGTTTTTAAAACTTTTTTTGCATTGATCCATGTCCCCTGGGGCAGGACCCAGGTCCCCAAACACTTTTTATGACAATAACTTGCATATTAGCCTTTAAAATTAGCACTTTTGATTTCTCCCATAGACTTTTAAAGGGTGTTCCGCGGCACCCCAAATTGTTCGCTGTTCGGCGAACTTGCGAACAGCCAATGTTCGAGTCGAACATGAGTTCGACTCGAACTCGAAGCTCATTCCTATTCAGCACAAAGTAAAAGTAAAAAGGCACGTACACTTTGGGGATGGGTCTTCGCCCCAAGGTTTTAACAGTCCTTGTTAAATCTTTTAGCCACCTCTAGCAAACTTACAGCTCTCCTCCTCACCACCACTCCTAGCACTACTTCCTGTCTTTAAGAGCTGCTTCATGGAGGCTCTTAACCCCGTGTGTGCTGGAATCCCTGTAGTCAGAGGTGGAGGCTCTTTCCCACCTGAATATCACTTCAGAACCTCTGAAATTCCGGGTCCCAAATATCTCCCTATTAACACAGAGAGAATTGCGAGTGAGTCCTCTCCTGATTAAAGCTATTCCTGGGAATTCCTCACCCATCCTGGGTGACCCCCTGAATACTATCACACTTCCCTTAAAGGGACCATAACCTAAATATTGGTGATATATAGTACCCGTCTAGGACCCAACCTTGGCGTCCTGTACAGTGTATACTCTTATACATGACATAAGGATCAAGAAGCAAAGAGGAGGCCTGGATGGCCGCACACTGATACAACACCTTTATTGATAATTTGTTGTATGTTGGTGCTTAATCATAGCTATGATTAAGCACCAACATACGGTGTGAAATGTGTTAATATCCAGCCCTGCCTCTGTACCATATGGACTGAATTTGGATTTTAAATGATCAATAAAGGTGTTGTATCAGTGTGCGGCCATCCAGGACTCCTCTTTGCTTCGTGATCCATTGCAGAGCCTATACCTGTGAGCCTTGCTAGGGTGTGTGCTTCAGGGAGCTTTTGTCTGGAGCATATCAACATTTTTTTTTCACATGACATAAGGACCCAGAACTCCACCCCTTAAATAGGAGGGGATAAGTCAAAAAAGGGGGAAAGGATCAGCCCACCGAATCCAAGCAACCACATACAGGGTATAGGCAAGTACATGACAAAGTCCAATCCAGACTAGCAGATAAAGATACATAATAAGAGGAAGTAAAATATACACCCATCTATAATCCCTAGGGTGAAAGAGTAGAATTTTCTGTGTGGAAGTGACAAGGCTACGTTTACCTACCTCACTTATATGGTTAATGATACCTAACATAAATGATTAAAACATTTATCTATATGAATCAACCCATGAAATTAAGGATGAATGATACCTGTGCTAAAAGGATAACAATCTAATTTATTTAAACTTACTATTGTATTTCAATGGGCAGGAACGGTGAAGGAGCTCCAAAGATGTTGCTAGCGCACCACTCCAGTGTGAGAACCCCCGGGGCTTTCACATTGGAGACACAGCAGCGGCTCTTTCAGGGCGCTTTGCAGGCACTATTTTTAGCGCTGTTGTGCCTGCAAAGCGTCCCAGTGTGAAAAGGGTCTTAAACAGTTAGTCCTCTTTGATCTTAATATAACCAGTTCCAAAATTAGCATGTCAAAAGACCTCCAACCAGGTGGTGACACAAAGTCTGAAGAGTAACTTAATTATCACCTGCCTAAAACATTCAACAGCTTTTGAGAACCAGGAAAAAAAGAAGTATTTTTAAAATCTAAGCTGGTTTTAGGTACCTGGTAGTTGAGCCCGACTGGTAGAAGGAGACCTCTCTTAAAACGCTGGTTCAGGAGCCACTGGAAGTGGGAACAGTGGTCCCTTGAGCACAGTGGGTAGGAGGGCCTGATACAGGTTCCTGCGGTAGCAAACACTGGAACTGGAAAGACGTCCCTCCTGAATGGCTGAGCTGCGGATGCAGGTAGGCTGAAGCGGATCAGTAGGCAGACAAGTGGATGATTTGGCAGCAGCAGAACCTGGAGCTTGGCAGAGCAGGCTGGAAGCGGCGTCACAGGACACAGGCAAAGCAGAGTCAGACAGTACGTTTGGCAGGAGATCAGGCAAGTATATGGCAGGAGGGATGATCCAAGAATAGTCAGGCAGGCAGGAGTTTGGCAACGGGTCACAAGATCAGGCAGGCCGGGTCGGATTGGAGACAGGAGAATGGTCAGACGGAGCCGGGTCACTAGCAATACAACAACAGGCAGGATACAGGAACTCAGGTGCAGAGCTGCAGACGAACAGCACCTGATGGAAGCATCTGACAGTCTTTTAAAGGGCCTTTGGCGCCAAACAGCGCTAGCGCGAACGGGCGCACGGGCGAACGGGCGCGCGCGGGAGCGCTCCAGCACCCCCTGGTGGAGATTTCAGCAGAACTGCCCTGGGAAGGCCCCTCGTGCACCTGCGCGCATGCATGTTCGCCCGACGGCCACTGATATGTCCCTGACAGCTGGGCTCAACCTGATATCACAAAATATATAAAGTCCTGTAAAAACATATACATACATGCATATATACACACACACATATTATATATATATATATATATTATATATATATATATATATATATATATATATATATATATATATATATATATATATATATATATATATATATATATATATATATATGTGTGTGTGTGTAGCGCTGGTAGATTTTTAACCTACCGCTTATATGTAAATTTAGTGGGTCATGTGTTCTGTATATAGTTCAGATTTAATCTATAGCTAGATTGGCCTCTATTCCAGCTTTGGCTGTGTTGCGTGCAGTTCCACACTGTTGCCTGTAGGTGTCGTTTTCACGATAGGTCAGTGTTGGAAAGCAACATGCTGAAGTGTATTGAGTGCTCTTCTTTCTCGGAGACAACTCTGCAGAGGTGGTCCTCTGTGGTGCATTCTGGGAGAGGGTACTTAAGTAGGAGATGCCATTTTTCTTTCTCTTTTGCCTGCTGGCCCTCCTGGCCTAAAGGTATGTGCTAGGAGTTCTACCGCTTGGCCCTCCAGCCTGGAGGGGCCGCGTTGCTACAACCGTGCAGGTAGGCCTAGAAGTCTGTCTGGGGCCTACTATTGCTGCTGCGGGAATGGTCCTGTGCTGTCTGTCCTGAGGGAAGAAGCCGGACAACTGAGAAGATCCAGGGGAGGAACAATCTTGGAAGGGACCATGCAAGGCTGGTCTTAAGAGGGGCCTGGTGACTCGATTGGAGGACGCAACCTAATCTAACCTACCGCACAAGTACCGCCGGGTCGGCTTAAAGGTTCTGGTACTGTGTTTGCTGTTCATCTAAAACTACTATATCCTGTGGCAGAGGATCATACAGTTTTGTTCTACTCAAGTCTGTGGCAGAGACTTTTTGTTCATGCTGCGCTCCGGCTGCTAGGTCAGTGAGAGAGATCTATCCGGGCGAGCAATAGATTTAATCCTGGACTGAAGGTACATTCGTCCCTGAGATTTCAATTCCTTAGTGCTACATCAAGAAAAGGTATTTGAACTTCCCTGCAACTCTTCTTCTACCTCTTTCCTGCTACTTC